>JAQJVL010000325.1:353697-471197 GCA_035578905.1 Stictocephala bisonia
ACGCTGCATCCCATTGATCTTCATACCGTGTATTTTGTTCGCAAGTTACATGGTCTACGAGATTTATTATAAACACCTAGAGTAAATCTCTATGGAAAGGTGGCAGGATGGCTACCAACGTAATGAGCGATGGTTGGAGCTTATTACAAGGGTTTGTTTCTCCGTACCACAGGGGTATATGGTCTAGACCTGTGGGAGCCTCTTTGTTTACCCTTAAAAATCAAAAGAGTGACCTCTGAGCTGGTAGAGGAGGTTGACGTTCCTTCAGAGGCTTTCTACTAACATTCTACCGACCATACAGGGTGAGTATCTTTGCATGCTTTACGTAATATGTTTTGTGCATGTCGTCAAGGTCATGGTCCCATAGAGTATAGATTTACTATAGAGTATAAGAGAAAATAATGCATTTTATATAGTGTAACAAGGCTAATAGTGTATTTTATATAGAACAAAATAGGATATTTGAGGGAAATGTTAGGTTAGGAAAAGTGAGGTTAGGAAATTTGGCGGGAAACATGGGCGCCGCCATCTTGGATGACGTCATCAAAAAATGGCCCAATCAGAGCTCGGGCCTCAACGCGGGCCCCTTCTACTAGTAAGTTCTGCTAAAAAATATCATAAATACATTTAAGAATGGTCCCTCAACATTGAATATAAGAATATACCTTCAACTCAATATCTTTTTAAAATAAATTACGTCCCCGATTTATTAACGTAATTTTTCTAAGTGAAGTAACATTTTATTTCAATGATCGTCTAAAACTAGGGAAAAATCCTAAAACTGCCTCACCACAGAAAGGAGCTTTAGAGTGGATTAACTTTAAGCGTTTCGTCTGTATCCGATACTAAACCATAAGCCGCTGACCCAGTTTCGAGCTGGCACGACTCTCTCGTAATACTGAGGATGCCCGACTTGAAACTCTCATTGTTCTCTGTAGGTGATACTGAATCACAAGCCACTGAACCAGTTCCGAGCTGACACGATTCTCTCGTAATTACTGGAGATGCCCGACTCGCGACTCTCATTGTTCTCTGTATCCGATACTGAACCACAAGCCGCTGACCCAGTTCCGAGCTGACGTGACTCTCTCGTAATACTGGAGATGCCCGACTTGAAACTCTCATTGTTCTCTGTAGGTGATACTGAATCACAAGCCACTGATCCAGTTCTGAGCGGACGCGACTCTATCGTAATACTGGAGATGCCCAACTCGCGACTCTCATTGTTCTATGTAGGTGATACTGAGCCACAAGCCGCTGACCCAGTTCCAAGCTGACGCGACTCTCTGGTATTACTGGATATGCCCGACTCGAAACTCTCATTGTTCTCTGTAGGTGATACTGAACCACAAGCCGCTGACCCAGTTCCGAGCTGACGCGACTCTCTCGTAATTACTGGAGATGCCCGACTTGAGACTCTCATTGTTCTCAGAAGTACTTCAGTCAATTTCCTCACTTGTCTTCTACTTGTTTTGTCTAGCTCACTATTATTTCGGTCGGCAGGTATGCCAGTAAACTTAAATAGAATCAAAGCAAGTTCTACAGTGGTTAAAATGTATTATTAATTTCGTATAGAATAATTTTACTTTCATTTAATTTTTTCAGGCATCTGTATGAAATATTCTCAACGAGTGAACTACCTATCGTTCGTTCAGTTAGGGATTCAAATATTGGACATCGAACTCCACAATCCGAAGTCTTAGCTAGTGAGTATCTCGCCAGTGAATAATATATAAGATCCTCACTCTGCCGGATTTGATTTCCATTTTGATCTTTCGTAGGCTACAATCTAACGATTGAATGGTAGATTAATCGTTATCTATTAGTAATCTAACGAACGAATTAATAATCTAACGAATGAATGATTTTGAGTAAACTTTTTGCCAGGTATTGATATAATTTAGTGTCTATATGAGTTTAGGTATAAATATGGTGTCAAATTTGCGTTTGTGGAAAGAGTTGATAGAGGCGTTAAAGTCTGAAAGGACGTGTTGATAGATAATTGTGCCTGTTAAAATGTACCTTGGATCTGAGGAAAGAGTTTAAGTGGATCTTAAGATGACAATACAGTTTCAAACTAATATATGGCCTATATGCGAGACCACACTGACCGATACAATACTCCAAAAACTATTCACCAAAACTAGTTGAAATTGTGAGGGAATGCAGAGTTTTTACTATGGAGACATGCCAAAAAAGCATGGTACAAAACTCAATCACTAAAGTGTAAAAACATCCCTTATTTCTCACATAAGAATAGCATTGTTTATCAATATATAAAGTACGGGACCTACTGTTGTCAAAGAAGTCATAAGCCACACCGGATTGACATTAATAGTACAGGGTTGACACGCAAAGTGTGTAGGGGTCCCCCTGATTTTTTATGCGTATTAAAACCTTTGTTTGAAAATAAGTTTGTAAGATAAATAAAAATTTATGCAATTATTTTTGTATGAAATTGTAATGAGGTAAGCTCATCTACAACTATACAGTTTTGTAAATTGTTAAAAACTTTGAAATTAAAAAATTGAATCCAGCTATAGGAATTCTATCGATGTCCAGTAATTTACTGTCAAAAACTACTTGGTTCATTAATTATTGGCTTGCAAAAACATAGAATGTATTTATCATTTTAATATAGAAAAAGACTTAAGTTTTTCTACAAAGAAGGGTAATCAATCAATCATTAAGCAAATTTATCAGTTATGAAATAGAGGGTTCCTTATTACTAGATAATTTAAATTCAACCATTTGAAGAAATTAATTCAGAATTATTTTTTATCATTTTTGAAATACTCTTTTTTTGCAATACAGTAATCGAAGCACAAGTATCGACTGAAGTGATTAATTAAATCTGAATGCAGCTAATTGTTTATTCAATTGGATGTTGGAGCCAATTAAATAAATCACCGGCAATTACTGATCAATTGTAATCAAGGAGAGGAGAAGAGGTTTGTTGGCCTTTTTGTGAGAATTTACAAGAACACTGCCAACATATTGTCTACACTGAGATATTATCTATTACATGTAATTAATGATTATTGAACATTAATCATTTATTAAATTTTAAATCATCATAACAGACCTTTGTGCCTTTACCTAGCAGTAAATATATTTGTTATTTAACTGATGTCTATTTTTTAATTAATATTTACATGTATTGTTGGAAGTACCACTGTGCGTGTATATGGACGGCTGGGTCAATACTATTGTACGTGAATGGACGGGGGGGAGGTCAATTCTACTGTGCGTGTACGGCCGGCTGGATGGGACAATACTAGTGTACGTCTTTGGGCGGTTGGGTCGGTCAATGCTACTTGTAACTTTTCACGTATATTCACGTAGTTCTACTAGTAGGGGATCAATTTTGTGTTGGTATTGAGGTATTAAGGACCTATATACTTTTGTTTTAGTTCTTCCTTATTCTCTATCTACTTGATATAATATTTATATTGAGCCTTATACTACTGTACTTATTATATTTAAAATTATTGTTATCTCAACTACGTTCAACGTGTATTAGATGAGAAGTGGTTATTATTTTTGTATTTTGTATATTATTTTTTGGATATTTATATTCTGTATGAAGTCTTTTATTACTATATATTGTATCACTCAATCTGAAGAAAAGATATAATTTATTATCATTTTCATTGATCCATGTAATTAGTTTATCATAAGTAAAGTATTACAGTCATGTAGAACATTTCTGAATCGTTAATACTCTAGTTATTAATTGACGATAATCTCACATTATTTCTAACAATAGTATAAAGCATGTGAAATATAGCAGGGGTGAGACATAAATTGATGTGAAGGTATCACATTAGCCGTCGACTCGGCAAATCATTATTGGTTTCGGATTACGACCGACCGATACACGACCAATGCCAATGATCACATAAAGCCGTTAATCTGATCGGCTAAATCATGACGAGGATATGTTATAATCCTTGCTGTCATCGAACTGTCCTGAAGGTTTGCTTTACCACGTTCTGTGGCAAAGGATGTTACGTGGCTTTGTGAAAATGGACTTTGGTACAAAATTAGTTACAAGAAATCACTTAAACTATTTCTTTTATTGATGAAAACTATTAAAATAGTATTCTGTTTCTAAAGTACATAGTATGAAAGTAAATTGTATATACAGTAATTAATAAATATATTTATTTGACCTGAATATCAATTATAAGCAGAATTACAAACGAATATTAATAATGCAATACATGAGATAGATAACTGACAATTTATTTGGTTGCAACAATATTTTATCATTGTATTGAATCTTATGGTAATAAGAACTGTAAACAAATACACAAAGCAAACAAGGCAACACACGCAATACGCTATAAATAGGTCAAATAATTAACACAATATATGCGATAGGCAAACAACTCTTCTACAGGGCAACTAATCTTGACATCATACGTTAGATAATGTATTCAAGATAGAGGGACAGCTCAGACAAGCGATGAGATAGCGAATATTCTTTGATTGTCGTGCAACTGACCTATGTAAGTTTACAGGAAAACAGACCTTATCAAATATACATTTAAGACAGTAGGAGTAAATAACACAAATTAAATAATTCGATAAAATAATATCGTCAAAATATTAAGGCTTTGTCATTAGTAATGTGCACTTCAAGGGCACATTCAACCTTCCAAAGGATGTTTGTATTGAAAACGTAAAGTAATGAATTAATTAAAAATAGCGATAAAACTGCAACAACAAAAACTAAAAACCTCTTACTTTTTTATATGAAGTACTGTTTAATGAGAAGCACATGAGTGCTCGTAGCAATTTGTGTTTACAAGGGTTGCGTTCAGTTGCTCTACTCTCATCATTAACAACACAAGTTACATATATTACCTTACAAGTATATTTTGTCTGCTGTAATCAAAATATTTCAATACAAATAATGATACATTATTTTTGTAAAAAGCTGCATCAAAGTTACATTACCCGTCTGTGAAGTTTTCAATCCAGTTGGTAATTGAATGAAAATTATGATAACTTTCCAAACTCCGGTGACTCCAAGTTGGCTGAACTTTCCGTGCGTGCAGGGCTTGTTACAACCGCCAGAAACTAGCCTGCTGATTAGAAACTTGTTAACACCACTGAACTTTGTTCAGTAAAACATATTTCAACTTAGAAACGAAAAAAGAATTTACCGATAACAGGCGTTGGAGTATTGATCAATTTGTAATAATAGTCAGCTTGCGTTTAGTCAATAATCGCAGAGTTGTCTGTACTAAGAACTTATTAGTTTAAAAAATTATATATCAATTACAAACCAGGATTTAGAAGATGACAGGTGATTCAAGCAATGTTATTAAGTCACTAACAAAACAACGATAAACACGTGTCAAAACGATTCAAATACAACTTAAACTTTCAAGTTACTGTATTTATATAAGAACTCAGAAGATAAATGAGTATATTGTATTCATATTTATGTTATGGGCGGGAATTCCCTCAAAATAGAGTACGTGATCATCACCTAGAATTTAACGTTCTTTTCTCACATTAAAAAGACATAGCAAAGATGGCCAACGCAGGTTGCTAATTAATGGTATAGAGAAAACCAACATACGTTTTTCACCTAAAACAGGCACTCTAGCTGCAGGCCGGACCGTGGGGCGTTGCCATAATTAACGGGGAGTGACAGAGAGCAGCACTATCGGTCCAGAAGCTGTATGCCTATATGGAATATACGGTCTGACAACAGCGCTCAATCCACAAATGCTTGACGCACTACCTAGCGGATAGTCCACAAACAGCTTGGTACTGTTTGGCATGCAGACAAGCACATTTCTATAGTTAGTTTGTCTGTGGCACTAATATTTATTAAGCTTTGCTCTACAAACTAGAGGTACCAACAGAGTACGCATGTGTTATTTACATAACCTACACCCACACTGATCACCAGGAGTTATGTCAACGTTATGTAAAATACCCAATTTTTTAATCAAAACTATTTCGCAACATATAGATGAAGTAGCTCCAACAGGATACGCTCCTGTAGAAGGGAGACTTCCCTCGGGAGTTTCAGAGGCTTAAGGGATTATTTTCTAACTCATTGTCTAGAGACAAGGCTTATAGTTCCTTTCAATTCATCTTATATAAGATATTTTACGTATTACATATAATTTTATACTGAGTTACGGTTATTTTCAGCGTATTTTATGTAATTATACAATATTATACCGTTTATCTGCACAGCATATGCTAAAGAATGGCTTGTAGCCTATACATACGATCATAAGATTAAATAATTTTAATAAATGTTTTGAATTGTGTGGCAACGTGGACGACTCTTGATCCTTAAAATCTTTGTCTCAGGTTTAATAAAAAATAAATAAACGAACGTTAGTGGTAATGCTTAAAATTGTTATAATAATGTCAGACAAGGCTGTTAAATGTAGTTAATGTAGATATATTACATTAATTATGTATAAAGGTATTATGATGTGTTAATTAAGACTTCTTGTAAATTTTTACATATCTTCAAGTAGGTCTAAGTAGGGGTTCATTTTTGTGTTGGTATTAATGTGTCAAGGAGCATTAAAGTGCTAGAATATTTTATATTGACCTTTACTACTTGTTATAATTAAGTGGTTGTTTAAATAAACTATATTCTCACTGTATTATACGAGAAGAGGTTATTATTTTGGTATTTTGTGTGTTTTCTGTTGGATATTAATATATGTTACATTGCGTGTTGTGTGGGTGAACGGATTTACACTATGTATCAAGTGATCTATTAATATACGATTACATCACTAAACCTGAAGAGAATATATTATTATTAACTTTTAGCCGTTTAATTAGATTTTATTAATTTATTATATAATATTACAGTCATATTGAACATTATTTCTTGACCTTTAATCCCCTTTTTATTAAATGGCGATAAACATGTTTGATAATCTCACATTAATTCTAACAATAGTATAAAGCCTGTGAAATATAGCGGGGGTGAGACATAAATTGAAGTGAAGGTATCACATTAGCCGTCGACTCGACAAATCATTATTGGTTTCGGATTACGACCAACCGATACACGGCCAAATGCCAATGATCACATAAAGCCGTTAATCTGATCGGCTAAATCATGATGAGGATATGTTATAATCCTTGCTGTCATCGAACTGTCCTGAAGGTTTGCTTTAACCCGTTCTGTGGCAAAGGATGTTATGTGGGTTTGTGAAAATCGACTTTGGTACTAAATTAGTTACAAGAAATCACTTAAACTATTTCTTTTATTGATGAAAACTATTAAAATAGTATTCTGTTTCTAAAGTACATAGTATGAAAGTAAATTGTATATACAGTAATTAATAAATATATTTATTTGACCTGAATATCAATTATAAGCAGAATTACAAACGAATATTAATAATGCAATACATGAGATAGATAACTGACAATTTATTTGGTTGCAACAATATTTTATCATTGTATTGAATCTTATGGTAATAAGAACTGTAAACAAATACACAAAGCAAACAAGGCAACACACGCAATACGCTATAAATAGGTCAAATAATTAACACAATATATGCGATAGGCAAACAACTCTTCTACATCATACGTTAGATAATGTATTCAAGATAGAGGGACAGCTCAGACAAGCGATGAGATAGCGAATATTCTTTGATTGTCGTGCAACTGACCTATGTAAGTTTACAGGAAAACAGACCTTATCAAATATACATTTAAGACAGTAGGAGTAAATAACACAAATTAAATAATTCGATAAAATAATATCGTCAAAATATTAAGGCTTTGTCATTCGTAATGTACACTTCAAGGGCACATTCAACCTTCCAAAGGATGTTTGTATTGAAAACGTAAAGTAATGAATTAATTAAAAATAGCGATAAAACTGCAACAACAAAAACTAAAAACCTCTTACTTTTTTATATGAAGTACTGTTTAATGAGAAGCACATGAGTGCTCGTAGCAATTTGTGTTTACAAGGGTTGCGTTCAGTTGCTCTACTCTCATCATTAACAACACAAGTTACATATATTACCTTACAAGTATATTTTGTCTGCTGTAATCAAAATATTTCAATACAAATAATGATACATTATTTTTGTAAAAAGCTGCATCAAAGTTACATTACCCGTCTGTGAAGTTTTCAATCTAGCTGGTAATTGGATGAAAATTATGATAACTTTCCAAACTCCGGTGACTCCAAGTTGGCTGAACTTTCCGTGCGTGCAGGGCTTGTTACAACCGCCAGAAACTAGCCTGCTGATTAGAAACTTGTTAACACCACTGAACTTTGTTCAGAAAAACATATTTCATCTTAGAAACGAAAAAAGAATGTTATAAAATTTGATGAAATTATATTGGTCCTATAAACTATATAACTTACATACAGGAATTTTTTAATTATTGGAGGTTCAATTAATTCTGGGTGATCGTTTACTTAAAATCCCTAACATTTGTGAAGGTGTTAAGTTTTTATGAGTTAAATATTTATTCATTATGTTTAACGAATAAACATTTAAGCTATGTTTACGTTAAAATATATTTTGAAAGCTAAATTAATGTAACTATTACATTATGTTGTTTTGGGTAGAATTGATGTCAATATGAAGTACATGATCTTGGACTAAAACTGAACGTTCTTCTCACTTTACATAGCCATATGAAAAATAGCTAAATAGCTAACATTGATTTCACACGGCATAGAAAAAAAAAAAAACAAAAACACTGCAAGTTTTTTCACCTGAAACAGGCTCTCCCTATCTGCAGGCTGAGGGTTTGCGGTGCTGCCATAATGAACATGGGGTGACAGGGAGCGGCATTGTTGGCCCAGCGGCTGTATTCTTCTATGGAATGTACGGTCGGACAACCGCGCTCAGTCCACAAATGCTTGACGCGCTGCTAAGCGGACAGTCCAAAAACACATGGAACAGTTAGTTTGGCATATGTAGTTAGTTTTCCTGTGTTAGTAGTCTCTATTAAGCAGTGATCTACAAACGAGATTAACTGTGTACAAGCCTTGTGTATACAAAGCCTACACCCACACTGGTTGCCAGGAACTATAGTAAAAAAGACACGCTATTTTTATTCACATCAATGTATTCATTGGGTGTTATGTGGCATATATTCCTAACGAAATCACCCAGCCCTTGGGAATACCACGTAGTAAGTTTAGTTTACTAATTGAAACGTATTAATTTAGCTTTAAAATTGGCAGATTAGTGAGACTGAGACTTCTCATCGATACAAAACTCCACTTCTTCTGTCAATGGAATATTATGTAATATCCAGCCACTTACTGGTAACGTGCTCAGTCGTAGGATTACTTGGTATTCTTGTTGAATGGTGACTATTTGTTCATCGTAGATTCAGTTGGATAAGACAAATGCTCTTTGAATCATTTCGAGAAAAAGAAAAAGTTGAGACTCATTCTTATTAACAACCAAACACTTACTCATCATGTGGTTTAGTTTCCATGATACACTGTAGGGTCCTTCATCACCTTCTATCTTATTTATTATATAAGAACCCTTCCTTTGTAAGTCAATATTGTTTAGAATCCAATCTAAACCGATATCAATAGTTGTTTAGTACCTTATTCGGCCTAAAATATACAATCCAATACGTTTTCATTTTATTTTTAATAACATGGATGACTTTTTTACCCTCCATCTAAGAAGAAAGAGTTATTATTAAATATTGGATCAATATTTTGTTAATTGTATCATTTAGAAATGTATTCATACAAATATTTTACCCTCGATCTAAGAAGAAAGAGTTATTATTGAATACTGGATAATTGTTTTGTCAATGGTAACATTTAGAAATGTATTCATACAAATATTGTTAAGTAAGTTCTGCTAAAAATATTATAAATACATTTAAGAATGGTCCCTCAACATTGAATATAAGAATATACTCAATATTCAACTCAATATCTTTTTAAAATAAACTACGTCCCTGATTTATTAACGTCATTTTTCTAAGTGAGCAAACATTGTATTTCAATGATCGTCTAAAACTAAGGAAAAAACCTAAAACTGCCTCACCACAGAAAGGAGCTTTAGAGTGGATTATCTTTAAGCGTTTCGTCTGTATCCGATACTAAACCATAAGCCGCTGACCCAGTTCCGAGCTGACGCGACTCTCTCGTAATACTGGGAATGCCCGACTTGAAACTCTCATTGTTCTCTGTAGGTGATACTGAACCACAAGCCACTGAACCAGTTCCGAGCTGACGCGATTCTCTCGTAATTACTGGAGATGCCCGACTCGCGACTCTCATTCTTCTCTGTATCCGATACTGAACCACAAGCCGCTGACCCAGTTCCGAGCTAACGCGACTCTCTCGTAATACTGGGGATGCCCGACTTGAAACTCTCATTGTTCTCTGTAGGTGATACTGAACCACAAGCCACTGAACCAGTTCCGAGCTGACGCGATTCTCTCGTAATTACTGGAGATGCCCGACTCGCGACTCTCATTGTTCTCTGTATCCGATACTAAACCACAAGCCACTGACCCAGTTCCGAGCTGGCGCGACTCTCTCGTAATACTGGGGATGCCCGACTTGAAACTCTTATTGTTCTCTGTAGGTGATACTGAACCACAAGCCACTGAACCAGTTCCGAGCTGACGCGATTCTCTCGTAATTACTGGAGATGCCCGACCCGCGACTCTCATTGTTCTCTGTATGCGATACTGAACCACAAGCCGCTGACCCAGTTCCGAGCTGACGCGACTCTCTCGTAATACTGGAGATGCCCGACTCGCGACTCTCATTGTTCTATGTAGGTGATACTGAGCCACAAGCCGCTGACCCAGTTCCGAGCTGACGCGACTCTCTGGTATTACTGGATATGCCCGACTCGAAACTCCCATTGTTCTCTGTAGGTGATACTGAACCACAAGCTACTGACCCAGTTCTGAGCTGACGCGACTCTCTCGTAATTACTGGAGATGCCCGACTTGACACCCACATTGTTCCCAGAAGTATTTCAGTCTATTTCCTCACTTGTCTTCTACTTGTTTTGTCTAGCTCATTAATATTACGGTCGACAGATACACTAGTAAACTTAAATAGAATCAAAGCAAGTTCTACAGTGGTTAAAATGTATTATTAATGTCGTATACAGTAATTTTACTTTCATTTAATTTTTTCAGGCATCTGTATGAAATATTCTCAACGAGTGAACTACCTATCGTTCGTTCAGTTAGGGATTCGAATATTGGACATCGAACTCCACAATCCGAAGTCTTAGCTAGTGAGTATCTCGCCAGTGAATAATATATAAGATCCTCACTCTGCCGGATTTGATTTCCATTTTAATCTTTCGTAGGCTATAATCCAACGATTAAATGGTAGATTAATCGTTATCTATTAATAATCTAACGAACGAATTAATAATCTAACGAAAGAATGATTTTTAGTAAACTTTTTGCCAGGTATTGATATAATTTAGTGTCTATATGAGTTTAGGTATAAATATGGTGTCAAATTTGCGTTTGTGGAAAGAGTTGATAGAGGCGTTAAAGTCTGAAAGGACGTGTTGATAGATAATTGTGCCCGTTAAAATGTACCTTGGATCTGAGGAAAGAGTTTAAGTGAATCTTAAGATGACAATATAGTTTCAAACTAATATATGGCCTATATGCGAGACCACACTGACCGATAGAATACTTCCAAAACTATTCACCAAAACTAGTTGAAATTGTGAGGGAATGCAGAGTTTTTACTATGGAGACATGCCAAAAAGCATGGTACAAAACTCAATCACTAAAGTGTAAAAACATCCCTTATTTCTCACTTGTGAATAGCATTGTTTATCAATATATAAAGTACAGTTGACCTACTGTTGTCAAAGAAGTCATAAGCCACACCGGATTGACATTAACAGTACTGGGTTGGCACGCAAAGTGTGTAGGGGTCTCCCCTGATTTTTTATGCGTATTAAAATCTTTGTTTGAAAATAAGTTTGTAAGATAAATAAAAATATATGCAATTATTTTAGTAGGAAATTGTAATGAGGTAAGCTCATCTACAACTATACATTTTTGTAAATTGTTGAAATTTTTGAAATTAAAAAAGTGAATCTAGCTATAGAAATTCTATCGTTGTCCAGTAATTTACTGTCAAAAACTACTTGGTTCATTAATTATTGGTTTACAGAAATATAGAATGTATTTATCATTTTCATATATAAAAAGACTTAAGTTTTTCTACAAAGAAAGGTAATCAATCAATCATTAAGCAAATTAATCTGTTATGAAATAGAGGGTTCCTTATTACTACATAATTTAAATTCAACCATTTGAAGAAATTAATTCAGAATAATTTTTTATCATTTTTGAAATACTCTTTTTTTTGCAATACAGTAATCGAAGCACAAGTATCGACTGAAGTGATTAATTAAGTCTGACTGCAGCTAATTGTTTATTCAATTGGATGTTGGAGCCAATTAAATAAATCACCGGCAATTACTGATCAATTGTAATCAAGGAGAGGGGAAGGGGTTTGTTGGCCTTTTTATGAGGATTTACAATAACACTGTCAATATATTGTCTACTTTTGAGATATTATCTATTACATGTAATTAATGATTATTGAACATTAATCAGTTATTATATTTTAAATCATCATAACAGACCATTGTGCCTTTACCTAGCATTAAAAATATTTGTTATTTAACTGATGTCTATTTTTTAATTAATATTTACATGTATTGTTGGAAGTACCACTGTGCGTGTATATGGACGACTGGGTCAATACTATTGTACGTGTATGGACGGGGGGAGGTCAATTCTACTGTGCGTGTATGGCCGGCTGGATGGGACAATACTAGTGTACGTCTTTGGGCGGTTGGGTCGGTCAATGCTACTTGTAACTTTTCACGTATATTCACGTAGTTCTACTAGTAGGGGCTCAATTTTGTGTTGGTATTGAGTCGTTAAGGACCTATAAACTTTTGTTTCAGTTCTTCCTTATTCTCTATCTACTTGATATCATATTTATATTGAGCTTTATACTACTGTACTTATTATATTTAAAATTATTGCTAACTCAACTACGTTCAACGTATACTGGATGAGAAGTGGTTATTATTTTTGTATTTTGTATATTATTTTTTGGATATTTTTATTCTGTAAGAAGACGTTTATTACTATATGTTGTATCTTTCAATCTGAAGAAAAGATATTATTTATTATCATTTTCATTAATCCATTTAATTAGTTTATAATAAGTAAAGTATTACAGTCATGTACAACATTTCTGAATCGTTAATACCCTAGTTATTAACTGACGATAATCTCACATTATTTGTAACGATAGTATAAAGCATGTGAAATAATGCGGGGGTGAGACATAAATTGATGTGAAGGATATGACATTAGCCGTCGACTCGACAAATCATTATTGGTTTCGGATTACGACCAACCGATACACGACCAATGCCAATGATCACATAAAGCCGTTAATCTGATCGGCTAAATCATGATGAGGATATGTTATAATCCTTGCTGTCATCGACCTGTCCTGAAGGTTTGCTTTAAACCGTCCTGTGGCAAAGGATGTTATGTGGGTTTGTGAAAATCGACTTTGGTACTAAATTAGTTACAAGAAATCACTTAAACTATTTCTTTTATTGATGAAAACTATTAAAATAGTATTCTGTTTCTAAAGTACATAGTATGAAAGTAAATTGTATATACAGTAATTAATAAATATATTTATTTGACCTGAATATCAATTATAAGCAGAATTACAAACGAATATTAATAATGCAATACATGAGATAGATAACTGACAATTTATTTGGTTGCAACAATATTTTATCATTGTATTGAATCTTATGGTAATAAGAACTGTAAACAAATACACAAAGCAAACAAGGCAACACACGCAATACGCTATAAATAGGTCAAATAATTAACACAATATATGCGATAGGCAAACAACTCTTCTACAGGGCAACTAATCTTGACATCATACGTTAGATAATGTATTCAAGATAGAGGGACAGCTCAGACAAGCGATGAGATAGCGAATATTCTTTGATTGTCGTGCAACTGACCTATGTAAGTTTACAGGAAAACAGACCTTATCAAATATACATTTAAGACAGTAGGAGTAAATAACACAAATTAAATAATTCGATAAAATAATATCGTCAAAATATTAAGGCTTTGTCATTCGTAATGTACACTTCAAGGGCACATTCAACCTTCCAAAGGATGTTTGTATTGAAAACGTAAAGTAATGAATTAATTAAAAATAGCGATAAAACTGCAACAACAAAAACTAAAAACCTCTTACTTTTTTATATGAAGTACTGTTTAATGAGAAGCACATGAGTGCTCGTAGCAATTTGTGTTTACAAGGGTTGCGTTCAGTTGCTCTACTCTCATCATTAACAACACAAGTTACATATATTACCTTACAAGTATATTTTGTCTGCTGTAATCAAAATATTTCAATACAAATAATGATACATTATTTTTGTAAAAAGCTGCATCAAAGTTACATTACCCGTCTGTGAAGTTTTCAATCCAGTTGGCAATTGAATGAAAATTATGATAACTTTCCAAACTCCGGTGACTCCAAGTTGGCTGAACTTTCCGTGCGTGCAGGGCTTGTTACAACCGCCAGAAACTAGCCTGCTGATTAGAAACTTGTTAACACCGCTGAACTTTGTTCAGTAAAACATATTTCAACTTAGAAACGAAAAAAGAATTTACTGATAACAGGCGTTGGAGTATTGATCAATTTGTAATAATAGTCAGCTTGCGTTTAGTCAATAATCGCAGAGTTGTCTGTACTAAGAACTTATTAGTTTAAAAAATTATATATCAATTACAAACCAGGATTTAGAAGATGACAGGTGATTCAAGCAATGTTATTAAGTCATTAACAAAACAACGATAAGCACGTGTCAAAACGATTCAAATACAACTTAAACTTTCAAGTTACTGTATTTATATAAGAACTCAGAAGATAAATGAGTATATTGTAGTCATATTTATGTTTCGGGCGGGAATTCCCTCAAAATAAAGTACGTGATCATGACCTAGAATTTAACGTTCTTTTCTTACATTAAAAAGACATAGCAAAGATGGCCAACACAGGTTGCTAATTAATGGTATAGAGAAAACCTATATACGTTTTTCACCTAAAACAGGCACTCTATCTGCAGGCTGAAGCGTGCGGCGTTGTCATAATTAACGGGGAGTAACAGAGAGCAGCACTATTGGTCCAGAAGCTGTATTCTTATATGGAATGTACGGTCTGACAACAGCACTCAATCCACAAATGCTTGACGCACTACCTAGCGGACAGTCCACAAACAGCTTGGTACTGTTTGGCATGCAGACAAGCACATTTCTATAGTTAGTTGTCTGTGGCACTAATATTTATTAAGCTTTGCTCTACAAACTAGAGGTACCAACAGAGTACGCATGTGTTATTTACATAACCTACACCCACACTGATCACCAGGAGTTATGTCAACGTTATGTAAAATACCCAATTTTGTAATCAAAACTATTTCCCAACATATAGATGAAGTAGCTTCAACAGGATACGCTCCTGTAGAAGGGAGACTTCCCTCGGGAGTTTCAGAAGCTTAAGGGATTATTTTCTAACTCATTGTCTAGAGACAAGGCTTATAGTTCTTTTCAATTCAATCTTATACAATATATTTTACGTATTACATATAATTTTATAATGAGTTACGGTTATTTTCAGCACATTTTATGTAATTATACAATATTATACCGTTAATCTGCACAGCATATGCTGAAGAATGGATTGTATACATACAATCATAAGATTAAATAATTTTTATAAATGTTTGGAATTTTGTAGCAACGTGGACGACTCTTAATCCTTAAAATTGTTATAATAATGTCAGACAAGGCTGTTAAATGTAGTTAATGTAGATATATTACATTAATCATGTATAAAGGTATTATGATGTGTTAATTAAGACTTCTTGTAAATTTTTACATATCTTCAAGTAGGTCTAAGTAGGGGTTCATTTTTGTGTTGGTATTAAGGTGTTAAGGAGCATTAAAGAGCTAGAATATTTTATATTGACCTTTACTACTTGTTGATGTTGTTGGTTGTTTAAATATACTATGTTCTCACTGTATTATACGAGAAGAGGTTATTATTTTGGTATTTTGTGTGTTTTCTGTTAGATATTTATATATGTTACATTGCGTGTTGTGTGGGTGAGCGGATTTACACTCTGTATCAAGTGATGTGTTAATATACGATTACATCACTAAACCTGAAGAGAATATTATTATTATTATTATTATTATTAACTTTTAGCCATTTAATTAGATTTTAGTAATTTAATATAAAGTATTACAGTCATGTTGAACGTTATTTCTTGACCTTTAATCCCCTTTTTATTAATTAACGATAAACATGGCTGATAATCTCACATTAATTCTAACAATAGTAGAAAGCCTGTGAAATATAGCGGGGGTGAGACATAAATTGATGTGAAGGATATCACGTTAGCCGTCGACTCGACAAATCATTATTGGTTTCGGATTACGACCGACCGATACACGACCAATGCCAATGATCACATAAAGCCGTAAATCTGATCGGCTAAATCATGACGAGGATATGTTATAATTCTTGCTGTCATCGAACTGTCCTGATGGTTTGCTTTACTCCGTCCTGTGGCAAAGGATGTTATGTGCCTTTGTAAGAGAGTTTTGTATTAGATAAGTTACAACAGAAGAAATCACTTAATCCATCTTCCTTTATTAAGCAATATTAATGAAACACTCCATAATAACCGACTGGTTATTTTACTGAGGGTAGTAATTATAGGCATAATGTTTTATTTATTTTTATTATACTAAGATTTTTTATTACTGTCGAGTGGTCATAACGTATTGGAACATCTGATATAATATTACTAGGGGACACTTTTGCACGCATCTCGTGCCAACCTGGTGAACTCGTGTCAACTTGGCCTCGAAATACCAGTAGATAGTAAGTATCAATCACTGCGTTCGTGACTTAACCGGTATTTATACTAAATATACCATGATAGCCATAGATATTTAGTACATTATTCCCTTGATAACTTTTTTTTTAAATTCAATGTATTCTTTTTGGAAAAACTTTTTCTATATAGGTGTATTTCTTCTCTTTAGGAATTGATTTTAGAAAAAAACTTTCTTAAGGCATTTCTAAGATACAAAGACTGAACTCCCTTAAAATTTTAAATTGATTTGGCGTAGATCAACAGATAAATAAAGTGAATACATTCAAAACAAACATGTTGTATGGACTTGATTGGTAAAATATAGTCAATGAACGACGTTTCTTTAGGTAGTCATGTTTCATTATAGTCGACAAATACGCATATAGTAGCCAACATACCTATTTCCAGATACGTATTTTTATTGAAGTGAGTAAAAGTAATAAAAACATAAAAGTCTTAAAGAACATAAAATTTATTTCAGAAATAATTAACCATAGTTTAAATAAATAAGTACAATTACATTTCTAAGTACATATAATAATTATATCATAGAAAAATAGTGTATTGTAGAACAATTATAAAAAAATAATTACATTTAAACACATACAAATAAACATCCACAACTAAATGCATACAAACATTCGGTTAAAATATAATATATATGAATGACCCCTGTCTTTGAAAGATGAAAAAAAATAAACACTTTGTACTCATACATCATTCATTACATATATACTGTCACGGACATACATATTCATTATTCATTGGTAAGACGACGATCGTCAAGATATGGGCGGATGAGTGTGGTAATGAGTGTAGATCAACGAGTGCAGTCATTGTTACTGACTAAGGCCAACTGTTCCTCAGAAAAAGCGATTTATTAATAGCCAGGGCAACTAAGGGACTTACAGCTTTACGTGGAATCCAAACCATCTAACTGACAAGCCTGACACTCAGTTCTCTTGCCAAAATAACATCCGAACATTGACACCGTCCAACATGGACACCCCAGACTTCTCTAGTAGTGTCCACGTCAATGGACGACGTGTCGGTATTAAGTGGTCCGAGCATAGAACATATCGCCCACAATCTCCTCGACACTCTGTCCCCAAGTAGCTGGGTTACAGCACTGTGCCACCAGTGCCGGCTGATATACAATATAATATACATAGACTCACTATTCATGCATAGGCCTCCTATGAATTTTTAATACTATATTTTGAAGAGATATCCAAACTGTAAAATGGACTGCAAAACGTTTTGCTTTTCTTCTAAAAGGCTACAGTAGGCCTATATGTTTATTTTCAATCCTGACATGAATCCTACATGATCCTTGGATTCAACTCCCTGTCACGCTCCAGAGAAAGGGATGACAAACACTAAATTGTTAGTTCAGTTTACATTGAGTTTACAATGTGATTTGGAGAAGTAATTAAGTAGTGAACATATTTTTAATTTCGTCCACTTATAACAAGGAAGAAAAACGAATGGTTCAAATTATTTACTAAACTTTGACGGTGGTTGAAAGTAGACACAATCCACAGGATGAACATATTTTTAATACATAACAGTTATATTTTAAAAACTTACTATTGATGTGAGAAACTGTGACTATTACAACAACAATTAATATACATTATTGCAAAAAATACACAAATACAATATTACATTAAGACATAAAATATTACATTTAGGTGTAGGAGAGGGTTAAATAGCCCTAACCTTACTAGTTAACCTATTTATGTTAAATAACGAATTTTTTAATTTTATTTCGTATTCTTTAAAACACGTTTAATGTATAATACTTCTAACGTTGAAAAAACTAATATTTTTACAACACTGAAATTACGTTTACTTTAGATGTAACATTGTAAGGTTTCGATATAAAAGCCTGATTTGTACGTTTCAACGTAGATCATTTTATGTATCTTGGATTATTTAGTGTATATAAGCATAAAGCTCATGTCTATAGACTTAGAAAATATTATAGTTTTGACTGTGTTTTCTTTGAAACGGTGATTTTTTTATAGTATAGGAAATGCGAAGATGATTACACAAATTAAAGTACATTAATGCTTGCAATATTTAAAATATGTATGTTTCTACATCATTGAAAGATAAGATCTTTCATTTCTAATATTGATTCCCTGTATTTTGCTCATTTTAAATACGAACAGCTAAAAAAAGTATATAAAAGAACTATTTTTAGCATACATTTTGTTATATGGCAATGCAGAAAAAAATTTAGAAACAAGTTTTCACACTGTTACCAATTCCATTAATTTTTTCAAGCAACTTACGCAAATATTGATATAATAAAACTAAAATTCTATTAGAAAACATTTTAAAGCTCATTTTAGAGATATATATTACAATAAATTCTTTTATTTTCAGTGCATAGCATACTACATTACTTCAGTCTGTCAAATTAATTAACATAGAAATATAAAATTAAGTATATTAAAACAAAACCACAACAAAAACAAAATCCACAATTAGTATGTATTAAAACTACGTAATAATAAGCTGAGATCTTTTTCTCATCACCAAACTCTATTAAACAAGGGAACAATAAACTTCTACCTAAGATTAGCGTGGTTATTGTGTAAATTTCGATAAAACTTTACAAGCCACAAAGTTTGCTAACTTTCCAGCTCGTACAAGAGCTTGTTAAAGTTGCAAGATCAGAAACATGTCTAGATAATGACTCAGTTTTAATCATTTTAATACAATGTTTTCGTAACAAAACACGTTATTCTTATAGCGTTTTTAAACAGATAAAAGACATTTAAACCCCATGAAATTCTTTCTTTACAGTTGAAAAACAAATTCTGTTAGTAGAATTTAAAAAGATTATCCACTGGCTCATTTATATTGGTGACGTGGCAGTTTCTTCGACACTCGCAAAAAATATTGTAGAAGTTCGTGACGGGAACTCGAGAGATCATTCCTCTTTGTCCCACCGCCAGGCTTGTGATCCTTTCCTCTGTGGTGGAGGACCATTACTTACATCCGTCATCGCTATTGTGTAACAGGAGTTCTTTAGATCCCAGCCACAAGACGCCCCGGACATTCTCCTATATGATAGTAATATGTACAGTACTATTGGTATATTGATCTATTACAGATTTAATAGTCAATATTATACCTTGAAATAAAGTGTAGAAAAGAGACAACAGTAAGGTGACATTTAAATCCCAAAAATTCAAACCATATGCTATCAATAATAATAATTAATCTTCATTTTAATTTTAAAATTTCAATAAATGTATTGATATAATTTAAAATATACATTTAACAAAACAATTTGTAATAAGTTTCAGTGATTTGATATTTCCACCCCAAAGTTCTGCTAATAAATACGTAATCCTAAATTCTACACTTTACCATTATACTCAAAATAATGGTTCATTATCTTCAATTTCGGGGCAGTAGTTAAGTAAATGTTTGGTATAAGTCTGGAAGATCCATTAACGATAGTTTTTGTCTTGCTTTAGTTTAGTTTTAAACCATGTCTTTGAGCCCAAGAAATAATAGAAGTAATGTCAATGTTAGTATTATTTATGTATTGAGAAAGTTGGAAACGGGGAAATGTTGATAAATCTGTAGATCGAACGGCGTATAAGTGAAAATGTGAGTGTTGTACAACAGTAGTTACATCGTTAATGTACAGTGAAAACAGTAATGGATCCAAAACAGAGCCCTGGGGCACCCCTAGGTGACAGGCCTTCAGCAAGACTCGTTGTTGTACGTCATCACACAATGACGGCGATTTGACAAATAACAGACTCAACCCAATCAATGTAACTCTCTGAGAAACCAACAATCTTGAGATTAAAAAAAAGAAGTAGGTGATATACGCAATTAAATGCCTTTGAGAAGGCCAAAAGTGTTAAAACAGTCATTTATCCATTGCAGATCGAAATTCCTGGGTTATTTTGAGAAGGTCACTTGTGAACCTGAGCTAAGATCAGAGGCCAGATTGAATATTTGAAAGCATATTGTTATGTTTGATGTAAGAAGACATTTTTGTTGACGAACAAACTCGCTGACGGAAGACGTATTTAATAACAATGACTCTAAAAGCAGCATAAATCTTAAACCAACTAAATTATTTGCAATATAGTAAACAATTTTGATTACTAAGAAAAGTTCAGCTGATTTATAAAGACTAATTTTATCTATCTAAAAGTAGCTCTATACAATCACAATTAACTCCACCACGTCAAATCTACCTAATGGGGTGTAATCACGTCTACGATGGTGTAAACCCCCACTTTACCTTTGTGTATCCTTCCTTTGTCAATTATATTACTATATTACCAAAGTTTACCGGTGTGAAGAGGGGTTTACCAAGAACATCCTCAACACCTGCATTGAAGTTTTAGTAATTTTAGTTAAAAGGGACCTACCACAAAACAATAAATATGGCCTTAAGAAAGTGTATTTTTTCAACTATTATAAGTCCTTTATCACACAAATATTAAAGTTATATTTATTGCATCTCCTCAGAAAGTTCCTTGGAATTTGTTTCCGCGAGTTTATATTATAAAAAAGGAGTCACTGTGAATACAGTTTGTTTAGAGTAATTTAAATAGGTTATTGGTTTATATATGACACTCAGTATATTTTAACCTTCCAAGGAAAGTTATATCTTCTACTTATAAGACTATAGTAACATTTTTGTTGCAACCAAAATATGCTGTAAAAAATACTAACAAGGAATTTTGAATATGATTTAAGTTTGCGAATATTAAATAGACGATAAGCAAAATTAATCGTAAACATTTGTTTTTTTATCTTAACCATAGTGTTTTGTAAGCTGAAGTTGTAATGTTATCAATGTATTCATCACAACACTCCTGGTTACATTTTATCCTCTGCCAATTCCTTAGTAAGTCTATAGCAGTCAATAAGTACGATACCCAAGTGTGGGGATCAGAGACGGAAATGGGCTAAGGGAAGTAGTTAACTCCCGGATATATCATAGTAATTAGAGACTACTTGGTGCAGGGATGGGGTCAAAAGTTACTGCTTGGCTAAGTTGCAAACATACGCTGCGCTCACACCAAGTACACGTCTCACACGACATAGTCTTTGGCGAAACGCCTTATCTGTATGTTGTATACTGCGGTGCAAATATACACACTACGCGCGTATAACATTTTATGATAACGGACCAACTATCCACAGTAAATATTGTTCTGATAATAATTAAGTTATGATAATAAATCAATTTTCGTTGTATATACGTTAACATATTTAAAGTAATATTACAGGAAAAAGAGAGACAGTTAACTTTTGTCAAGAGTGTTTTTGTAAAGTTCTAAACAAGCTGGTTTTGTATTACTTGGTTTCGCTGCCGTAAAGAAAACAGACAGAGAGAAAATATATAATGAAATTTAGACATACACGCGAAAAAGGAGGTAAGTCAATGTGATACAATCATGTTGGCAGCACTGTCCTCCAGCTGTTTTGACCGTGTTTATCATGGTTTTGAAGTCCAGCTGGTGATTGCTAGTTGAAGTTAAGGTTTATTTTTTAATACTGCTTAGTGATGTAAATCAAGTAGTGTTTTATAGTTTAGTTTCAATAGTTTGGAAAAAATAGTAGTGAACTGTAAGAGGAAGAAAAAAACTGCTATCTTCAAAGAGGAGGAAACATCTAGTAAGTAAATTTGTCAATTAGATGAAAATAGAAGTTTATAGCGCTTTCTGTTTTCAGTATAAGGGTCAGATTTAAGTATATTAACTATAGTATAGCGTCTAAGTCACATGGATAGTTGGGTTCTTTCCACTAGCTATGTATTACCACAGAGAAGAAAGAGGTCACATACGAGTTAGAAACTTCCCCAGTTCACCTTGTGGATGGCAGGGTCACCACCGTTGTCAGTTCTTCCCTTTTATCTCCCATAAATCTTTAGTAATAAACGTTTAATTATTACTTCAGAATTTAAAAGATGTAAATTATTTGAAATCTAATTCTACACTCAATTTTACAAATGTCTCGATTTTACAAGAGCGTATTTAGAGGCGTTTGAGTGAAGCTCAGACGCGTAGAGTTGTCAAATGAACATTGTGTTTCAAAATATATTACAATATATAAACAAGACAATATATATATAAACCTCAAGACATTATAAACAATAAGAAAATCTACAGTCGTAAATTTATTACTTGCTACAAAGTCACACATTCAAACGAGAAGGTTATTGGACAGCTGGAGAAAATTATTAAAGCGTATCAACCATGCATGGCATTAAACTGTTGTTGTGGTTATGGCTGGCTGATATCGCCACGCCATTGGTCTAAGCATTCCTAAACTTCACGTAGTTTCGGCATTTGCTATTGGGGTACTCTGAAGTCAAGTCTGGTTATACAGTGCATGTACGTTAACTGTCTCTGAGGAAGTATAATTTAAAGATCCTTAAACTGCATTCATAAATGTAATTAAATTACTTTAAAATAAATGTAATAATCGAACATTGACATACCTTAATTATAATAACTGCTTACCTGTAAAAAACACATTTATATTAATAAGTAGAACTTCTTAATTATTGCTAATTAAAATAAAAATACTAGTCTACAGAGTTTGATCAAACGATTTTCAAAGTTGAGATATTATTTTTATTACAGAAGGTAATGTGAACATTTCTTTGTGATGTTCTAATTACCTTATGACAATGCTTAATAATTTTGAATGTTGTTATTAGCTTAAAATTGTATAAATTAATTCAGTCATTAGATATTAGTTAATTTTCCGTTTTTTTAAATGTATTTATTTTTTACATGGAAGAGAATACAAACAATCTTATTTATACTGTTTTATAATAATTAAAACTTTATTAGAAGTAGCAGGGGTTTGTTATTACTGTTTTAATTTATTAATTTAAAGTTAGGCAATGAAAATACAGAATAGACGAAAATAATTAGTTCAACAATTTTAATTCAAGGCTTGAAACTAATATAGTAAACACAATTTTCATTGGTGTTTATTTCTGTAGGCACATATTTTCTAATTTAGTAAATATTTACTAAACTTAACTTATGAACTATATAACTATTTCAAATAGTGAATATATTTAGTAGTTATGATGATAGATTAAACGTTTACATTAAAAATCAGTACAATATTAATAATTATACATTTGAATTAGTCTTGATTACTTTGGCTAACTAAATGTCGTTGAGATATTAAACCTCGTAATTCAAACACTCGCACTTTTAATATGTAGAAATAATCAGAATGTAGTTAATAAAAAAAATAATAAATAAATAAATAAATAAATAAAAACAAAAAAAAAACATAAAATCAATGGAGTGGTAATAAAAGCGTGATATCTATATTGAAAACAATAATAAATAATACTAATATTATTATTAAAGTAAGTGTATTAAAAACAATTGAAATTTACAAATTAATAAGATATTTGTAATAATAAAGAATGTTATTATAACTGTACAACATCTACGGAAAAGCCACCCACCCACCCTTTCACGCACAGTGATAATACATTTTATAAAAATAAGATTAAGTTTACAACAAATCGTTATGAAAGTACAAATAAATCTATAATATTGTTTAAAATAATACTAGGTAACCTTACTACAATTTGATATTATATACAATTGATAATACTACAGTTGATATTATATCCAACCGCTTTTCAAAATATTTATTCATAGAATTATAGGAACATATCACTAATAATTAAAAACAGTCTTAACAAATATTTCAAACAAACAGACCCATTTTACATAGAACAAGATTGTAGGCAACCTGAATTACATGATTGATATGGATCTGACGATGATCCGGAAACTTCAGTCCTCGGCACGCTTCTCTGTAAACTCATCCTCAGACAAACAACGAGGGACACACTCCTCCCCTCCCCACGGTCATCCCCTATCGACAATAGTGAGTATCTGAGCTTCCGGGTAGTGAAACACGCTTCTCTGCAGACTCATCCTCTGACAAACAACCAGAGAGAGATACACTCCACCCCTCCCCACGGTCATTCCATATCGACAATAGTGAGTATCTGAGCTTCAGGGTAGTGAAACACGCTTCTCTGCAGACTCATCCTCTGACAAACAACCAGAGAGAGATACACTCCACCCCTCCCCACGGTCATTCCATATCGACAATAGTGAGTATCTGAGCTTCAGGGTAGTGAAACACGCTTCTCTGCAGACTCATCCTCTGACAAACAACCAGAGATACACTCCGCCCCTCCCCACGGTAATCCCCTATCGACAATAGTGAGTATCTGAGCTTCCGGGTAGTGAATCAAGCTTCTCTGCAGTCTCATCCTCTGAAAAACAATCAACCCCTGAGGAACACACCACCCCTCCCCACGGTCATCCCCTATCGACAATAGTGAGTATCTGAGCTTCCGGGTAGTGAAACACGCTTCTCTGCAGACTCATCCTCTGACAAACAACCAGAGAGAGATACACTCCACCCCTCCCCACGGTCATTCCATATCGACAATAGTGAGTATCTGAGCTTCAGGGTAGTGAAACACGCTTCTCTGCAGACTCATCCTCTGACAAACAACCAGAGAGAGATACACTCCACCCCTCCCCACGGTCATTCCATATCGACAATAGTGATTATCTGAGCTTCAGGGTAGTGAAACACGCTTCTCTGCAGACTCATCCTCTGACAAACAACCAGAGAGATATACACTCCACCCCTCCCCACGGTCATTCCATATCGACAATAGTGAGTATCTGAGCTTCAGGGTAGTGAAACACGCTTCTCTGCAGACTCATCCTCTGACAAACAACCAGAGAGAGATACACTCCACCCCTCCCCACGGTCATTCCATATCGACAATAGTGAGTATCTGAGCTTCCGGGTAGTGAATCACGCTTCTCTGCAGTCTCATCCTCTGAAAAATAATCCACCCCTGAGGAACACACCACCCCTCCCCACGGTCATCCCCTATCGACAATAGTGAGTATCTGAGCTTCCGGGTAGTGAAACACGCTTCTCTGCAGTCTCATCCTCTAACAAACAACAAAGAACACACCGCCCCTCCCCATGATCAACCCTATCAACAACAGTGAGTATCTGAGCTTCCGGGTAGTGAAACACGCTTCTCTGCAGTCTCATCCTCTAACAAACAACAAAGAACACACCACCCCTCCCCATGATCAACCCCTATCGACAATAGTGAGTACCTGAGCTTCCAGGTAGTGAAACACGCTTCTCTGCAGTCTCATCCTCTAACAAACAACGAGAGACACACTCCATCCCTCCCCACAGTCTTCCCTATCGACAATAGTGAGTACCTGAGCGTCCGGGTAGTAAACCACGCTTCTCTGCAGACTGATCCTCTGACAATCAACAAGGGACACACTCTACTCCTATCCATGGAAATTCCCTATCGAGAATAGTGAGTATATGAGCTTCCGAATAGAGAAACTTCCAACTCAGTGATTATCTCTGCAACCTCATACAGAGGCAGACAATTAGGGACATTTTGAGTTTAGAACATGGACAATATTGATTGTAAATCATAAACATTACAAACTCTGACTTTTTATGCATTCACTGGCCTGCATTGGTTATTTTAACACCATTTTAATTTATACATACCAGATTCAGGCATATTAATGAAAACAAGCTTTAAAATATTAAAGAGGAACCTGCATGAAAATGTGACAATCACTTTTCATTAATTACGACATAAAAACTTACTTTGTAAAGCTCATACGAAAATTTAAATATCATACTGGAACAACGCAAAGTGGTATAAAGGGATGTTCCAACAGAACTCGACCCATGTCAAGGGCCTCAGAGAGCTGTATATCTGAACTTTGCCATCCCAACTTACTGTGCCTGAAGTCTCAAATCACGTCTCTCCTAGTTCATATACTCTCACTCTGATTTTGAGTAATCTCTTACGGATTACAACCTTAATGCATCTCGACCGATTCTAAACAAATATGCTTTTCCTTGAAATGTGCATAGATCAAAATACCATGTGATTCTTCATACACTTGCCTAAATACAATTCCTCCACTCAATCATACACCACCTAACTGCCATAGTATATCATAAAGGTGCGTCTACGAATTTATTTATAAGATCTAACAATGTTATTGAAAATTTATATATATTGCCTTACAGGAAAGTGACTGTCTATACACAATTTGCTATATATGAGTGGTAGTGTATATGCCAATGAAATAGATGAAAATATGTAGTGACAAAGATCCACAGACATGGAGGTAACAGAGATAGTTTTCTTAAGCCCGTAGTAGACGACTCAGTGGCAGTTAGAATTTAGGCTGGTATATCGAAAGGCTCGTTGATCGACAGGGAACTGTATTAGTTAGAAATAGTTTGTTAGAGGAGAAGAGAGACTGCTGTCGATATTTGAAGTAAATGTGAAATAGGAGAGAGAGGAAAAGACTAATAATGTAGAGAAGGGTTTGGAGGGGATATTAGAAGGAGAGGCTGACGATGGTGCTGCCATTGCTCCTCCGCCACGAAGAACTATAGAACTGACTATTCGACACATCAAGTTCCTTATTCGACACATATTCAGCGCACTATCAGGCGCGACCTCTGGTTCTTCCTTCAAGGTGAAAGAGCCCAGCAGTCATCTGTTGAATGGCCGAAGGATGTGTACGCTATGACAACTGTGCTTCGTCAGTGCGCGTGGTCCACAATCGCTTAATGCACTGTAAAGCGGACAGTCCACAAACTACAGCACTTTTTAGTAGAGACTACCATTCTACATATTGTTGGTTGGTTTGTGCTTGAAGGCTTTCATGTTCTCCCAGAATAAGGGAATTATCAATCAAAACCTACTTTCTCAACATAATGTAGCTGATAGGTTCTTACAACCACAATTATTATAGAGATTTCTAACAACCATTTTCACAAAGTCTACGTATACAAAGATGTTGAGGCCCAACAAACCACTCTCCAATATTACAAATCATCTCCAATTCATGCCCCGGCTGATGTCACACATATGTGTAATAGCTACATGTAATTTAAACTATTTACTTTAGCCTAACCCTAACCTGATAACACAAAGTATCTTAAAATAAATTTATTTGTTAGCCATAAAAAAATTTACCATTTCCAGGAAACAAATTCAAGCATGATACAGTAATTATTATATGAGTATATGTAAATGTTTTAATATTACTGCGTGGAAAAATGAATAAATTGGATAACAACTTTACTTCGACGCAATTAAAAAAGTTAGGATTTCATAAAAAACAACAAAAATAAATAAACAGTACGATAAAAAATGTACATAATAGCTATAGTTAACACTGAAATAAATCCTATAAATTAAGAACACCGAGTTTAAATTTATCGCGTCATAAATTTTCGTATGAAATTTAATCCGCAACTCAAGGATGCGTTTCGACGAGAGTTTAATGTGAAGAATATACCTAAAGTAGTTTTAAAGTGTGCTCAGATACCTAACTTGCACGTGATGTCTAGGTAAAACCCTACTGTTGTTGTTGTTGATGAAATATACCGCTATTATTTATTACTCGTTATTTTAGTAACGTATCACTATTGCCATGAAAAATTATTTTTTTTATTCTTATCTATAGGTATTTGTTTCATTAGATAGGTTTTGTGTCATAGTAGAAGGTTCTCGATTTGTGGGAAGCCCCACTCTTAAACGTTTGAACAAACTGGAAACTATAATCTCTTTGTTTGTAAATTAAAAAGTGAAATTACTTCATAAATTATTTCAATGAGTTTTCTTCCACAAAAATTGAACTTAACTGTATAACGAACTGGCTACTAGAAAATTAGAAAAAAGTTGTTATAATAAAACAATTAAATTGAAGCACCAAAATGTTATGTGATCGCGTATAAAACCCCCCTCAACTTTCCTTCTGTGCAAGCACATTTGTCACGGTATCAACTGATTCAGATCACTGTTCAAAGAGAATTTAGTCGAGATAAAATATTTACTGGAACCCCTTCTCAGTTAACCACAAAGTGGTGGCAATTACCTCGTGGTTTATTCAAGCATTACTCCCTTTTTGTAAGAGCCTACTTTGATGAATCTGATGTTATCCAACTTATTTGCTAAAATAAGGTTTAATCTTATCAGCTTCTACATATTTATTTTTTAATTAATGAAGGAATGTAATCATTTCAGCTATATATTACGAGTTGTGACCCTTATACTCAACAGTGTAGCCCTAAATTGTTATATTCTACCTCTCAACGATCTCTCACATTCACCTTTTCGTAAAATAGTTATTTTAATGTAATGCTTTCTATTTAATAGTATGGTGACTAAATAAATATATTCACTTTCCAAGAAAAGCTTTTAATACTTTAGCTTCTATATTACTGACTTCTAGAGTTTTTTAATGGACGCTTGTTTACTCAATGATTTACATACAAAATGTATATTAGATGCTGTGTCATAATATGATAGCGATTGTCAATATATGCTTTTAAAAGTTCAGCTATCCTTTTGATAGCCCCTCGTATTTGGCCAAATCTTGACAAGCAGCGTCTTTTAATAATGAATAACAATGTACATTGATATAATATTATCTGCGGAGTAGTTCCGAAATATAAATACGATATTACAAAATTTAATTTTGTTTTGAAGAGGAAGAAAGGCATCACATGAACTTGTAAGGACTTAGCCGAAAGGCGAGTCACAAACCTGTGACCTACTTACTAAGCCAGCTTTTGTCTACTGCTCCACGCGCACCTGGAGAGTGTTTCCTTAACTAAACCCTTCTTGTTCTCTTACAAATATAGACAAAAGCGTCCTCCTTCAATCTATTAAGGGAAGTTGGTGGGAAAAAAAAAATAATATTTAAAAATATGTATAGCTTTACATCAGATAAGAGGAGTAAAGATGGTATAATTTGAAGTATATTGTAGATAGTACATTGACGCAGTTGTCACCAGAAAATGTAGATTCTAGTTATTACACCGGCCGCTTAAGCCGAAGTTTGTTATCATTAATTATCCATCACAAGTCTTCTAAAATTAATTGTAGAACACACAATAAGACATGGAGTGGTATACGGTGTCACTTGTTCTTGGCAGTTATTTCAAAGAAGATTGATGATTTTACAAAAAACACCTTAATAACATTTAATCAATATCAGCTAAAAGACATTGTTTAATTAATGAAGAAATGTTTTTGGTAAGTAAAGCATTATTGTAATTACTTATTATTTTGAAAATGAAGTAACATTTTAAACGAGGTTCTGTATTTAAATAACAGTGTTTGAAGAACAAATAACAACACAAACACTAATGATAATTACGAGCATATATTTATCTTAATGAAATACACTATTAAAGAGTTATCAAAATAATTAATCTTGTTTAGAAATAATTTATTATTAAGAAGCATTTCAATATTAAATCGTTATCTTACAAATATTTTACGATACCAACTGGTTTATTAGTCAGACTCCAATAAACAATAGACTAATAAACCATGTTGCTTGCCTCCATGATGACTTCAGAAACAGTGTCTAATTTCATTAGTTTGGGAAATGCCCGCGTTGCTGCGCGTCGAGCGTTTGTGGACTGAGCGCTGTTGTCAAACCGTGCTTTTTCATTGTTCATTCAACGGACAACCAACAATGATGAGCGTATAAGGTATTCCAACTTTTTCACTCTTAATGCATTATGGCAACGCATGGATTTCCGGAGAGAGTGCTTATTCCACAAATGAATAACGAACAGTTTTCCCTACACCATGAGTAATCTTTGTGCATTTAAATAATTGCTAAGCAAAGTAGGAATCATTCCAAATACGAAAACAGCTCGGTAATACCTGACCGGAAAATAGGTTGTTTTAGAAATTAGTATTGTTTATATTTTAGTAAATGAGCTGCATCAGCGTAGCGATAAATCCAAAACAGGTAGGTTCAAATTACTCTTTCCATTTCCACGCCAAAGTCAAATTCTGTTCATATCTCCACATCGGCTGGAGAAAGTCCCAACAAAGATTTGTCTTTGTCAGCGAGGAAACATAAATGTTTAGAAGCAACAATGTGAATCAAACAAGAATATACACTGTTAAGTCCTACTGTATAATTCGGTGAGCATTAATATCTCTTTAATTTTTAAAATTAATTTTCTGACCCTATTTTTATTTTTTTGAAGCTGGGTTTTATTGGGTCGAATTCTTCAGTTGCACGACTGTTAGCTGCAATTTTGGAAACTAATAATAAATCATTAACTGCATTACATTGTTGTTGTTCCTCTAATCCATCTAACTTATTTTTAGATTTTATTATAGTAAAACGTTCTCTTTACGTCGACAGTGGTGTATACCTACAATGCATCGTATAGATAGCCAGATTAAAAGCAATTAATCTCTCAATCTTACGTTATGGAAGTCATAGTAATTGAAAGGGGAGGGTGGGTCAGCTGAGGAGGAGTTAAGCCCCTATTACGTTAGAAGCAGAATATAATTGGCTGGTAATCCGGAAAGTTCTGAGAGGGTAATAGGCGCATTCTTGTCGGGAGGGGGAAGAAAGGGTCAGGATCTACAACTTGGCCAACTTGCAAACATACGCTAGTGCGGCATCGTTTAGAGTTAGTCGATTAGCGCTAAGTCGAGTGTAAACTCCGAATTATTACGGCGCCACATCGGTTTACTGCGAAATCGCCACATTCGAATACAGTTATTTTATCTTATCGTCGAGTGTGGATTTAACAAACCGAATGTTTTTTGGGGGAAAACACGTTAGAATCGACTCTAGTAGTCAGAGACGATATAAATTCAACTGCATAGTATTTTATTATTCGGTATGTATAATTGGTAAACATTGAATACGATACGGATTATCGAACCACATAAATACTGAACGGTGTTTTTATTACCGCACCCCTGCGGGATGCCATCGAATAAATCAAGCCTTGTTTTGTTATTTGTGCAGCAATTCGTAGCCCCTAGTGATGGACCGCTTTATTATTATTTCTTAATAACAAGATAAAAATCAATATTGGCCAGTCGCTTTCGAAAACAGTTATTCGGGGTGAATAATCAACTTGGTGATGTTTTGGTTTCTTTAATTGGAGATTGCAGGGGTTAATAATGAAATAATCTCTACAAAGTAAATATACCCTCATGAGGTAACTGGATTTAAGAAAAAAAAAAGAAAAAATGGTTTAGTAAACTAATTGTACGATATAGAGGAAAAACACGGTAATATTTTATTTTATCTTATATCACAACTTCAATTAGAAGATGGTGACATATTTGATTTTTATTGCTAAAACTTATTTTCTACTCTCGTCAATTAAAAGTAATTTCTCTGATTTGAACTTCAACATCAGACGTAATTTCTTACACGAGTCATCTCATCATAGGGAGTCACTTTTGGATCTCCACTGCTCACGTTTAGACGTAACAGCTCACATTTCCACAATTAACTAGTGGTTATTAGTTAATGATTATATCGATGGAAAAGTTTGAAAATTAGTAATCTTCTTCATTTGAATTCATTTATAGGACCTCAATCCTTTATGTTTTATACGAAACTGATGTAAATCCATAAGATGAAAACGTGTATATAAGTGTATGTTTGAACATAAATATAATTTAAATTTACATGGAATACATGAAAAAAATTAAAAATCGATTAAACTACAAATCAAGAGTTAACTTTCATATTTAATCTTGCAAATCCTACGATTATAGTTAGGTCAAGAACTAAACTGGTTGATTTTTAGACAATTATAATGTTTTCTTAGGGACTAGCAGCACATAGTTAACACAGAATGTTCATGATATAGTGGAAACTATGCACGTTATCACCTGTAACATAACCCTCTTATCTGCTGGGCCATGTGTGCAGCGTTGCCAAAAAGGAATGGAGGAGAGAATAGAAAGAGAATGCACCATTGTAGGCTACATCATTTTTGTTTGGCCCTCTATGGACTGGTACGGTCTGACAACCGCGGTGAGTCCACAAAAGCTCGACGCACTGCAAAGCGGACAGTCCACAAACTATAGAAAACAGTCGGATACTGCTTACCATGAAAACCAGAAATTTGTATACAGTTAGTATATCTCTGCTTACATGGAAAACACAAAATAATTTTCTTGTATTAAAAAGTGTGATATACACAGTATTTACCAAGAATTCCTCATAATTTTGATATTTTTAACTTATTGGCTATCACTGGTCCTCCTCTGCAGCCCCTCCAGTTAGGGCAGTTTTTAGTAAGCCATTGAGTCTTAGTCTATATATACGATTCAAATTACCCACCAAGATGATTTCTCTTTGTTCGACAGCTATTTATTACACCCTGACCTGTCTCTATTGCTGAAAGTCACTTCCCTTGTCCTGCGTTTGTCGCACTCCATACAATACCTTACTTCCAATACAACTGGGAAAAGGCCCAATCCAACCCAATTTTAAGATAAGCGTTATTTAAAACAATATTGAAGAGAAAAATATTCCCTTGCTCGATATGAATATTCTTATCAATCTTTCCAAACTAAATTTAAGGTTTGAAGTATTAACAATTTAACAGTGCATTTACAAACACGATCTATAATATTGATCATAATATATACATCCTTGCATATAATACATGAAGCTGTTTTTTAACTCCTCCAATTTTCTATTTCAATGATAGAGGTGTTCATTGAAATAGAACTTCTAATCGTAGTTGTCGGCACTGGTGGCTCAGTGCTGTAGCCCAGCTACTTGGGGACAAAGTGTTTTGGAGATTGTAGGCGATAGGTTAAATGCTCGGTCTTATTAATGCCAACACGGCGTCCGCTCAATGGTTGCCATCGACGTAGACACTGCTAGAGAAGTCTGGGGTGTCCAAGTTGGATGGTAGTCAAGGTTCAGATGTCGTGTAGGGAAGCGAACTGAGTGTCAGATTTGTTAGTTAGCTGTAAATCAGACCAACACCACGTGGTTCGGATTCCACATAAAACTGTAGGTCCCACAGTTGCTCTGGCTATTGAGCTATTAATAAATAGTCCTTTTTTGAGCTAAGTCGAACTCAGATAGTAACAATAACTACACTCGTTCATCTATACTCATCACACTCATTCGAAATCCATATTCGCCCATATCTTGATGATTTGCGTCTTAAGAATAAATAAATAAATAATAACAAATAAATAAATAGTTGTCCAGTAGGATCTTCAATGTTCAATATTTTCACCTTGAGATTTTTGGACGTTTTTTAAAAATGTTTTTGCAAGTAGAATTTTAAGCGTGATTTTATACACATTGATTCTTGAGGGCTGTGTTCCACTGGCCTTTAAAAGTGCAATGGTAATCTGATGGAGTTATTTTATCTATCAGCTGTGTTACAATTAATATTGATAAAATATAATTTTTAAAGATATTGGTAAAATCAGAGATTATAATATCATTAATTTTGATTCATTTATATTTGATACAATGTCCCTCCCATGGAATGATACTCTTCAACTAACCAATATTGCCACAATGGTCAGTAAGTTCAACGTATTTATAAACTTCTTGATCAATATGCCCCACCTAAAAAAAAGCCCGCACCCTGGATTAATCATCAAATACGTAGAATGCAAAAGCAACGAGAAGCATGCTTCCCAAAGGCAAATAGATCTAAGTGTACCTATGATTGGGATGCGTATAAAAGATTAAGAAACCAAACCCAGCAACTGATCCGTAATTCTAAAATTAGACATTATTACCGATCATTATCTGACAAGAATAAGTTCTCTAAATCACTCTGGACAAAGGTTAAGGAGCTGGGGATTGGGAAGTCAAATATTAATTCCATTAACATAAGCTTTGATGATTACTTCACTAATATTCCTATTGATTTGTCAAAAGCAAACATTTACTTCAATGAACTATTCAGTTCTCCTTTTCTAAGGCATCATACATTCTCATTCCGTTTGGCTACTGATGGAGAAGTTCTAAAAGCCTTGAATTGTATAACCAGTATTGCAGTCGGAGCTGACAGTATTTCAATAAAATTTATAGGACATCCCTACCCGTTACACTAGCTATCATTACATCAATATTTAATTATACTTTAATGACAACTACTTTCCCCAGTTCCTGGAAATTTGCTATTGTTCAATCTCTACCCAAAACTCCAAATCTTCTATGTCCCTCTGATTTACGGCCAATAGTATTCTTCCCGCCTTGTCCAAATGCCTTGAAAGAATTGTTCATAAGCAAATATATAATTATCTTTCAAACAGTACACTAATATCTATCTTTCAATCTGGGTTCCGTCCTAATCACAGCACTACAATAGCCTCTTGAAAATCACCGATGATGGAACAGAGGAATTTTTCAATATTAACCCTTTTTGACTTCTCTAAAGCTTTCGACTGTGTTTACCATCCCTTACTCCTTCTGAAACTAAAACATATGAGTTTTCTGATAGCTGTGTGGACTGGGTTGGGTCCTACTTGTCGGGTCCTCGCCAGTGTGTGCGTACTGGGGAGGGCACGTCAGGATGGAAACCTGTGATCCGAGGTGTGCTTTTAGGGATCCGTTTTAGGACCCTGCTTTTCTCACTTTACATTGACGATGTAAGATCTGACATATTTTTCTCTAAATATCACTTGTACGCTGATGACTGACAGATTTACCAACATTTTCCTACTGCTGAGTTTCACCGAGTTGTTTCACAAATGAAACTTGATATTGCTGCAACAACTGCTTGGGCACAGAGACATGGACTAATGTTAAATCATGATAACACCAAGACTATTCTTATTGGACATTTTAGACTGCTTCGCCAAATCAATTCAACTGACTTTCCTAGACTGAGACTAAATGAGAATACTCTCGACTCCTCCGACAGTGAAAAGAATTTAGGACTTACTATGACCAAAACTTTCAGTTGGAGTGATAATGTTACGCTGGTGTGAAGTAAGGTGTTTCCTGCCATTCATAGTCTTAAACGGCGTGCTTCCTATCTACCATTTTCTGTTAAAGTGGTGCTGGTAAAAACTCTAGTGCTGCTTCACTTTAACCACTCTGATGTGTTGATCAATAACATGGCTGTTAAGCTCTCGGACAAGCTTCAAAGAGCACACAACTACTGTATTAGATTTATTTTCAATTTAAGACGGGACGATCACGTTACTCCATTTTTTAAACAATGAGGTATGCTAAACGTAAAAAAATTTCGTGCATACCACATCCTTATTTTGATGTTTAATATATTAAACACTAGATCTCCCGAATACTTGTCCGAGCGTTTCAAGTTCATCTTTAATATCAGCACCAGTAATACACGCCAGGGAGCCTCCATACTATCAGTCCTATTCATTATACGACTCTTTATAGCAACTCTTCTACTATTTCTGCTTGTCGCTTATGGAATTTACTCCCTGACAATATCAAGGCCATTGATAAGTGCGCTCGTTTCGGGTTGGAAGTGAGGGACCTGCTTCTGCGAGGCCTGTGGGCGTGGGTGGGAGTCGCGGTGGTTGTGGTTCATGAGTCATTTGTATGTGTGAGGTATGAACGAAAACGAGTAATGTTTTATATCTGAATATTTACTTATGCCTGAAATAATTTTATGCATCAGTATTGCAGTTTTGCCATTTTGATTTTTAAAGTGTTTTATATATATATAAGCTATTGATTTTATTAGTAGGAATCATGAATAGATGTTTTTTATTTAATTTCCTATCAATATTTGTAAAAGTCAAAATAACGAGGCTAGAGGCGAGGTGTTTCAAGCGCAGCTATTAACATTTTGGCACGCGAAGCGTTCAGGGGTATCCCCTAGTAATACATTAACCTAATTTCAAACAAGTTTACTTATTTAAAAATATCAATTCTGTTTTTTGAAAATATTTATATATTTATACTGGGAAAACAATTATTTGTAACATTTCGTTAAATAGCCATTTATATCTCTGAATACTTTTCTTGTAATTGGATCTAAATTCTTTCATGCAAAAATTAAAGAGTTGAAACATTGTAAATTTGATAAGGCAAGAAAAACAATGGACGAAGTCACAATGGCTTAGGGATTAAAAGATTAGGCCTTTCAAAACCTTTGCCTTTAATAAAGAGGCCGGGGATTTAACTGAGTGTCGTTTCACCTTTCACAATATTGTTCGGGAAACTCAAGTTTTCATTTCTAATTTATCTCAGAAAAGAGAACAGTTTTATTAAATCAAGAAGATTTAAACATGCGTAAGAGTTTTATTTGTTTGTAGGTTACTTTGTAAGAGTTCACGTCTATTTTTATAGAGGTTTTCTATATTTTATCGACCTTTTTTATTATTTATGTTTTATGTTATTTATAGTCATAAATAGCAGATTACAACATATTACTAGTTTTAAAATGAACCTGACCGATTTTATATTTTATTTTGAAAGTTATTAAAAATTATTTGTTAATTATATATCTTGACGATAATTAACTGAAATAAATTAAAGCGTTATATGAAACACGTTTGTGTAAAACAGCAAATTTCGCGAATAAAGCATGACCAATTTTTTTAATTTTACAAAGACCTTTAATTAATTGAAAAACAACCCTAAACTGTCTTTTATTTACAGCTTAGTATGAATGGAACTACAGTATCTCATTCATAATTTAGGCGTACTTTGAAAGTAATTGATGTATTTATAAGCCCTACAACCTAAAAGTGCAGATACTATTCAACATGAATCATTTAACGGAACTAACCTTCAACCATTCTATTACAAGTACAAGCACTTATCACAGTTCTAGTGTATAAATATGGCATTGAACATGCCCTCCATAACTGCACTGCAGTTTCACTTAGGTGAGTTAGGGGATGAACAACCAAAAAGTCTAAGGCTCTTAATAATAATGGATCTGTGATTTTTGAAGCAAATATATGATTTACATTTTTGAAAATTAAATAAAAGTAATTTTATATAAAAATGGAGGGCAAAAGTGCCCACTGGTTGGTTATGGAGAAGAGATCACACTGTTAAAAGTTAAAAAAGTTAAAGATCGTCTTATTTTACCAGGCGAAGTTAGGGCAAAGAAGCCAGCCCTATCTCACTCTTAACCTGGGGACCAACGGCTAAAAGGAGACTTGCGAACTACCACCAGTGACCGGGCAAGTGGGCTGCGTGCAAGGACGTGACACCACGGTCACCCATCCAAGAGACAGCCACGCTCGATGTTGAGTCTGTTATATTGCGATAACGTCGGAACCCTTCGGTAACAGTTCATAGGCCCTTTAGAAGAGGAAGTACGTCAGGCTTACAATTCACCCGGAACACCGATATTATGTTATGCTGACCGATATTACTAAAATGCTAGATATGACCTAGCAAGTACACGTAAATCCTCAACGTCCACCGTAGTCTGTGGAAGTGTCCCAGTTACTGTAGGTTAGATTAATGGGTTATGTTATTTTAATCACCATCTTTTTTTTCATAGTTTCAATAAAAGGTTATTTTACAATTGGTTTGATATTTATTTTCACCTTTGTTTAAAACACTCGCAAGATATCTTGAAGGACTCCAGGTGAGTCCGGAGGGCGGTCACTCGTCCAAGTGGGCAATATCGGCGCGCTTAATAAACCATACGTCTGACCAGCTAATCAGTGACTTGGAGGGACATTAATTTTTTATTTATTTTCACCTTTGCTCTCTTAAAAAAATAAAAAAAAACAAAAAAAAAAACAACAACAAAAACATATAGTACTCTGTAACTCGAATCGAAGGAAATTTGTCATTATTTCCCCGTCAAGGTAATGTTTACTATTATCAATTTAGTACAAAAAAACAAAAATAAATGTTCAGTATATATTACAAAATATTATAGAAATATAGTTACTTATATCTTTAGTGCTTTCTAGTTATTTAATGCCCTTAGTTCTGTATTTGTTTGTCGCACCAACACAACATTGCCTAAAATGGGACAAACTACTAAAGACCCGAACACAATGATTTGATATCAGAGAATATATTGTTTGGAAATTGTTCTAATGTAACATGGATATGGCACTTGTTGAGGGTCTTTGTTTGTACCTCCAAATTGACTCCCAACCTAAAGTTTTAAATAAGGGAGAACATTTAAATGCATGACCACAAAAAGGCTTTAACCCTTTTAGCCTCCTGGTAGGCTTGCTTGGAAATCGCCATTATGGATGCAAGATGGCGTCTCTGACTCTGGGGACTTCCTCTTCCTCCAAGTCTTGATCCACAGGTGAATTTAAATTCTTAGTCAGACAACAAATTTTAAAGTAAGTGTGCAAATATTTTTTATATCATTCTACATTCAGAATCGAAAGTCTGTTCATGTTAGGCTACAATTTTACTTTTTAATTAAAGGCTAGGAAGGAACTTTTCACACAGTTCAACATCTATATTATTTACTTTCATATCTCTTACTAAAATATAATTTCTTTTGTAGTTTTTAACAACTAGATCATACATCATCATTGATTTGTTTAAATTTTACTTAGCTACATTTTTGTTATTCTCTATTTAGGAGTGCCTTTATCAAAATAATAGGACCTGTTCTGTTAAAACACTACCACTCCTTTTTCCGTTAATTCACTATAAATACATTTTTTATCGCAATTATAGTTAGGTTAAGTTAGGTCAGGTTAGATGGCTACGAATGTTAAACTATTAAATCCAATGATTTACTTGCCACCGAATGCCATCCGTGCGTAAGTTCATGGAAAGCGATAAGACAAGGCCAGTGATATCGGATTCCTAGCGAATAAGGAATACCACAGAGGACGTAAAAATGATTGGAGCAACAGTTTTTAGAGCAATAAAATATTTATCCAGCGACAGTGAAGTAACGGAATGAAAAAAAGTAGTGATAGTGAATTAACGGTAAAGATCCTAATTTCGTCTTCTGGAAAAGTAAATTTAAAACTAAATACATCATTTTAACATTTTAGAAATGATGACTGCTATACTTTCTAGTTGTAAAATACAGTTAAATAAAATTATTTATTTTTACCAACAAATAATTTGAGCCTAATATAACCAGTACGGGTCTGATTTTTTCAATTAATAAGAGTAATCAATTAAGTAATTTACATATCTTACCAGAGATATTAAATTACTTAAATTAAATTAAATTACCAATGGCATTGACCAGAGAGTTCCGACGTTATCGCAACAGAAAGCAACATCGAGCGTGGCTGTCCTTTGGATGTGTGACCGGCTGAGCGATCCTGTCCTTGCTGCAGCCCGCCTGCTCGGTTACTGGTAGTGGTAGTTTGGAAGTCACCCTTAACCCATTGGTCCCCAGGTTAAGTATCAGAGAGGGCTTCTTAGTCCTAACTTCGCCTGGTAAAATAATACGACCTTTAACTTTTTATTTATTACTTGAAGTTAGTATACATATCTTCTTCAAAATTGAAAATCAGAATGTATTTATTCATGTTTTTGCGTGCTAGTTAAATAGTTTTATAGGCAAGTGATAAAATTATTTTTCGAATGTCCAGTCAGAAATAAATTAAATATTTCATAAATTCTTTTTCACCACCCCAAAATTTATGAATTTAAACGCGTTAGAATGTACATTTCAATGATGACTACTAGATAAATTACTAGGCCTACAGATATTCATTTCTGAGAAGGAACAGCGGCAGCGACGTGAAGAAATAAGGGAGTAAATTAACCAAGGAACGTTCTCCGATGCACCTTGACGCATAAATAACGAGGGATGGTTTGCTATAAACGACATGGGGTGGGGCGGGGGTCGTTCCAAGAGCTTTAGCGCATTACTCGTGAGCCTGTTCCAGTCGGAGCAAATGAATTATATTTCAAATACCCAACATAATAACACAAGCTTACTTTAAAGCTGATTAAGGGCTTTTGAGGGGGGAGGATGACGTATATGATTCTTTTTATTCCTGGATAATTACCATACTTTGTAGCATTTACTGGCTTTTATCTTTCTAACACAGGGTTTTTGACATACTGAACTGAATAATTTATCCATTCATGGTCTAATTTCTTTTTTCAGTGTTAAATGTAATTTCTTAATAGGCCTAATGGACAGATAGCAATCTCCACACAACAGATTTTACTATACAACTTGACAAATATAATAGTTGTTTGAAAGTTATTTGTTGTCATTGTATTGTTTATGATTGGCAAATTTGTTGGAGGTTTCCGACGCTTAGAATGTTTTATAAAAAACAAATTTTAATAATTCTGCTTTTTCTGAAACATAAAACTAGGTGATATTTTCGTAGATATTTAAATAATCAAAAGTTTAATCTAAAACCAATTTATGTACAGTATTTTTAATTTACAGAAACATTCAATTACCTTAATTATCACTTTTCAACGTCTTTTGCTAAAGGGCGCAATCTACCAGTGACAAAAGCCAACTATTCGAGACGTGTTGAACTGAGTAAGTTAGTGAATGGTAGGTGTAATTATGTTAGGTTAGGTTATGTTAGGCGTTGACTCTAATTACTACTGCAGCGCACACTCAAACTATTCACTGTGTGATGGAAAGTGCCTTCAAGCGAACCGATGTCTTCTTCATATAATAGAATTCTCGTTTAAACGCAAATACAATGACTGAACATTATACTGCCCATTCTGTGACTGAATACAGCTGGATATAAGGTTACAAACCAGTATCAAACAGAGCTGTTTCAATTACAGAATCAGAAAGAAATTAACAGGATAAATTTAGGTTTCCGACACTTGAAAATGCAAAAATTGATTGTACGTTAGTCTGTTTTACAGTATATTTCCAAAGATAAAAAGTAAGGATTGAAACGTTCTGCAGAACAATTATCTTTATTGATGAAATAAAACATACATAATTCATTAAATTTTAAACCTTATAAAACAGTAAAAATAAAATAGTCTTCATGTTAGCACAGAAATTATGTGCACCCGAGTTTGAAGGTTGTTTACTAAGAAACTATGACGCCTATGACAAATCAAAACAAACCATAGTTTTTTTTTTAAACTATACGTTATGTTATGTGTATTTTAAAACACACCTGTAAACTATGTTTAAAAATATAAATGCGACATATTAACGAGTTTTTGAGTAATAAAAATTCAAAGTTAATACAAAGTAAGAGTTTGTTCAAATTCTGGTACTATTTTGGTTACAACTAGGGTAAAAACTATTAAAATTTATAATAGAATTTAAAAATGCATACGTCATGACGTACAGTTAACCGAGGAAGACAATGGTGTAATTTTTCTATACCTCATAGTTTCTTTGTAAACAAGCTACACTTAATTTTTACTCCGACAGTATTCGGAACGTAGCGAACCTTGTTAACTTTATTAAAAACTAAATAACTATTAATTTAAATCAAGGAAACCATTAGGTTAATTAATGTAACAGTAATTTCCGTACGTATGTTTCAAAGAGGGATAACGGTATAACACGTGTAAATTCTGAAAACGCCATTCATTGAAGTTGTTAATTTGGTCCTTTTATTGATTCCCTGACTTCAAAGGCATTAAAGGGGCAGTTTGAAGGGTTCAATAGCTTCTCAGTAAGGTGGAAAGGGTTTTCCATGTCAAAGCGGCCACAAGAGGGTAAAAGGTGACCAAATAACGCCTGCTAGTGTGTAAGAGGTGTACAGAGAGGTGAAATTAATGTAAAGACCTATATGGACAATTTCGGGAATTCTTCTTTAAATTAAATATTTTTAATGAGTTCATCTATGTTTCACGCTTATTTTTGAATAAAAATTAGTCTGTAGTTATATTTTCATGAAAGACGTAAAAAAATATATAGAATTTAATATCAACGAACTTAAATATAGTTAAATCATACAAAAGTAGGTAAGTTGTAACATAAAAATAAATGAGTTCAATTATTTACGAAATCACCTAAGCCCACTTTTCGTAGCAAAAGCACACATCTCTTAGTAAACATTATTAAAAATGAAAATTTTAGAATGGAATTTCTTAAATTGCCACTACACTTGTGAATGATGTAAAATAGTGTCATAAATATCGTAAATAATATTTTACTAATAGATAATAAAAACTGAAACTCTCTGTTGTTTTAATTCATTGACTCCGTAAGTAAATCTACAGTTTAATCTATGCAGGATTACCTGATCTTAACGTTAGGATCTAAATTTAACATAGATTTACATCAAATTCATCATTAACATTCATCAAGTGCTTGTCAGGTATACATTATTTTGCAGAACTCAGGTAGTGTAAACTAATGTTACGTTCGTACACGGTTCTATATAGACTAATAAGACAATTCCACTTTGTGACCACCAACCGTTTTTTTTTTAACACACCAACTAATTCTCACAACATGACATACAAATATAAATAAATTGATACTACTTTAGCACTTGAGAATAAACCATACTTATTTACTGTTATTACTTTCACTTGAAAACTGAATAGTTTGTGTTTATTCAATATTTGCCACACTTAATTAACTGTCACATTTTAGCAATCATCACTTTAGTATCACAAGTAAAGTTCCACTTCAGACTTCTGACTGACTAATCGGCCGAAAAGTGTATTTTTATTAGTCGCCGCTGCAATTCTGAAGGTTCAAGAGATTTGATCTGGAATCTACTCAGACCCGTTGTTGGCTGTTTTGGACCCATATTGTGAAAATTGTGGACCCATGGCTACACTTTAAAAAAATGTTAAAATGTTTGAAGAACAAATGATTTCATTTTTTGATTATTGTTGTGTAAAACTGTAGTGGTTCGTGTAAAATCCAAATTTCCTTTTTTTTATATATATATATATATATATATATATATAAAATTTTTTTTAAATCGTGATCAAACAAAGATATGAGTATTAGAATTGATTCAGTCATGTTTTTATCCAAAAATGATATGTTTTAACCTTAAATATATCAACAAGTTTTAATTTAATTGATAAAACTGGCAATAACTTTACTTATTGAGTATAAATTTACCTTTCTAATGAGACCTTACAAATGAAAATATATTTAACAGAAAAATGGTTATTGATGAAAAGCAGTTTTTTTACAATACAAGTTTAGTAAACCCTTCGAAACTGATAATTTTTTAACAACTAATTTTATATTTTTCACATAAATTTATTATTTTAAAGTTGATAGATAAAAAAGCTGATTGTATCATATTTTCAATTTTCACAACTGACAACAAGATTATTATGAATGTTTTGATGTTTACACGTTTTTTGTAAAATTTTTCATGCCAGTAGTGAAACATAAAATATTGGGTATCGAAAATTGTCCATTAGCGACTCGAATTTATATTTTTATGTAGCTAAAATTAAGAACAATCACCTCAAAAACCCTTTCTAAACTACTTTTAAGAACAAATTCAATTATCATTTTTTAAATTTTCCAATTACGATTGATTGAGATTTCGAAATTTTGCACAATTCATCAAAATCACCTTTCACTACAAACTTACACGTTAAAAAATAGCAAACATTTTAAAACCAACAATAATTTTATATAAAAAAAGAAGAGAAATCATAAACAATAAATTTTGATAATCATAATTTATTTCCATTTGCAAGTTGGATTTAAAAACTTAGTTCTAATTTTATTAAACACTTTTTAAAAATATTTATCAGCCTGTATAAGGCTCAAATATCTTTATAAACTTCACCTTAAGTAACATTTTATAAAAAAAAACCTCAATTATTAATCAACAGTTTGTTTGTAAGAAAAGAGAGAGAAAAATCCTGTATTGAAATTCCCAGTTTTCCCAGTTTGTAATAGGCTTATTTCCAGTCCCAAAGAAGGCTAGCAATAATAAGGCTAATTTTATTCCAGTCTCATATTTAAAAGTTAATTATAACTCAATACTTCATCAACGAGGTGAAAAGTTCCGCTTCAAATTGATTTAATCATTTAAAATTATGTAGAATTCAGCTCGCCAAGGTAAATAAAAGAACACGTAAATAGGGAATTAATTTTAAAGTTAATTAAAAATGCAACTAATTAACTTTGTTTAAATGTGCTGAATCATTTTTCTGAAGACCTCTTCAGCTTGCTGAATGCTATACCTAAAGACGAAAGGTCCTATGATGAAAAATTAGAAACGATTGTCATGGGTCGCATGAATATAAATAATTAGTCATTCAGATGAACACAATGCATGGAACACTAATAATTAAGTGGAAACTGTTGTAATTACAAAGACAAAATTAGGGCCAAAAAGCCCTCGATTACATTTAACCTATTAAATAACTATGCAAAGTAATTTGATTAATAACACTGGTACTTTATGTAAAAACAAATAAATAAAATAAGTAAAAAAAAACGAAAATGATGTATTAGGGGTAAAAAAAAAAACTAAGCAAACACTCGTATAACCCAATCACACCGACCGTTCAGCTCCAGCACAACCAGGGCCTTCCTAGTGAGAACTCACATCCTTCTTGAAAATCAACCGAATTTAATTTAAATACTGCAACTATTGCGAGAAACTCTAACATATTAAATTAGGGAAAATACCAGTGATGTATATGATAAATTGCAGTTAATAATATAAATAAAAATATTTGTTAATTAGACAATGAGTTAGAGGTAAAAAACATAAAAAATGCTCCTTTAGTTTATTTATGGAATGATTCCTAATCCCGACTTGACTTCAGAGCGCTCTTACAGCAAATGCTAGAACTACGAGGAGTTTGACAATGTTAAGGGGGTTTTTACCTCAACGTTTTAGTGTACCTTAAGTTAGCAACGACAAATCTTATCCGCTATAACGTAGCGTGTAGACAGCAAAACGTACGTTTTGTGGACACGGAATGAAAACTAAAGATGGATATGAAAACTGACGAGGCGAGCAGCCGAGAATTGTGATAACTGTAACGATAAGACGGAGCGTGTGAACACTCGACCTTGTTGAACACAAAAGAAAACGGACGTTTTCTATGAAAGTTAAAATGAACAGTAAAACGTTGCGAGTAAACTCCCCTTTAGGAACCAATGGCGAGGCCAATGGTCTTATGTGTTCGTTGTTATTGCCATCTTAGAGCCTTCCCTAGGAGCAAATGCACACCTCAAAACACCGGTGTGTGCGCTCGGAAACCTATCGCAGCGTCTTATGGCCAGCGCTCGACCCAGTGGTATATACGATTATATAGATGGTTACTATTACAAATAGACTGTCATATTGAAAATAGACACATTTTCTGTTCTGGTTTATCAGACTGAAGTGAGTTGCCGAATTAAAGTGTTCTAGTTCAATTCTAAATTCCAATACAGCTTCAAATTTAGATATAATAAAACTATATGGGCCAAAATAACCACATAAACGTTGATGTTTTTAAAAGTTGCTTAGTGAAGCAACACACTTTTAAGAATTACTTGCACGGTGTCTGGATATGAGGGAAGAATGGGAAAAGGAAGGAGTCACATAGAACATTGTGGGGGGGGGGGTTGAGGAAAAATCCCCAACTAGACAAAACTTAGGTTAACCACAGAGATACAGAAACAGAGGACGCTCTCTTATGGCTACGCCGAACGGCTCAGTGCCCGTTACATAGAGATTACAACTATTACAAATTATAGAGGTTACATCTACAGTAATAATAACTACGTCTATCCTTGTGGATTTGGTGGGAAGACGGAGGGGTCTGAGAAGCGCGCTATTAGATACGAGCTCTGTTTATTTCATTTCTGTGGGTTAACCTATAGCATTTATGTAAAGTACTTTATTTTTAAAATATCTAGTCAGAACGGTAGAATTTATGTTAAGCAAGAACAAGCCAACGTTTAGGGTTTCAAATTACGTATCATCTCAATAAAATTAATAGCCTTGCATTTTCAAAGTATCTGATAAGCTTTCGTAACCTGAGACTCCTCTTTCAAACTAAACTGCCAGGCAGAAGGAAACCAACGGCAAATTAATCACGACATCAACATTTCATCTTGGATATTATCTGCAAGAAGCTTTTAAGTAACTTAAAACTAGTTTATTGTGTTAAATGCCAAGAAAAAGTGTTTATTCTATAGCCAATGGGTGCATATCTTACTTGGTTTTATATATCCGACTGTTTTGTATATTAGTTCCTAAAATGTTATATTTCTATGGTTTTTTAAGTTAAACTTTGCTAGGCCTTAAAAATTGCATACTTAACATAGAACATTATATTTAAGGTTTACAAATAGTGTTCATAATGCGGTCACTAATGAATTGTTTCTTTAATCACACAATTTTGTGCGTCACAGAATATTAAGTTTAATGTAGTATTTAGGCCTATATTATAAATAACACAAAATGTATTTTTATCAATAAACACAGTTGACAGTATTATTTGTTTATTTGTTTTCATCTGTTTTTTTATTTAGTTTTTTAATTATAAAATACAAAAAAGATAAATATAAGAAAAAATATAAACATCGATTAAACATGTTTCTGTACACACTAAAATCAAACAAGAAAAATGTATAAATAACATTGAACAAACAGAAATCTTGTCTAGGGTAAAAGGGCAGATTTTCGTTTAGGCTTTATTTTTATATTGAAGTTATCAATTTAGAATGCCACTTTTTCGGAACTTTAAATTCTACTTTAATTTTATTCTTGTATTGAAGTTTATATTACTACAACTGTATATAAATATTATACAAATACAAACAAACAAACCTATCTTTTTAACACATATAACAGAAGTAAAAATGTGATATAGAGCCTACTACATCAATACAAAAAGGAACTGTTAGATAAAAACACAGAGTAATACAATTACTCGTAAACTTGATTTACATTGCATGTCATGAAAAGGTATACTCTATATCTTAGTTTATAACCACAGACAGATAACTATTCTAAATGACAAAAACCCACACTTCCTCTACTTTTAAGATATCTACAATTCCTGATGTATTGTAATAGGCCTGAACATAAGAAAACCTTAGAATATTGTCCCTTGGTTATGGTGCTGCAAGATTCTGCTGTAGTCCTGAGGGGTCGGCTTTACAAGCCTCCTGGGACTTGATCGTCCCGGTCCGTAAGTCCGCTTAACTACTGCATAAATTATATTTCACTATGTCCATCCTGGTATTTATAGGTTGTTATGAAGTACAGACTAAATATATAGTTCAATGTAAATTAACTGGCGGGGAACACCTAAATTGTTGTTAGACCTAGCATAAAATGGACATATTACTATTTAGAACAAAATAAATAAATAGGTAAAAAAGTTACAAACAAAACATTTCAAAAATCTTACAAACGGAAACTCTTGACGTTTAAAAGAATAACACTTTAAATGGAGATGTTAGTTTTAAAGAATTGATAAACATTCGTTTTCATAAAATCGACGTTTGCCTATATTAATTATTAATGTATTTATTGATTGATAAATAATATATTAACACATATCAATAATTCATTGATTTATAATTATGATTTCTTTATAAATGAAAACAAAAATTAACATAAATTTAATGCAACTTAAATATTTTTTTAAGTTCGTAATTAAAATTATTTTAAATTTTTTGTTATTAGAAGAATACTTATAAAAGTAAAAGCTCTTCTAAATTTAATATTAAAAAAGAGAATAAAATAATACTGAATAATTGCTAGATCCAAAGGCTTTTCAGTAACACAAGTAAATAATCTTTTTAGACTCTTAACTATTAATTAAAATAGTAAATATGAACTAAAAAAATTCGATTAATTTAAAAAAAAACACAAATTCTGTACAGTAGACATTATTCGGAATTTGGCGTAAGAAGGAGGCCAATAGTAAGTATAATTTAGTCAACTTATATATGTTGATAGATGATTTTAATGTCTCCATGAGTTGCCGGCGTGTTGCTCAATGGCTAAGAATTCTAACTGTGAAGTGCTTGGCATGGTTCGAGTCACCAACTTCGAACAAAGCTAACGGTCGGTGTACTACACTTATTGAATCAGATTCCCGTACAGGCTTACAGGCCCATTGCATACAATTTGATACGTATTGTAACTTCTCAGCAGGCCTACTACGAATACTAACAAGTTTTTAAAGTATACAATTAAAGTCGGGAATAGATCTCAAACATAGTATAAAAAATGTAAATAGCTATAAGAGACATTTAACATAGGCCTATGTAAAATAATTTTTTTCAAACAATTAATTACTACACTGTATTTTTATTATTTACAGTAAATATTTGTGTAGTAAAACACTTACGATTAATTACATCCTACCCTAGGCATAACACTTAAACATATAACAAAGTCCTACGTTTTTTAACTAGTTGAAAATGCATTTAACGTTCCTCCATGCATGAAAAAAATAAAAACGCCTTGATTTGTAGTGCAAATAAATAAATTAATAACAAATATATAAAATAAGTAAATATGATAGGAACGAACACATAAGACCAAATTCTGTAAGGACCTACACTGTAAGGGGAATTTTAAATTGATTATATAGGAAACTATCAACAGATCAGAGATCAATTATCAAGATATTTTAAATATACACAATATAAGTAAACGTCACACAACACAAATTTATTACAATACAAGCACATAGGCCTAATGCACAAATATATTACAATACAAGTACAAAATACACAAATATTATTGTACTCGATTTCGATGAACCATAATGTTTGTGCATTTTGTACTTGTATTGTAATATATTTGTGCATTTTGTGCTTATATTGTAATAGATTCGTGTCGTGTGAAGTTTACTTGTATTGTATATGTACCGACACGTATTATGATAATTAAAAACAATTTTTAAATAACCCTAATCACATTTTTAAATTTTTAATCATTCCTCTTCTTTTTATTTTTTAACGACTCTATATATTCAAAAGAAGTAAGCTATTGTTGAACTTGAATGAGACTAATTTATTTTTGATATTTACTACCTTTAGTTACAAGAACACTCAAATTTTCATCAATAAATTTTAATCTGAGTTGAAATTAGTCAGTGTCTTATTTCATCGCTTCCTTTATTCTCAAAGGCAGTTTCTTATCATGAGTTCTGAGATAAAACAAGACAAGTGTCAACTGCATCCGCTTTATATCAGTTGATGATTGCAGCAGTAGGCCCAATGTTTCACCAAGATTGCTAAACAATTATAATATAAAAATAATATTTCAAAAAACATGTTAGGCCATATGAGTACATGGTAGAGTAAACATTATAGATTCCTTTTTTTAATAGCAAATGTTACAGGCCTAAATGTTTAAGGAACACGTATTGCGTAATTAATAGACTATGGAATACAGGTTTAGCAGAAGATATTTGATTTGCCTATTCTAACATTTTTACTGTCCAAAAGACCGAATTTAGTCTTAATTGGTATCGAAGCTATTAGCCAATATCTGTCTCTTACAGTTGTGAGTCTCGGTAAAAATTAACAGAAATATCTTATTTCGTTGCGGTTTTGAAAATGTACATTTAATCGTAGTTACAGAATTTCACTGGACTGGCAAGTACTTTATGTGTATAAATAAAATTTAATAATTCAGGATTAGGGAGCTTTCAATATTTTTAAGCTGCACGTTTGGGCACATTTAATGTCTTAAATTAAACAAAATAGGCACACGTAATGTATTTTCATCGATCACCAATAAATCTATCTTCATAGTCTTAAATAGCCTAAGTTCTTTCAACCTTTAAAAAAATAATGCAGAATTGAAAAAGTGATAAAATATATAATAATTCACTCTTGAGTCTACCTTATATATTGTCTGAATGTATAATTATAGCGTAAAATTCAATACTTGTTGTTTGATGAAAAAAAATAAGTTTTGTAGGTCTAGAGGATAGATGATTTTTTCGAGATAAGGCCTAGAACCAATTGACGAAAACGAACCTATTAACGAATCAAACGAGTGTGAAAATATTTCTATTTTCTTTTTAGTACTAAAAATATTAACAAATAATTATATAATCCTTGTAAAATCTTAAAAAGATTATAAAAGTCAAGGAAGGCAACCCTTTCAGATATTCTGTCTATAACATGGTCAGTTTTAGTCTTTTTATGCTTTTTTAAAAATATAGTTTATCTAATTTTATTGGTATTGTTCTCCTTCATAATCAAACCAGTTGCTCATAAAACATATATTTATTAACGTTGCCCTGGATATTGGGCTATTAATAAATAGTCTACTCTTTTTATTACTCTCTGAGCTAAAACGGACTCATATAGTAACAATGACTACACTCGTTCAACTACACTTATCACACACTCATTCGCTCCCCATATTTACCTATATCTCTACGATCGGCGTCTTAGAAATGAATAATGAATTCCCTTGTTAGGCTTATTTTAAAACAAAGACAGGCATTAGACAATATTTCATTGTTGCAACGAAGAAAAGTTTCACATAATAAATGACTTGTCAGTGCTTGGCTTATAAGAGAAAACATTCTTTCATAGAACTAATTTTGTAGCGATGACTTTTTACCAAGCGCCATTGGATACAGGGGAGGGGGTGAACTTTGCCAATCGTGACGTGTTCTTACGGAACGATCGCTGTTTTTATGTAAAATAAAACGCTAATTACTCGGCGACTAACATGCGATCTTGTCAACAACGGGGAAACTCGCCTGCATCGTGACTCGCCGGTCAGGCGAATTTCACCCGCAGAAATTAATAAAACTTGAATCGCGTGATTTTTAAAGTTACGTGGTGATATGTACATAAAAAAGTCTGCCAAGTGCGGTTAAATCTTAACAACTTTGTTAATAATACTTGGAGTAAAGTGTTAATATTGTACGAACAGCTGGTGTAGAAACGTTAAACGCTGGCCTAAAAACACTTTGGTAAAATGTTTTTATTTATCCTACAGTAAGTATGAATCAAAATGCCATACATTTTTAGGAAATAAAATACTAAGATAGTTAACGAATTAACGTGAACAACGAACGTATTAGTTAAGTTTAAAGTTAGGATATATTTTAAAAAAATGTTACGTAGTATAATTTACGTGCGATATGTGAAACCAATTTATTGAAAAAAGATTTATTTTGCACAGTCAACCTCTTTAGTGTTAGCTCAATTTATGTAAACTATAAATCTTTGTATAAGGCAGTCATAAAAATATATGAGAATGTGTTCATCAACTTTTTCTTCATCAATAAGTTTATTGTAAACACTGAGAAACACTTTAGTACAGTTACTAAAGTGGTTATTTTTAATAATGGAAACATGTTCTTGAGCGTTTATTTTAGGGTTAGTTTTCATTCAGTGAGATATCTAGGAAATATAAAACTGAGATAGGTACTGTACTATATTGTCAACTCTCAGATATGTACTGTACTATTGTCAAAACTAAGATAGGTACTGTACTATTGTCAAAACTGAGATAGGTACTGTACTATTGTCAAAACTGAGATAGGTACTGTACTATTGTCAAAACTAAGATAGGTACTGTAATATTGTCAAAACTGAGATAGGTACTATACTATTGTCAAAACTGAGATAGGTACTGTACTACTGTCAAAACATATGTAAGTACTGTACTATTGTCAAAGCTAAGATAGGTACTGTACTATTGTCAAAACTGAGATAGGTACTATACTACTGTCAAAACTGAGATAGGTACTATACTATTGTCAAAACTGAGATAGGTACTGTACTACTGTCAAAACATATGTAAGTACTGTACTATTGTCAAAGCTAAGATAGGTACTGTACTATTGTCAAAACTGAGATAGGTACTGTACTACTGTCAAAACTGAGATAGGTTCAAAACTGAGATAGGTACTGTACTATTGTCAAAACTGAGATAGGTACTGTACTACTGTCAAAACATATGTAAGTACTGTACTATTGTCAAAGCTAAGATAGGTACTGTACTATTGTCAAAACTAAGATAGGTACTGTACTATTGTCAAAACTGAGATAGGTACTATACTATTGTCAAAACTGAGATAGGTACTGTACTACTGTCAAAACATATGTAAGTACTGTACTATTGTCAAAGCTAAGATAGGTACTGTACTATTGTCAAAACTCAGATAGGTACTGTACTATTGTCAAAACTAAGATAGGTAGTGTTCTGTTGTCAAAACTGAGATAGGTATACTATTGTCGAAATTGAGAAACGATTACATGAAAATGGTTATTTTTAACAATGTAAACATTGCTATTGTGCTTTATTTTAGGGTTAGTTCTTTTCAGTGAGACCTCTAGAAAATTTTATTTTTAAATCGTATACGAGTAAATTTTATAAACATTCACATGTACATTCAAATGTGAGTAATATCACTTTTGTACTTGTCTATTGGACTGGGTACACTACATATGTAATTTATAATGGTTGTGCATATCATAGTATACCTTAAAGAGTATTATCTTATATCATGTAGCAAAGTAAACATATCTTTGGTATTTCAATAATTTATACTAGTCATAAGTCATCTATCAGCGTAAAATCGCTTAATTCGTTCAATTTATTTAATCAACGTTGTTGCTTTTATTTTATTATATTAGGGTTATGTTTTCTACTATTGATCTAATCTTTAACTCTGCAGGATGTTGTTTCTTATAACGTTATATCCTTATTTATGGTTATTACTTATATTTTACTTATTATTGTTTTATATTAAGTATTATTGTTTCTATTGTCATTTGATATTTAAGCCTACTATAGTAATTGATATAAAATTATTTATGATAGGGCCCATTTTTATTTGGTAACATTATTTTCCTGTTGATTAAATAATTTACTTATCTTGTGGCCTTTTGTTCCATTCTTAGCGTTGTGTTTAGAATTGCATGCTATACTTAATTAGTATATCAGTAGTTTTTATAATGTACTAATGTCATCTTCTAACATACAACATTGTACTATAAATGTATAAACGGTATATCATTTTGAAAGAAAAGTACCTAAATAAATAAAGCTATCGTGAGTAACATTACCTTTATGATGTCTAACATGTCTCTTGGTAGCACAGCAGGGCTGCTCGTAGTAGGTAGCCCAGTGGTTCCCATACTCCGATCCATCCTTGAGCTGAGCCCAGACACCCAGCTCATCCAATAGGAACACAATCAACACAACCCGGAGAGCAAGCAACACTCGGGACATTATCACAACACAAACAAAACACTAAAACTACGAGGAACTATCGACGCATGAAATGCCCTATCACATGCCGGGTGTAGCAGATGGCGTGAATAATGCGCTAAGGCCTGGCGAAGTTGAAAGCGCCTGGTGTGAGCATACCGCAGCCGCCCGGCGAGCGAAGCTAAAATAGCCGAAGCCGATCCTCTCACGGGGAACAAAGAATTGTTCGAAAACTACGTCTAAACTGGGGAGTTCACACTTTTATTTCATATCGATAACAATATACACACTAGAGTTATGCAACAAGAAGATCAACAAAGTATTGAAGCTTGAAATTAATAAACCATGAGAAAACGCGAAACGCGGAGAAACTCGTCGGTACCTCCTCACGTTATGGAGGTTTGTAAACAACTGCCGCTTACAAACGTGAACTCAACAAAGCCGCTCGGAAATGGTCGGGTGTTTCCGCTCTGTTGTGTTCGGCGACACTCGGGTGTTGTCGGCGCAGCTGCCTCGCGCCCGCCCTGGCGGCAGCGGCAGGCTCACAGTACAGTCTGGTCTGCCAGTAATAGACGGTCCGCCAAGAATGCGATAACCTTCTACTTCCTTTTCTGCCGAGACAACTTTTATCCTTCCCCTCCCCCACCCGATTCAGAACGAGCTCGATTACTTCACACTTGGTAGATTTCAGTCTCACGACTTCAACTTTATCCCTGCGCTGGGACTCTTTATTCACTTCTCTCTTTTGACTTCTGCCCATTTTTCTGACAAGTAAGAAACGCACGCAATTTCACGCCTCTGAAAATACTCAGCCAACAGTGCCTGTATGATGTTTTGTATGGCTTGTATTTAATTTTATCAGAGTAGAAGACGAGTTAACACTAGCTATAGGTCTAATACTACCTTATTTTTAATGTATTGTTAGGTACGCAATCAAAGTTTGTGTGTTTCTTAAGTTTATGTTTCCTAAACATAGTTAATAACCATTTATAACATTTTAGTTACGTACTCAAAATGAATATCTAAGGTACAAGTCAGGTGTTTGTAAAATTAAATATTATGGTGAATTATTAATTTTACTTACAGACACATACCAAACTAACAAAAAGAACAATAACATTTGTCTATGAGATAAAAATTAGAACAGTATGTTTTCGGCCAGTTGTTAAAATTATATTTAGCAGTAGACCATACTAGTAAAAAATGTAAAATAATTAATTCCACAAACCTTTTCCGTTAATTCACTACCACTACTTTTTTTATCGCAATCACGGTTAGGTCATGATAACTAAAGTTGATCACAAACTGGTAAATCCAATGATTGACTTACCGCCGAATGCGCTCTCCGTGTATAAGTTCTTGGAAGGCGATAAGATAAGGCCACCGATATTGGATTCCTAGCGGATAAGGAATACCACAGTGGACGTAAAAATGATTTGGCAACAGTTTTTAGAGCAGTGGAATTTTTATCAAGTGGTAGTGCATTAACGGAAACAAGAAAAGTAGTAGTAGTGAATTAACGGAGAAGATCCAATTACACTATCTTATCTTTTTCGTATATGGACAAAATGACTTAATGAAGCTAAGTGTAATAATAGACAAATACTACAATTAAATATGTTTAGATTGAATTACGATCGCAGGTTTAGTAGCTACAATATCATAATATAGGTTGATTTAATAGTTTTTGTGTTAAATATGAGATTCTATATTAAAATCACACGTATAAATCAAAGAATTTATGATCAAAAGTATTAGATTTATAAAAAAGTAATTACCATCATTGTAATTGTGTTTGATTTTACATTTTAATTAATTAAACGACGATGGTCATGACGACAGTAGTTGGTCAATGAATGTAGTCTGATAACTAACTAAGGTCAACTGATTCTTATAAGAGCCAAGTATTAATAACCCAATATCTATGAAAACAAGGAACATAATGCTTAATTTGGAATCCGAATCACGTAGTATTGGTATGATTTTAGTAAACTAACTAGCCTGGTACTCAGTTCTCTCCCTTACACAACATCTGAATCTTAGCAACCCTCCCTAACGGATACCTCAGACTTTTCTAATTATATCCACTTCGAAGGCGACTATGCAGCAAATGTTGTCAATGTTAGGATCGAAAACAGATCCCATAAACTCCTCAAAATTAGCCAAAAACATACCTGGATTACAGCAATACCACATCGCTTGGAATTGCTTTCTAAAATAGAACTTTTGTTCTAATAACCCCTTCTAGGCGTGAAAACAACTCAGATCTTTCAGGAAAGGTCCTTCTCATATCAACACTGGTTTTTATGTAAAACAAAACTAATAAAACATCAATGAACACTCATTAACAAATTAAAGCCAATTTTGACAGTGTAGGCTATGTATATCCTGTTCCCCATCACGTAGGAGAAATCCCTAGGGATGGTAGAAGGATTAACCGATCACGTCCGAGTGGGAATTGGAAAAATGTCATCAGCTGATAATCCTTCCCGCCAAAACCAATTATCCCAGCAGTGCAGGAGGGAAATGATAAATGGTAGGATTCATTGAAGTCTTAGAAGTCTCACGCACGCTTGGTTTCTCGATGGGGAGAAAAATTGGAGGCTTAATCACGTTGATTTAATAAAGGTGGATTGGTCTGTAATTAAAGGATAGATGCATGTTTTTTTATTTATTTCATGTCCTAAAATTAATATTATTGGTTGCTCAAATAAATTGTAAGACCACGACAATTAATAGTAAGGTTTCTATGTATCATTTTTCTTTGTAACCATGTACAAAAATAAAATAAGAGAGAAAAGGAAAATTGTAACTACAAATATAATATCTACATATAAAATATGCACAAGAAACTAATTTAATCATAGCGTTAAAATATTGATATCCCATTACAAAGTGTAGTGAAAGTTTCACAATCTTATATATATATATATATATATATATATATATATATATATATATATATATATATATATTTATATCGTATGGTTTTTGTCAGCTACTATTTTTTTTTTTATTTAAAATTATGTAAAAACTGAGTTTTATAGTTGGACAACAATCCAAAAGTCATTACACTGTAATACAAATTAAAAATAAATAAATAACAAATGTTCTCCTGTCAAGCTAAATCTAGTCCATCAAGCCTTTTTAGACCCACCTCACTGATTATATTTATGCTAGCTAATCCCTTCGTAAAACAGCGCAAGGAGCACTCTGTAACTATGTGATCCATTGTTTGGATATACTTCCCGCAATCACATGACTAATCTACTGTTAATCTCCATTTGTATTTCCAGTAGTTACATCTGCCTACGCCAGTTCGGAACCGATTCAATAATGTCCACTCCCTACGAGGGAGGTTCATCCCACCTACAGGTATTGATGGATCGTTGATAAGGAACTTATTTCCTCCATCAAAACTGTTCCACGCCATGGCCCAGCTAGTATTGGGTGAGACATTTTATCTATTCAATTGGAAAGCAGTACGTAGAGGTGGGTTTCGAGATTTTAAGCGACAGTTTTGACGTTGGAGATCCTGGGTAATGGGGAGGTGCGGGGCATTCAAGATCTTATTGAATTCTTTACGTAGTGCCTCCTGACGTCTTATTTCTGGAGGTGCTATAATGCACAGCACCGGGAGCCAGGGTAGTGGAGTTGCCATGAGAGTACCACTAATAGCTCTCATGGCTCTATTAAGTTGGGCATCAATCGATTTTGTACGTGCGCTGTTTAGCCATACGGGAGCGTTGTATTTAGCATCTGAATAAACCAGTGCCAAAGCGGTAGTACGCAGTACGTGTGCGTAGGCTCCCTAAGTTTTTCCAGCAATGTGACCTAGTACATTTGCCCAGGTTTTAATTTTAGCTGTTGTATTTCGAAGATAGTTCACAACGATACATGAACGCAATGGGCAACTATGTTATCCAAAGTTTGAGTTCCACATCCGCAATCACATGACCTTTCTTACTCATGCTGTAGTTGCACTTTACCACACCTGTCTACTTCTTACGAGGTGGTTTTTATGCCACCAATAAAAATCATAAGGGCTGATACCAGAAACTTATCTCGATTGTTAAACATATCCCAAGTTAACGCCCAGCTGGTTTTTGGTAAGAACTTCTTTGAAATTAACTGGAAAGGTATTCGAAGGGGTGGTTTTCTGTAACAAAGTCACCCAGCACGTTGTGGGATACTTTACAAGATGGGAAGATTTTGAGTAGAAATGGTTAAACTCCATAAATAATGCAATTTTGTCATGTATTTTAGGAACGATTTTGTATTGAATGAAGGGACTACATTTTTAAATTATGGTGTATCCACAACAATAAAGAGACATATGTCACTTTGTTATAGCCGTAGCGAACGTCTGAAGCTATAAATAGGTTTCAACTAATGTTTATCTTTATAAATACGAACAATTACTACGTTTATCCTTGGGGATTTCAAAGTATAAAGGGAGAGGCTGACAAGGTGATGTCCCTCCCATCCACCAGACAAACTGGAGAAACAACACTTGACACACATTCAGCGTACTGTTGAATGCGGCCTCTGTTTCTTTCTTCTCTGTGTGGTACCAAACGAAGGACGATTGGGAAGACTTGTCCTTTGTTTTTACTGTTATAAAACAGAGCACAATACGTCATCGATAGGGCCGATTATAGTTTATTCAAACTGATCCACAACAATTACCTATAGTCTTATTCAAATATTTCTCGAACATTTTTGGAAGTTAATTTTTACAATACACGATTATAGTACAAGCTCTAGAGCTTCACAGATTAACTGTTTAACGTAAAATCACAATATTATATTTATTTACAGTATCTCACTCACACTACTTGCGTTGCACCTATTTATTAGTATAACTAATACCCTAAGGTATTACTTAGCCTTTTTCAAACTTGTTCAATTTATTTGTTCTTGTTTAACAGCCAAAGATAAAACTCATGGTACGTATAATGTTACAGATGGATTAATCTCAGAGCAGCTTTGCTATGTGGGATCAATATAGTACAATGTCAAACATACAAAAAAAAAAAAACATATTTATTTATTTACAAAACAACTGTTATTAATTTACTAAAATCATCCAAATGTTATCCTTATGGAACAATCTTTAAGGGGTGGTTTCTACCCCTTAGGAGTACTTTATCGAGATGAAAATACTTTAGTTGTCCTATTTAAGACATAAAGGCACAATGTACAAATTTTCAGCTCTCTACCTACATGAGAAGTTGGAGAGTTAATGATGACTGAGTGAGTCAGTCAGTGAGGGTTTAGCCTTTTATGTATGTATACATATATATTTCTGGAAAACTGTTTTTAACTTACGAAATTTACTTTCAAACCATCTTCTGCCCATTTTTTCAGATATTTATAGGTAATACCCTTCTTAATAAATAATGATAATGAGTTTGCGTTGAAAAAATGTTGTTGTAAAATGCCTAAACCCCTGCTCACTTCAAATACGAGTATGTTTCATTTTATAGGCCTTCACCATATAATAATAATATCTATAAACAAGTCTAAATTACAAAATTAACAAAGATTTATTAAGATGAAATTAACAAATTGAGTTACGTGAAAAAGAAGAATTTTTAATTATTATTACCATTGGCACTAATTAAGTAGTGTTGTGATTCAGCTACTTTAGGTCAAAATACTTTATTGTGGAGATCAAAGGTGTTAGATTCTGAGACCATTTAATACAAACACTTTGGTCACTCAATGGTTACCACCTTTATGTAATGTACTAGATAAGTTTGGAGTGTCCGTGTTTGATGGTAACCTGGGTTTGGATATTATTAAACAATCTTCTCCACTGAAAACAGTGTGCTCAATCGAGTCTGATATTACTACTCGCAACTCCGTCGACTATCAGAAGAACATTTGACGTTTGTCCGTCCATCTCCAAACAATTGTGTGATTTGAACAGTCTTGTCAGTTTAATCTCCTTCCTTGCTTGGCCACCAGGTAGCGCCAGCTATCAGTAGCTGACGCCCGTATTTTTCAGTTGAATATTACTTCACTTGAAAACGTTCTACGCTTACATTTGTTAATATGTGTATTTATAATGTTAACATGCTTTTTAGGACAAGTGTGACCAATGCCATCTGTGATAAATGGTTTGTAACTGCTTTGGTTTACTAAACAAAAGTTATTAGTAGGCATCTAAAACATAAATCAAGGGATAAAAGTAAAATCTGATCCTAGGTGGCTCTAGACAGTTATAAATAGAACTGATTATTGTGGGAATCAAATCCAATATGACGGCAGATGTATTAGAGAAATAATTTATTAACGTTAGGATTGTTAGTTATACGAAAATCAGACTAATACTACGGGGCTCGGATTGAACAGGCAACTGTAGGTCCCTTAGTTTGTCAGGCTATTGCGATACTAATGAATAACTATCGGGCTATTAATAATGTATATAAAAATGCCTTTCTGAGCTTAAGTTGGACTCAGTTAGTAATGAGACTACATACACTCACTATATTCACCCAAAAGCTGTGCTGGCATCTCAAACCAGAATGAGTATTCTACTATTAGAAGTTTAATATATACAATTTAACATATTGATGCTGTAATATCGCAGTCAACAAATCCCTCTGTATATACAACTAGATAATTACCCCACTCCCCAAACCGGTGCGAATCAAAGGTGGGTCTATAAATAGACACATTACAGGTAGGTGTGCTGAGGCAGTGCTGAACTAGTTCGGCTGTTTGCCTTCCACCAATTAATTCCGTGCTCAAACAGCGTCAAATGAACCGTTCCAGCAGCTGATATGATTACATAGAATAAACTTTGTTGTAGACGTCAAATTTTCGGTAACATTTATTTTCAATCCTTTTTTTATTTAAATTATCATACTGCAATTGAAGTATGCACTGTAGTAACTAACCAAAGATTAAATACAATTGGGAAATGCCCCCCCCGTCCAAACAGCGATCACGTGTACTAACACAACAGTTTATGAAGGTATGTTACATACAATAACCTTTATAGAAGAAATTAAGTGTACAACTAAACAACCCATATAATTGTAATAAATAACTTTCAAAAGCAACTTGACAGCTGAGTTTCAAAAAGTTGTAGATCTTAGAGACTATTCATGTATTTATTGTTATTAGTCACATAGTTTTTATTAAAAATCATGCATATTTAGTTTCCGGTACAATTTTACGTGATTATAAAAAGTATTTTTACTGCTATTGTTGAGTGAAAGCAAAATATGAAAGGGGGGTTGTAGTTTATGTTTTTAAAGTTGTTATTCAAATTCATGAGAGTAAGATGTGTCTTAACACATATAAGAAAAAAATTTAAGACTATGTTAATAACTGGACACAGGGAGTATCTATGGGCTGAAAATGATAATAAATTTAGTCATATAGTTCTCAAGTACTTAACATTTAGTCATTCATTTGATGGTCTCCCCCTCTCCCTACCAACCTTACATCATATGCCTATGCTTTAATCAATGTTCACTACACTTAAAGTTCATACCAATGAAAACATAAGATCAATGAATAACAATGTAAACAACTACCTTCAACATTTTTAACTTACGCGGAGTAATTGCCGCTTTGAAAATTACTATCGGTCTTGCTACAAGCTGAAAACGTTTAAAATCAGATTTAAGAAATGTCATGCAACTCAAAGTTGCATTCCATAAACAATATTGAAACCGTTGAAGGGTGGCCTTTTAGACTGAAACAACAGTCTTGTGTGATTTTAACTATTAGTTAAATTTACGTAACATTTCTAGGTCATATTTCCACTGGTCTGAAGTTAAAAATTCAAAAGTTTAATATCAATTCAATAACAAAATTAAATGTGGATACTATAGCCTATCATTGTATATATATTTATAAAACATAATCTTATTCCAGCACAAATACATGAATTAGGGGGAGGGGGGTAGTGGTCACCCATTTAAAATGTTTTCTCCATAAGACTAATGCTAAACGGAAAAAAACAAATTTTTGCGTATTTCTCTCAATAGTTTGAATTTTGTATGTGCTATTTTGTAAGTATTGTGAGGTATTAAATATTATTTATCTTAAATTTTGTAAGAATACGGTACTTAAAAGTTCGAAAACGATTTCAGTTAAAACAAAAAACATATTAAAAATATAAAAAACAATCAACATTTAAAATTTATTAAAATAATTGTCAATATTTAATCTATAAAAATCACCCAGGTAATAACGCTTTGAAGGGCTGCCACGAGACCTGTTTTTGGTTGATTTGAGAAAATTTAACACTGGTGTTATGGAGAATGAATACGTGTTGGTGTTATGAAGCCATATGACAGTGAATGTAAAGAAAATATAAAAATATATAACTTTAACAACAGGAACACGTTTAGTTTTTGAAGGAAAACACGTCGTACAGGAAATTCAAACGTATTCTGAAAGAAAATTTGATTAACAACTACAAAAAAAAAAAAAAATCAATGTAAAAAGTTTGAATTTGAAGTCAAACAATACATAATTAGTAGGGGAATCACTATATTCTATAATGAATATTTTGTTATTATATTATTTTAAATTACTTATACTAGACATAAAATAGTATCTATATTTTGTATACATTATTGGATTGTAATGTAAAAACTCTTCCTTTTAGTATGTTTTTACGTAATTTTTAAATCAATAAATAAACTTCAGATCCCTCCAGCCTACCCTTATCTAGTTGTTTTCAATTGTTGATGTGTCTATTTCAGGATGGTGTACATAGCTAATAACCCAAGTAATTATTAGTTATCGTGAGTATACTAATATTCATATAGTAGCCTACTTGACGTATTTTTGAACATATCTTGTGCATACTTATTACTTAAAAGTGTTTTTCGTAAAAAAAAGAAAAACTAACAAAACCATCTGAAAATAGCTCTTCGAATTTAAATAATTGGATTCGTTAAATTTTAATTACAGAGTTAACTGCATTACTAGCATCGACAAGAGAGGGAATTGAATGTATATTTCACTGACAAATTGACCCCCCCTACAATCAACTAATCAACTTACAGAACGTAATCGCATCAGCTTCTTCAACGGTTGATTTGTCGCTGTTTGAGTACTGAATTGATGAATCGACAAACTACAAACTGTTATCCATTGGCCTAAATTGTGTTACGTGTTTCGAATTTAAACCAAATTTGTACTAAGGGACTGCGGAAGGTGATTGAAGGGATTGAAGAGAAGTGATTGAAGTTTTAGTTTTTGAAGTAAAGAATATGTTAATTCCATTATTTATTTTTAAATAATTGTCTGAAACAGACACAGTTGTACAAAGACAACATCAGTTAAATAATCAGTAACGCTTCAAAAGGTCTAACAATTCTTGTCGTCAGGTGTTACTTCTCCTACATTTCAATTAAAAGTGGACTTTTAAGGATGTGTTTAGCAATATCATTATCAAGAAACATTTCATAAGTACATTCTTATACCCTAAAATCGACTCTAAAATAAATTCTCGTCTTCCTATAAACTATTACAAATACAAAGAAATAAGGAAACAATACAAACAACAAAATATCGAATGATATCAATTAACAAACTGTTGATATGATTGAAAGATCTTCTAAAAATATTATAAAAATCATCTTTTTAGACATTGTTAGTTTATAACATTTTATATATTTTGTTTTTATTGGTTTTTTATTGTCTTTTTTAAACTTATGGAAACGTTTGTTTTTTTAATACTAGAAGAACTATATTAATTTTAAATATAAGAAAAGTCCAAAGTCAAACAAATAACAGCTGTTGAACAGCTTTAGTTAATCTTGATTGTTATAAGTAACTAACCGGCAGTCCTTCTTAGGGGTGGTACTCTTCGCTTGCTAACCCTTCCCTCCCTAGTTATCTCCAATCGCAGACTGCTGCCGTTCTCCTAGTTAACGTTTTATAGCCTAGAAAACCCTACAATTTTACTTTATCGGGCTGCAAAGTAGTGTAATCATTCCAGAGATATTAGAAATTACCAATAAAATTCACAATGAAAACCAAATAAGCGAGATTTTATGTCATATTTATGTTTTTTATCAGCTGTTGAAATAGATTATTAAATTAAAATAATGTCAATGTTACTACTAAGGAAATAAGACACGTTTAGGGGCTGTTTCTACCCCGTAGGATTATAATTTCAACAAATCTTTTCTTAGAAGCTTTATATGATATAAAATCATCCCTCCAAATTTCATCAAAACATCTTGAGTGGATCCGGAGATTTTGTGATGATTGAATATTTCGTTTTTGGATTTTATGTTAAGAAAACCTGTTTACGTTTATCCTACTTTTAGGTAAATTTTGATAGATTAATTTCATTACCTATTAAGGTGAGAATCTATTATAATAATAGCTTATAAATAATGTGTCCAGAAATATTTTTTGTAAAATATAATCATTAGTGTTTTTGTAGGCATATCTGAGAAATTGTGACTAACCAATAAAAATAAAAAGTAAACAAAAGAAAAAAATAATAAACAATAAGTCAGGTGGATTAGTTTAGAGGTTCTTATTTTGAAAAGCAAACGTCATTGAGATAAGCAAAACATCAAAGAGATTCATTGCCTCGGAAAGAAGAATACCATTTTCCACAGATATTCTCAATGTGTCTGGCTTATTTTTCCCTTGGTTTACCCTTGATTATAAAACTCGTATAACTGAGTAATATAATCAAGGTGTAACCAACAAAACAACGTCATTTTCTTTAATCTGTTAAATGTCAATGTATGAAACAGCTGATCGATGTTTATACGTGTTAGTTAGACAATCTGGCGCTAGAGTGCAGCTAATGTAGTTTAGTAGATGCAGCACCCATTCCCTATCGTACAGACGATCTCAAGTCTCTTCCGTCCTCTACTTATCTGAAAAATACCTATACAAGTATCTTAAAAGTTGCACGATTTTTCCCTTTCACAATGCGTTAAGCGTTAGTTTTAATAGTATTTCTAAATAAGTTAAAAAAATCTTCTAAAATTCATTCATGCAAGTTTCTCGCATTTTGAGCATTATTCAGGTTAATCTAAATATAACTTTCAGGTTAATCTTAGAATAGCTTTGTCAAAGTGGAAAGTTTTACACAAAAGACAAAATTACGTGGAAAGTTACCCTTGTCACAACAAACACTGACAAGATAATGCTCTTACCGAAGAATATTTAGCAAGCGTATAACGCCTCCTACATATGTAATTCCAGTCTTTGTAACAACATGTTTAAAACATTACTTTAATGTCCTTTATATCACTTTAGATAATTTCTTTACATATTTAAAATACACTTTAAAACATTGCATAAATAATATAACTAACTTGTATTAATCATAACTTTTGCACTAGACTACATTACATTTATTATTGTTTACGTTAGTAAAGTCTTGTCTACACTTGACATTGGAAATAGGCTACACATACAACAATACATTTTACTAATGAATGTATTTATTCTAATACATCAGAAATAATGTAGTCGTGTTACTTAGAAGTAAAAAAAGCAAACTATAAACTTGGATTTTCAAACTGGAGCACATTAAGGCAACAGCATTTTTTAGGATAGTTCTAAGAGGGTAACAGGAAAAAGGACCGCAACAACTTGGTCTATTGAAAGAAAGAGGGCTCATTCGGAAAGACTGAAATATGTTTGAGTTCAAAGAATGCTCCAAATAAACAAATCAGTGCAGACTGTACGACTGGCCCACATTTGAATTATAATCTTAATGAATTAAGATTGTATTCGTTTATCACCCAGGGTTATTAAAAAAATATAGTCCCTATCATGCTCTTACTTTTTTTTTAAATTCAAATCAAATTAGTACACGTAATTGTTATTGCAGAGTACACGTAAATGCATTGCAAAAGTCAAAATATTCTAAAAATAATTAAAAGTTTGTCATCAATCATGAAATTCATTCATACATACAAATGTAGGAAACATTCACTCTTTCAATTAATCCCACTTTCAGCACCGGTGACAGCTTACCAACTATACTGTCTCCCAGCTGTTCGCCAAAAACTCATCCACGTCATAAAATGCGAGGTAGGCTAAAAAGAGTTTCGACGAGTTCAGAAGGCTTTAAGATTTGTGATTATTTTCATTGAATTGGGCAGTCTATTGTAGACATTAACACCTGCTTCCGAAGGTAAGTGCCCAAACGTTACCATTCCATATCTCCCAGTCCTATTGTTCGGCTCTTAGTCAAGGAACATTTTGAGATGAAAAAGTTATTGTTTTATGAACGTAGAGAGGTTAACGTTAATATTTTCAAATGTTTAAAAATTGGCCTGCAATAGTCTCTGAAGTTGACTTTTGCGATTATTCGTATTGCTTTTCTCTGTAATCTGAACAATCTCAAGATTGACTGTTCACATAGGACCCCCACAACACTACGCCAGAAGCTAAGTGAGGATATATCAAGCCATAATACGCCGTCATCAGGACCTGAATAGGCCAGTATGTAACTAAAGTCCTAAAAACAAATATGCCTCATGTTAATTTAGCGCAAACCATGTCAATATGGACATTCCATGTCATCCCTCATCCAGCTGTATTCCAGGGAATTTCCAATCATTTCTACAATGGTGACCTTCAACATCACATTGGGGCTTCATTCTAAGCCACAAGGCCGTAAGAAAATTTAAAAAAAGTTTGATTAGAAGTGTTTGCTTTTAGATCGAGGTTCTTGAAATGTTGAATGGATTTATTCAACTCTAAAAATGCTTGTTGTACTACAAGTTCCAGTAAGTTGTTTTTAAAACACAGGGTTGTATCATCTGCATACTGCACGATTTTCTCTTGTTGCAGTGATGCCCCAATGTCATTGACATAAACTAAGAACATGACTGTGCTGGGAATCGATACCTGAGGGACACCATAGCACAGGTTGATTAATTTAGAAGAATGGTTTCAGACTTGGATCAACTCAGTTCTTTGGCTGATGAATGAACCAACTCACCAGTTCACAAGGCTCTGTAGGCGTAAGCGTGAACCTTATTCCAAGAGTGAAGTTTCGACCGTTCGCTCAGTTGGGGATTCAAAACTTAGACCTTACCCTCCGTTGCCTTGGCCACTGAGCTACCACACAATTCTAGTTATTAGGAATATTAAAATACTGATTATATGAGAAAAAAACAACAACAACAAAATCAAGAATTGTAAGCATACTCTTTATGGGAGTTCCGTTCATTCGACCTTGAACAATGAATGGAATACAACTAAAATCTATGGTTATGATTGTATTTTGTAGAGTTAAAATTTTACATACTTCTTTATTTCAAATAAACTATCAGACAGAAAACATGAATATTATGTTTCTTTTGAACTGAATTTATTATTTGACATTTGTAGCTTATAGATTGCTTAATATATTTATATATATAAAAATAACAACACTTAGCAATCTTTTTGGTGTTTTTAATTTTCAAGATCGATTTCATTCTCGTAAGACTATTCTGTTTCTCAACTGATGATAGTCTTACGAGACTGAAATCGATCTTGAAAATTAAAAACACCAAAAAGATTGCTAAGTGTTGTTATTTTTATATATATGAATTTATTAGTTTTTTTTAATTGTATAGCATCTGAACAGTAATTTAGTTTTTGATTGTGATTTTATGTCACAAAAGTATTCATATCCATGCGCTGGGTCAGAATGCCACCAACACTTGACCTACCTGATGTTTATTCAGTGAGCTGGAACAGACTTAGTAATTAAAAAAAAGAAAAAAAAAATATATATATATATATATATGAAAACTCAAGAAAAATTACCTATATGATGTTGTTACTCTTAGAAACTGATTTATATACATATACATATATATCTTTTTTATGTATCTATAAAATAAACTAAACTTTGAAGCAGTTAGAAAAATACAGGTGAAGCTCAGTCGCTAAAGCTTCAGACTGTGCAGTGCAGAGTCCAGGGTTCGAATCACCAACTGATCTAACGGTAGGTACTTCACTCTTTGAACATTGAAAATTAAAATTAAAAAAACGTTTATTCACACAAAAACATGTAACATTGCTACAGGAATTTTGATAATGAATATTCTCCTATCTTAGACTCTTGATCTGTGTGTGGGGATCAGTTGTCAACAGTAAGTATACATAATAAAACATATGAACGACTAAAAATAACACCTTTTTGCAATTTTAAAATTGTTTATTTATAGAATACAAGCAGTTTCATCATCATAACAAAGTTAGCACTCCTTTGAAATGACTAAAGCACACCAGATTATTATAAATATATTGAGTCGATCAACATAACCAGTTTCTCTTTTAGAAGAAAAATTTCTAAGTATAAATTTGGAACAACTCAGCACAGGCTTAAAGGTTGGAAAGGTATTGGAATAAAGTTCAGCACAGGTTTGGAGGCTCGTATAAACTAACGAGTAAAGGTTTTATAAAAAAATACCTAAGTGAGCTCTTCACCCAGTCATAAAGGAAGGGATGACATCGGAAATAAATCCCAATCTGGATTATTTCGCCTCGGAAGAAGCTAATTGGTAAATCAAACAAGATTTCATTAGGTTTCGGGAGAATCAAATTCGATTATAGCTCAAGAGTGGGCTGAACTTCACCTCTTAATGAAATAAATATACACTCGAAATTGCTTCACTGCAGAGTGCGATGGGCAAATAAGTAATTTGGGCTCCCCTCCCGCACGTTTAAGTACTCGGGATATCAACTTTCAAAATTATGGTGCTGGACCGAGCTTTAATGAAGGCGTAGGAGCCGCCTGGCCTCTTGTTTCTTACTACAGACCATGGTCTGGGTCTTATCATTTGTATATATCAATAATAAATTATAACTTAACTAACTAATTTAACTTTAATCTGTGATTTATCAATAATAAATAAACATTATGACAAACATGAATTGGTATTTAACCTAACGACAATATTATCCAGATATCTTCTTTTTTTATTAATTAGTCCGGCTATAGTTAATAATTAGTTACAAGAATTTGTATTCCCTTCTTTACCTTATATATTTATATATTGTATATGGAAAGCTGTTTTTTACTCACACAACTCCTCCCTTGTTTATTTCGATTTTAACAACCGAAGAGTCAAAACATTGTCTTCTATTCATATTTTTTGTTCAATAAGGTTTTCATTGTTCAATATTTTTACCATGACGGGTACGGAAAGCCCTCAAACTAAGATTTTTTGAAAATAAGAATAACACGGAGAGAGAAAGAGAGAGAGAGAGAGAGAGAGAGAGAGAGAGAGAGAGAGAGAGAGAGAGAGAGAGAGAGAGAGAGAGAGAGAGAGAGAGAGAGAGAGAGAGAGAGAGAGAGAGAGAGAGAGAGAGAGAGAGAGAGAGAGAGAGAGAGATTTAAAATTTTCAAAAAGTAACAACTATCAAAATGTAAATAATGATGTTCATGGAATTTTAACAGCTTGTGGGATGTAAATAGTAATGTTTATGACATTGAAGAAGTTATAAATCTTTCTTTATGTTAAAGAGAGTTAAGTCTGATCGATCCAGTGGAATTTTTGTTTAATCAACAAATATACAAAGTGAATGCATATCTGTCTGTGTCTATGTTTGTTTGCCGTTTATACATTAGCCTACTACATAACTCAATCGATCGTCCTGGGACTTTGGAAGTTGCGTATATGTTCGCAGTGAGAATCATTATATATACCTACCAAGCATAATAGGGGGCATAATGTATACCCCTGCACAACTGGCCTTCAACCAAATGGTGTTATTATATTTATTTAGTTAATCATAAACTAATAAATAAAATAAACATTTTTGAAATAGGATAAGTAATAACATCGGGTGTTTATATTTAGAGTATATATAGGTTGCAATTGAAGTGCAGTGAGTGACCTACTGTAAATAAATTTATGTATTTTGATTTTACTTAATATGATGTAAACCATTAATATTTCTAGCCAAGTTGAGGCCTAAAGCCAAGATATCACGAGTACAGTAAATTACTCATTGTTGGCACGTGAAGCGTGCAGGGTGTCTCTTAGTATCCTAATATTTTGTGCCATTAATGCATCTCATTATATTTGTTATGTACTTTTTGGAATTTCTTTTCTTTTCTACAGTTAAATAGTTTTTTGTTTGTTTTCTTTTAACATGCATCAAAACTAAAGGGGTTAAAACAAACGATTCATGAGTTATGCCTTAATCGCATATTTTCTATTGAATGGAGGATTTAAAATAAAAAAAATTTGTTGAGGGCAAACACATATATACATATAATTTAAATATTATTAGCATATTGAGTATAAGGATACTCAAGAGGGTTTTCATATACAAGGTGATATTCACTTAAATTCGAAAATCCATTAGTTTCGGAAAAGTAAAAATAGATATGTCTTATTCCACAAAATATTAATTCAGAATATCTTTAAAGGTGAAAAACGTAATGTTTCAAAACGTACATGAGTGATATATTACGTTAAAACCTTTTTTGATAAGAAACTGAATATAAGAACAAAATATGACGGAAAATGAGAACAAACTGATGAACATCAAAGGTGAACCAGACGCGTTCTATCATAATAGATATTTCAATTACTTTTTTTGAACAAAACTGATATAAAAATTAAACCCATTGTAGCCTTAAATTTGACAGCACATACAATAAATAGATTATAACATTGACATTGAAACAGACGAGTTGTCTACTGTGGCCAGACGTAAAGCCAAACCAGCTGTGGATGGTACTTTTTTCGTGCACCTTTACAGAAGTTCGAATTTGTGTTACGTAAACGGTGGCTGTTTCGGGTGGAAGTTGACGAGATAAAATAATTTTTCTATTATAATTGGGTAAAGATAAAACCAGAAACAATTAGTAACCATAGTTTTAGCTCTTCGACGGGCTGCTCTCTTCGACTGACTGAACATTTAGTCTGTGCGCACGGCCTGGGACAGCTGGACATAGGTGAGGAGTGAAGAGGGGAATCTTTTTTGAAAACATTAACCTACTTAAACAGTTGTCTTGAAGAAGTGTTGAGTATCTATATTCATCATCAGCTGATGTTTGCTATTGTAATATGTTTATTAATACGGTTAGTAGCAACAATGCCACGCACACAGACTAACTGTTCAGTCAGTAACACTGGCAGGTGCTGACCTACGACAGCGCTATCTATGAGCTTTCTACTGAATCACTTCAACTACTCATCATATGAAGGATAAATGACGATAGACTTAATTTATAATATGGAATTACGCTTCTTCCAATATAAGTTAAACTTAATTTTACCATCAAACATTTTAGCAGTAATCCAGTGCACAACTCCGTGCAAAGAACGGGTAATCAGCAAGCGGAATTTATATCGAGTCAGGAAAACGTGAACTCTGCAGTGGTAATTAGAACATTAATTCCCCCAGCTAGGCCGCCACTCTTGGGGGGAGGGGGGGGGCGTTAAAAATTAGCCTGGGGTCCCTAACGAGGGAAACTACCACCTGGGGAACTGCTGACTGCAGTACACGGTGACATTAGTACAGAAATCGATTACAGGAAAATCAAAGTAATTCAACAAACCTCCCCTCCTCTTAAACGCTGATTTCCTTATAACATTCATATTAGGATGAACTAAAACATAGCTAAATTGTTTGAGAGTGTAACAAGAATGTCAAATTATTTATATTCCTCAACGGCTGACGTTAGCTACTTATGTACCCAAACTTATAGGAAAAGATTCCCCTGCCTTTAGCACGACTTCGTAATTAATCTTTAATCTGTCCACATTTACACTGAGAAAGTTAGAAAATTAGAATATGTTGGCACTTCTGCTTCTAATGCACAGTGCCACTTGTTCTAATTCTACAATGTTCAGTTAAAATTTGCTGAAGCAGTCTAAGAAATAATTATTACCATCTCTGTTCTTTATCAGGATTAACATATTTAATTTAAAGTATCAAATCACTTATTTAAAAACCCATTCTAAAGACAAAACAAACTAACGCCAATGATCTTCTTGATTATTTAAATAGTATAGATATAAAGTTTGTCGATATGAAAATAAATTAGATGTATACATTTATTAAATCCTAATATTTATGATAGGGTAATTGTTCTTAAATAAACACGTTGTAATAAACACCACAACCCCTTTTTTGAACAGCAAGTTGTTAGAGCATCAATAGATTTATTCAAACACCTTCCATCGCGTCTGAGGGCTGAACCTTCCCTGCAAGTTTCAAGAAAAAATTATAAGTTTTTATTTTAGATAAGAGGCATTATTCTGTTCTGAACGTTTTATCTAACTGGTAAATATTATAAGATATTAAATATTTTGTGTAGTTTATTTACCATTATTGACGTTTGAGGTGCGATGTAATATATTGTTAATCGACAAATATAGTATATTTCATAACAAGAGTGGAAAGTGGGGTTTTGCATGTTCGAGACCATATGTTTGAAGTGCGAGACTTGTCGAGCACTTCAAATGGTCGAGAACATACAAAACACTTTCACTCGAGTTTTGAACGATACTTTTCACTACACTACGGAATAAAAACAGGTGTTGTTGACTGTGGAAAGTTTTCGGTTGTAAACAATGTTACTTTCGGTAGTAAACAATAGACAGCTGTTGAAAATATGATGTTTCGCAGGTTGTAAACACATAACGAAAACAGCTAAACTCATAGTAGTGTAGTGAAATAGTATATTTCATTTATTTATGTTACATTACTAATAGTAATAACACGCGAATGAACCCACAAGACCACGTGGCTCGGGAATTTGTCGTTAGCATTAGCAGATCCGACACCATTAGTTCCAGCGTTTGTTACCAGGATTCGCTACTGAAGTCGTGATTTTCCAGTTGCCTCACAATGTTGGCCAACACCGAGGGACTTGAAAAACAAGGGAATATACAATAAAAATAGTAAAAGTTGTTATGTAAAATAATACATGATCGTTTGTTTTTAATTTTACCATTTTTATAACTGTATTTAAGAGATATAACTCGTTCTTGATTAGTTTTCAGTCTATCGTTTCATTAATTGATTTAATACATCATACATTTATCAAGGGGTTTCTATTTATTTTTATTTTTAGTTTATATTATAAATAAATTATATGATTTTTGATTAATGTTACACACTAGTAATTTCTTTAGGGGAGGGGGTCTAAAATAAATGTCAATAAATAAATTAAAAATTGATTTGTTGATTTTATTCGTCATTAGTATATCAAATGTCTTATATTTTTTTAGTTTATAAATTTCTAATTAGTATTGCATAGAAGTAATATACTTTAGTGGGGGAGAGGGGGGATGGAGGTCAACCAATAATAAAAATAAAGAAATTACTTTATATGCCATTATTTTATTACGTGTCTTCTATTTTCCCACTTTTCTTTATATTATTTTGAGGTTACGCCATTACGCCATTCGTCAATTAAGTTCAATTGCCAATCTTAAAATTCTACTACTCGTGTATTGTTCTTATTTTCAATCATACCTCTCATATGACATAATCTTTTGGGGCAATTCAGTTGAAAGCTATAAGATATTTAAATTGCAAAAAATGGCATTTTTATGAGTCATTGTACTCAGAAAACATCTTGCAGACCTCTAATTCCAAAATATAAAATTTCCCCCTGTTTCCACTTTATTTGTATGAGTTACTTAGTTTTATAAAAACCAAAATAATTATTCCAAAAACAATAAAATAGATAATTACAATACAAGACATGGTGATTTATATCGCACTCCTAAACACCGTCTAGCACTCACCGAAAGAGGAGTATCCTATTTTGCAATAAAGTAATTCAATATGCTACCAGCCGAACTGAGAGAGGAATGTTCGTACTTAAGGTTTAGCAATAAGTTAAAATATTTTCTTTTATCTAGAGTAATTTATAATTACTCTGACTTTATGAATCTCTGCCTAGGTTCACCATGACCGAATACTATGCTAGAATAGAATTTTCCTTTGTAATCTTTTTCCCCATGTTAATGTAGAAAAAGCTAAATTTATTCTTAGTTTTAGAGTTAAGATGAACTATAATATTAAGTAATTTAATTGTAGATTTGTAACTCATTTGACGAAGCCTATTCGGATTCTTTGTATCTGTCAATGGTGAATAAAGATATTTATTTATTTATAATTTAGACCAATGAATAATTAATATAAAGTTCAAAAAAGTTTAAAATATAAATAAATGAATAGTTACAGTAATTTAAATGCATTAACCTATTCATTTGAATAGGCGACGATGAAGTAATTGTGTGAAAGAGAAAGGGGTAGTTCCAGTGGTGAATGGCGTAAATACTTTCTCCAGCAAGTAGCAGTCGACAGCCGGCATAATGGACCTGTCCGACAGATTTATACAGAAAAGCACTTTGGAAAAAAGCTTGACCACTTGAACTTATATTACTACTTCCATTTGGCGCATACTGCTGCCAGGAACTTAGTATCTGCATCAAGGAAATTACGATGTAAGATACATTAGTGTTATTGTGTTTATACTTGAAAAAACAATAACACTGATGAACAAGATAATTTACGGTAGTTTCTAAATGTATCGATTTACACAGATGTACTTATCTTTTTTTTAATATAAGTTAGAACGTACTTTAAGGGTTATATTTACTTCAACCAATCCATTTAAACTAGTTAAAAAGAAACGTTCTTTTTTAATTTAATCGTATGACGCCAATTATCAGGATATAGGTAAATATCTGGATAAAATCATGGACAACAAACAAAACAAAACAATTAATTTTACAAATCTTATTGAACATATATTATATAAGTAGACAGATACCATGAACATTGTATTGAATGACGACGATAGCAAGTGTGATGAACATTATATTGAATGACGACGATAGCAAGTGTGATGAACATTGTATTGAATGACGACGATAGCAAGTGTGATGTACGTTATATTGAATGACGACGATAGCAAGTGTGATGAACATTATATTGAATGACGACGATAGCAAGTGTGATGAACATTATATTGAATTGTGACGATAGCAAGTATAATGAACAATTATATTGAATGACGACGATAGCAAGTGTGACGAACATTATATTGAATGACGATGGTAGCAAGTGTGATGAACATTATATTGAATGGCGATGGTAGCAAGTGTGATGAACATTATATTGAATGGCGACGTTAGCAAGTGTGATGAACATTATATTGAATGGCGACGATAGCAAGTGTGATGAACATTATATTGAATGACGACGGTAGCAAGTGTGATGAAAATTATATTGAATGACGACGGTAGCAAGTGTGACGAATATTATATTGAATGACGACGGTAGCAAGTGTGATGAAAATTATATTGAATGACGACGATAGCAAGTGTGATGTACGTTATATTGAATGGTGACGATAGCAAGTGTGATGAACATTATATTGAATGACGACGATAGCAAGTGTGATGAACATTATATTGAATGACGACGGTAGCAAGTGTGATGAACATTATATTGAATGGCGATGGTAGCAAGTGTGATGAACATTATATTGAATGGCGACGGTAGCAAGTGTGATGAACATTATATTGAATGGCGATGGTAGCAAGTGTGATGAACATTATATTGAATGGCGATTGTAGCAAGTGTGATGAAAATTATATTGAATGACGACGATAGCAAGTGTGATGTACGTTATATTGAATGGTGACGATAGCAAGTGTGATGAACATTATATTGAATGACGACGATAGCAAGTGTGATGAACATTATATTGAATGACGACGATAGCAAGTGTGATGAACATTATATTGAATGACGACGATAGCAAGTGTGATGAACATTATATTGAATGGCGATGGTAGCAAGTGTGATGAACATTATATTGAATGGCGACGGTAGCAAGTGTGATGAACATTATATTGAATGACGACGATAGCAAGTGTGATGAACATTATTATATTTTTAAATAAATTGTGATGTAATGTTAAGTATTATCTATAACCGTTTATAAAGATATAATTATATTTTTAAAAACATACCATAATCGTTGTAGTTGTGTTTGATTGGGGGTTTAAATAAAATAATGCCGATCGTCAAGATTATAGTGGTTGGCGATTGGTATTAATTAACATAGTAACTAATTAAGGTTGACTGTTCATTAAAAAAACTATTTATTAATATATTATTTCGTAGGCTTAAGAAGCTGGTATAGTAATTAATAACTAAAGCTTGCGGGATCGACCGCGTAAAGGTGTTATCTACAATATTTACATCACCAAACGTTTCGCCCATGCTATGATGTGGCATCCTCAGTGGTTTTCTCTGAGACAGTCTCGGATATACCGCTGAGGATGCCACATGCATCATGGGTGAAACGTTTGGTATTGTAGATATTGTAAATAACACCTTGACGCGGTCGTTATTGCAAGCTTTTGTTATTACTATTTATCAATAAGCTAATATCCAGGGTACTAGGGTATCTACAACAACGTAGAATACAAACCACGTAATATTGATCTGATGTTCGTAAGAGTAACTAGTGATATCCTCTATACATGTTCTAAATCATTCAGCCTCATTAAATAATTTAGGTCCATTTTATGTGTGATGATTGAATCAGATTATTGGTCCAAAACGTTTATTAAATTTATACCGACATTAATTATGACACATTTCAACACTGTTCACTTCCAAGTAGTGTTGGTCAACATCCCCTCAGTGTTTCACAAATTTTCATTAATAAAGAAAAAGTTATTCGGATAAGTGGTCTGAAGGTAAACGGATCTCTTAAATGTTTTCACAATCCTAGTAAAATAAGACTTTACTAACTTAGGCTGGCAATGGCGACTGTTTATTCACACACCATTATTAATACGCATAGATCTCCCTTGTATAACACGGTATTCTGGTATCCTAGCGGCCAGTCCGCAGCGGTGTGTATATATACACTGTTTACATACCCAAGTTTACTGTGATTAGTAAATGTAAAATATCTGATGACTAATGATTTGTCATGGCTCTTTTTTACTGTTACTATTCCACTTATCTTAAGACACAATTGAATAAAACGGTAATTCTAGCTGGCAACTTGAAACACTGGCGTAATGGAAGTGTCGTGACAGTATATTTTAGTCTGTAGTGTAACGCTAATTTCTGTAGTTTGTAGATTGTCCACTGTGCAGCGTGTTGAGTGTTTGTGGACTGAGCGCTGTTGTCAGACCGTTCCAGTTCAACGTCCATTCAACAGAGGATCAACACTGATGTGCGAATGGTACACTCTCTCTCTCTCTGCCACTCCCTGTTTTTTATAGAGTGCCTATTCCAACTGAACAACGCGTACCGTTTTATTGTTACATAAACCATCCATGTATCGTTTTAATATGTTCAACGAGGCGTCAGGAATCTTGAATCAGTACAATATTGGACGGAACTCACTGTTCATGGCAATGACGAACTGTTTTTCATATTTCTGTTGTCCTGTTTTGAGTTTTAATATTTATAATTTTGTAGCTTAGGCTAAAGTAGCCGGTGTTATAGCTTGAATTTATATTTTACGATAGCAACCACAACCACAACAAGGTGTAATTTACAGTATCAAATTTTCGCCGTGTTATGATGTGGTATATTTAGTGGTATAGCTGATATTGAGATCGGTGAAGACCTTTCAGCTTATGAACACGTTGATGTGGTTCTTACTGAAAATTATTCATTATTCATCTCTAAGACGCCGATCGTAGAGATATGGGCGGATATGAAGAGTGAATGAGTGTGATGAGTGTAGATGAACGGATGTAGTCATTGTTTGTCTGAGTTCGACAAACAATGACTACATCCGTATCTGAGTTCGACTTAGCTCAGAGAGGACTATTTATTAATAACCCAATAGCCAAGGCAACTATGGGACCTACAGATTTACTTGGAGTCCGAACCACGTAGTGTTGGTCTGATTTTCACCTAACTGTCAAGTCTGACACTATGTTCTCTTTCCGACACATCATCCGAACCCTTATATATTTTAGTTGTTATTATTTTAAATATAACTAATATTTTCAATTGACATTTATTTAAAACATTCAGTACTGAAATTATTGTTGTATAGATCTTTCGTAGAAATCAAAATGTGTTTAATCATGATGACTTGTTTTGATTCCGACTTTTTAAATTTAACATTATTTAATGTAATGTAAGTTAAAAAAATTAATGTTACTGAGATGCCTTTATCAACGATAGCTAACTGTGATCACACATAATAATTGTTTATTATAATAAAATCCTTGACATAAAGTTGTTATTATTATTAGAGTCCTCTTCTGCTAATAGGCTTTTATTCCGTTACGCAACCCTCGCCCAATGTGTAGCCTGTCACAGTCTACTCACTGTAATTGGGGATGATGCATTTTTAATTTCCGTATTTCGCTTCTCTACGCTTTAGCACTGCTAAAAAATTTATTGATTTATTTTTCCCTCGACAGACGTATTGGCTGGAAGCTTATAAAGAGTTAACTTTATAACAATTAGATGAAAAGTTAAAAACTATATTGATACATACAAACAATTCTTGGCGATTTTTTATTTTAGCGTTTGAAGTTTAGATATACGAAGTTAATAAGTTTAGCAGATATATGGGACATCCTAAATATAGGATGTCAGGATCATAAGGCTATTTATATGGGAAAGTGCTACTCTTAAAATTATAGCACAGGAACAACAACAGCTTCACAATGTTGCAAAGGGACTTCATCTCTTTTGGGTTACTTTTAATTTTGTACTAAAAAAATGTATCAAACACTAGATGTGCTTGTACTAAAGATAAACGTGAGAAAGGTGCATAGTTAAAAGTATTGAATAAAGAGTCTTATATTACTAAAAACATGTCACGTTTGCTTTGTATTAGATTCAAAACAAATCATTTTAAACTTGAAGATTTTCGAAACAATTGATTATTTAATTTTGTCCTGTTTTCATCTGATTGTGCAAATAAATATTCGCATGACATATCCTGCAGGATGAAAATTATTTCATTTTATAAACAACGGAAGACTATTGCATTTCTAAGATGGAGGGAGGTATAAAAAGCTGAACTAGAAGACAAATGGCGTTTCTTCCATGCAATTTTACCTGCGAGAGCTATGGTTTGGTCTGACTCACGCGAACATTAATTCATTGCCGTGTATGAAATTACAGCCTGCACATTTTGTCAGTAATAATTCAGAAAAAAATCTGACATTGATAAGTTAATTTTTAACAATTAATGTTTATATTTAGTATAATTAAAAGGCAAGTATAATTAGGGATGACAACGATATAACTATATATCGGAAATATCGATAAATATGTTTCGATAATATCGGACATATCGATATTTTGGTCCGATTTATCATATCACAATATAATGACTTTATTCTCTGTCCTCAAAATCATCGATTTCAAAAAAACACTTATAAATTGCCTTTTATACTTACTACACATACATTGAAATAATAAATTAACTTTATTTAGTTTTTTTACGTGATGTTAACGCACTAAAATGTACTTTATTGTACATACAGTGGGTGGAAGACGTAAATGAACTTGTGTGTGAGTTGACAACGCTGACTCTAACATGCCTAATTTGAATGTCTTATTGAAAAAAATAACAATATTGAAAAAATAACAATGTTATTATATTATTATTTTATGGTTGACAAAATAAATAAAGTTATATTCTTATTTTGATTCTTTTTATTTAATATCTCAGACCACAACTTGTTTCGTGTAGATAAGTGTATTTAATTTTTACATTCAGTAGGCTATTCTAAATTGTGGCAGCGAAACGTGTTTATTTTTGGCCATGACATAAGAGTTAGTGCATAATTTTAAACAGATAAAACATTTACCTCCATTTCTCGACAAAACTCCAAGACAGCGATAAAACAGTCAGTAGCAGCATTTGCATATTTATTATTATGTTACTAAATAGCCTCTCAGCATAAAAACACCGCAGTACAATGAATAATGAAGACATTTATCTGTTACCCTCACTAGATTCATATGTAACGTCGAAAATGTACATAGTTTCGTAAATACATTAGTCAATACTCAAGTGAGGTGATCAGCGCCTGTAAAGTACATGATACTTCGTATTGCTAGGTGAGTGAGGTCGGGGAGGGAGGAAGGCCGCGTCCTTGATTGGAATGCGGAAAGCTGGCACTAGGTTATCATATTGATTGTTATCAGTCGTTTAAATGGCTTAAAGGGATTTAAATGCCCGCGCCTCCTCCACTCACATCTTTAAATATTGTACTGTAAACGCCCTAAATGGTATTACTTGGGAGCTTGACTGCTACTCAAATTTATCATTGATAGTGATGGCAACGATATATATCGATATCGATAAATATGTTTCGATATATCGAAATATTAGTATCTAAATTTTATCTCGATAATATCAGCCATATCGATATTTTCATATTCCTATATGTAATATCACTAAATATTGACGTTATTCTCTCTCCTCAAAATCAACACGATGCGAAAAAAACACATTAAAATTGCCCCTTATGCTTACAAAACATGCATTGAAATAATAAAGTAACTTTATTTAGTTTTTTACGTGAGGTTAACGTACAACAATGTAGTTTGGTGAATTCATTTGTTTAACTTTTAGTGTTTTTAAGAAGCTTAGTTAAATGTGAAAAATGAAAATACCAATATTATTAAATTATTCTTTTATAATTAACAGAATAATTAAAGGGATGGTTATTCTTCTTTTGATTTTTTTGTCACTGAACCCCACAGACCACAACTTGTTTCGTGTAGATAATGTATTTAATTTTTACATTCAGTAGGCTATTCTAAATAGTGACAGCAAAACATGAGTGTATTTTTTGTCATGATATAAGGGTTAGTTTTAGACAGCTACTGTATATAATTTACAATTCAATATGGTTTGCGATATATCGATATGATGTAAATATTTTCCATCCCTACATACTACAGATATATTACATTTTAGGTTATTTAAAACACTAAGCAATTTTTTGTGAATCAATATTAAAAAATTACTTGATAGATTGAAAGCCATTTAGGATGAGTTAGTCATATTAAAAATAGTTAATAAAAATATTTGCTCTTTATCACAATCACTATAATACAATCGTTTTTTCTACACTATTGACAAACATTTGTGCATGTATCTTTGTAGACTGTAATTTAAAAAACTCTGTCTTACCTTTTTCTTTTCTTAATCTTTTTCCTTTTTTAATTTTTGAATATATTGTACCTATGGATAGAAGCTTTCTACACATAATAAAATGATACATTTTATATGAAAATTATATTAGCTGCAAGTAAATATAAAACTCAAAATAAACGCAATAGAACACGTGTTAAGTTTTTACCACTTAGGAAGCAATGTTCAAGAAGATATAAGATGTACATAGGATATAAAGATAAGAATTCTTATGGCGAAGGAGATTTTAAGTAGAAGAAATTGTTTGAAGTATGCATCAATGATTGAGGAATTTAGAAAACAGTTATAAAATATTATAGAAAGGAAAAACTTGGTCTCTCAGAAAGTAAGGAAATGGAAGTTGGAATTGGTAAAGATAGATATGCAGAAGGTCATTTAGAGTGACAGTTTTAGAATAGGGTGATAAATGATGAAGAACTGAAGAGATTAATTAAGTGAAAGGAGAAACACATTGAAGACTATAAAAATAATGCACGGTCGATAAAGCTTTAAATTGACAGAAAGTAGTATAGAGTTGTCGCAAACAAGGAAATTTAACTTGTTGTGACTGAGGATATTTTATGATAGCTATAGAGAGGAAGGATAAGAGAAAGATAGGAAGAGGAAAAAGGAGATATTAGACGAAATACAACTTAACGGTTGCAAAACTACAGAGAACTACTACAGGTTTAGTAGGTGGCTGCAGCAAGACCAGCTTGAGGTCGAAGACCAATGATGATAATGAGACTAGCTGCTCAAGGGTTTGAAGATCTGATTTTGTACTTTTGAGATATAAACTCAGCATTAAGTTACAAGAAAATCCGATCTTAAAAAAAAAAGAAAGACACAAACAAACGTACTGTAAATCTGTTTTGTTATTTTAGTCAATACAATTTTAAAGAAACGTTGGATTTTATAAACAAAACTACATTTATTTGTCACTGAGCTTTCTTAGACTAAAATATTTGCTGAAACTGAATTTCAGCTATTTATCATATTCGTCAGGAATAACATTGTAAACTTTTCTTGTTAAATTGGAAATAAACAAACGAAAAACTCCTTTCCGTCATTTCACTACCATAACCATAACTTAGGTTAACCTAACATAACAAAAACCAAACCTAATGTAACACAATTAAACCTAACCTAACCTAACCTAACCAAACCTAATATAACATAACCAAACCGAACGTAACATAACTATACCTAACATAACCTAACCAAACCTAACATAACCTAACCAAACCTAACATAACATGACCAAAGCTAACATAATATAACTAAAGCTAACATGACCTAACCAAACATAACACAACATAACGTAATCAAACCTAACATAACATAACAAAAGCCAAAATAATCTAAACAAACTTAATATAACCTAACCAATGTAGTGGTAGTGAGCTAACGGATATTTAAAAAAAATATAAAACAAAGTAAATTAATAACACACATTTTTACTCAAAGTATCGAAAGTTCAATAAAGTGAATTTTATGTACAGAAGAAAACATTTGTTTATAATTCAATATAATTTAAATTGTAAATGAAATAGAACACCGACAAATGAAATGAGTGTTTGTGAGGAGCCAATGCATCCATAATAGTGGGGAAGGACGAGTCAGTGAAGTTCCAGAACAAGGCATTTAATGAATACAATGAATACCAAGGGCGTATAATACAGCACTAGCAGAGGTCGTAGAATATTGAGGGTTGTCCATTCCGACAGTTGGGCGACGCCAAGCTCTTTTGGCCCTGGACATTTGAACTGAATATAAATACTTGAGGTTGCCCTGAGATGTATTTAAAAAAAATTATAGTGAATTTTTATCCCTGAATGATTTGTTAGTCTATCTTCTTTCGGTTTGAACATTTTTGAACTTTGCTTTTGCTTCCATTGATCCCATTTCAGAATAAAATGTCCCAATAAACACGAAAGATTAACATAGTTACTTTAACTATAACTATACGTTACGCATACATTAGCATAATTTGTCGGGCATGCTGTAGTACATGTTCTTAAAATGAATACTCTGACTTGATATGGAATTGGTACACAATTTGACACAATCAATAATGTAGCTACGCGATTTTTAAATACTTTCTAATTTTTTCTTAATGCTATTACTGTACTGTATAATATGGATTCGGTAAGTTAAATTGTAGCACATACTATGAAAAATGTGCTTCATCTTTGCTAGTAACTGTTTTTAAAATGTTTGCATTATCTTTATAGTTGATAGCTGAAATACATTGAGTCTTATGGAACATACTTTTCTTATTAGCGAAAATAATTCACAAAATTTCAGACTAGCGTCTGACGTCATCAACATGTGAGGAACAGACGTAAATCACAAAAAAGAGACATTTTCTAAACACATTACATAGCCACATGAAATACATAAAAACAATATTAAGTATGGCAAACACAATGCGAGATCAAGATAAAAACTAAAAACATATAACAACCTCTTGACAAGACCAACAAGACTACAAATATTTACACGCAATACGCGTACACGCCACAACGTAGTTCACGCACAACAGACGAATTGTCTCTTTGTATTGAGTTTACGTTTTTTACCTGATGATAGAGTTTGATAACATTCCAAAACCTTATGGACAATTCACAAATAACCACCAACGATGACTGTTATAATTTCTTATACAATGATGACTCTTACAATACAACTAATATGATGAATGTATTTCTTTATAATTACATTGACGAAAGAAAGTCACTTCAAGATCTATTTAGGGGTTATTTGGCTTTTATATTTATCAAGAACACAACAAGTAGAGTCCTTATAGTGGCAAATGAGGTGGAGAATGTTGTATAAACGCCAAGGCTATCAAAACAATCCTATCACCGATCAACATTTTCTGATTAGTTATCCTGCAACTAAAGACGCACTAAGACCTAGCAGTGAGTGATATAGGACAAGTGTATGCAGTGCAGTTATGTCATGCATAATTCACAGGCCGGTAGTGGAGCCTCGTTGATTCAATGCTAGAGGTGAGAGATAAGCGGTAGAAGGACCGCCTCTTTGATGTTCCACATTGCATATTCTGTTGTACCGAGACAGATAGAATCTGCAGTTACTTCACGCAACGGTTAGCTTTGGACAATTGAATAAAGTACTTTCTCTGTATGGATCGATGCAACTGTATTTAAGGAATAGATTCAATCGTAATGTAAGAGGCTCATACATGATATTAAAAATATAAATAAGTGGAGTGTAAGACAGTTTGAGAAGACTGTTTAAAATAAACCTGAGAATTAAATTCTTAACCGGATAGTTTTGTGAAATTATTACAATTAAAAATATTAGGCCATAACTTAAGATTTGTTTGGTATTTCTTAAATATTTAAATGACTATTATCGTTGGAAAAAATGTTTAACATCATTAACTTAAAAAGTAAACAATCAAAACATTGCATACAACATTTTAGTAGACTAGATTTTAGTTATTAGTTGAAATACGATCTGAATTTGAAGAACAAAAAACATTATTAAACGTATTTAAAGAAGAATTGGATAGTTATTACTAGCATCTCAACGTTGTTATGAGACGATGGCCCAAGTTCATCCAGCTAAATTTATTTGGACCTCCGGAGATATGAACCTGCGACCTCGGATTGAAGTTTAAATGTTGACCACAAAGAGTAAATGTATAAATGTAAATGTTATATAAAGGTTTTCTTAGACTTATACTTTAGTATCAATTTTGTATTTTGGTATGTTATTATTATGGCCATACTGTTGCGTTAATACTCTTATTTTGGGGAGTAATTTGACCCACCTACCCACCCATACACGTACAGTGGTATTGACCCACCTACGCACCCATACAAGTACAGTGGTATTGACCCACCCATCCACCCACACACGTACAGTGGTATTGACCCACCTACCCACTTATACACGTACAGTGGTACTAACCACCCACCTACCCATACATGTACAGTGGTATTGACCCACCCACCTACCCATACATGTACAGTGGTATTGACCCACCAACCCACCCATACACGTACAGTGGTATTGACCCACCCATACACGTACAGTGGTATTGACCCACCCACCAACCCATACACTTACAGTGGTATTTACCCACCCACCCACCCATACACGTACAGTGGTATTGACCCACCCACCCACCCATACACGTACAGTGTTATTGACCCACCTACCCACTTATACACGTACAGTGGTATTGACCAATGTACTCTACTGAGCCATCATTAATATTGGAGATACAACTTTATGGAAGTTGGATGGAATGTAACAGGGGTTACTACGGTTGTAATCATAAAACATTACCACTCCCTGCATGGTGAAAATTGGGGTTGGAAACACTATTTGCGTGTTTTCCTGTAAAGTGAAAGGTAGGGGGTAGTGATGAAAGGCAGGGACTATGAAAATTACAACTATGAGGGCACTGCCCAGAGTGGACCTAGAAGCTATTTTTAGTAGTATTTACATAGTTCCACAATCGTATATTTTGAATATATAAATTCAAAATAAACATTGCATGATAACAATAATATTGATAATAGTGTATGTATTTTGATATAATTTCTTTACAAAATGTGTAAGCTCGTTAGGCCTGATGTTTGGATCATAAAAATAAACGTTTTGAAATATTATCGTTGATGTTTACTCATTTTGAAAACCTCATTCCCCTAGTTTTTACATACTAAGTGCTTTGTTATACTATGATGTGGTCATAAGCTCTTAATGATCATGTTATGGGTTTATGGACATCAAATTGTATGTGAATATAACGGTTTTATCTTATAGATCTTATATTATGTAATCTGTATAATTTTATTTTATTAACTGCAACAATCACCATATAAATGTTTATAAATATATATTGATCATGAGAAATCAGAATGATTAAAATTGTGTGTCAATAAGCAAACTTTTTAAATAAATTACATGACAATGATAGTTTAATGCTGCATAATTAATCTTCCAGCAAGACACAGACCTTATCCATTCACGTTCGGGAGACGAAACTATGACGTATTAAAACATTAACGAATAAGAAAATATTCTCTTCTAGACGTCAAAGTATCGTTTTTCGTGAACTGTACTAGTTTGCATACTTATGAACGATTTAAATGAATAATCTTCAAATTAAGTAAAATAAAAAGGTAACAAACTCATTAGTTCAGAATTACTTTATAGTATCTATATTGAGTCTTACAGAATTTACTGTCTCTAAAACATATAATCAGTTTTAATTAACCATTTGTTAGTGACAATAAATTTTTTAATCTATTTAAAATACAACAAAGGATTTTTTCAGTTAAACCTACCCCCTTCTCACTTTCAACGAATCAAACCTACCTTACGTCAGACACTCATGTCTTAAAATTATTCAATTTACATAGTGGCTGAATTTGTTTATCTAAAAGAATAAATATAAGAAATTATATGGTATTTTTTTAAAGTAATATTTATAGTTATTTTTGAGAAAGGCCTACTAAATTCAACTTGTGGTAAGCACTTGATATTAAAATTATGCCTAAAAAGGTTTTCTTTTCCACATAATTATACATAAATATGGAACTAGTTATAAAAATACGTATTTCCATGAAATTCTTTTTTAAAACACAATTTTAGCTCCTCAAATATTTCTTCTTCACATTGTTTTATTTCAAATTAAGGTCAAATATACAAATAATTTGTAAATAGAGAAATATTAATAAAAACAATATTTAAATTGAAACGAGTCTTTATTAAAATCCATATACCCATAGATAATTAAAGTAAATAAATGACTAGTATTCCTTGGTAACTTCCAGTATAGACTTAAGAGGGTAGAAGCAATATATTTGTTGCTTAAAGTAAAATACCTATTAACAAAAAGATCGTTAGTTTTGTATAAATACTTTTAATTTTTATTTAATTAAAAAAATAATGACTAACAATATTTACATTATTAATAATAGCTCAATGTACAACAAATTCTTGTGGAGATATTCAGTTATTCTTTTGTTAATTATTTAATAAAAAAGAGTGATATATATAAAAAATATTTTCAGGGATGTTTAAATAGGTGTAATTAATAGATAATCAGATTGTACTGCCAGGAAGCAATGTTTTTTTTAATAATACTACTAATAATAAAGGAGGATTAAAACGTGAATATGAGTGAATAATAAATAAATATTTTTTACTCACACTATTTAGATATTATTTAATAAAAGTTAAATAAATGGTCCAAAAAGATCGTCTTATTTTACCATATGAAGCTAAAAGTCCTCTATAACACTTAACCTGGGGTGACTTCAGAACCACCAGCAGTGACAGGGTAGGCGATCTGCGTGCAAGGAAGAGATCGCTCAGACGGTCACCCATCCAAGGGACAGCCACGTTCGATGTTGCTTGACTCCGTTATATTGCGATAACGTCGGAATCCTCCTATCAAAGCTACTGGCAAATGGTCTGAAAGATGTTGTCAATATTTTATAAAGATCTGTTTATTATAAATGTCTTAATTGTGGTTTGGAAGTTATGTTTAGTAATCTACATTTACCTAAATGTAATGACCTCTTCAAAACAAATTATGCATGTAGTTAACATTATAGATATGCATGTTGGATGGAAGGATGTCTTTGGTTACATAGTAGGAGATATCACGTAGTGATAAAGAAATTTTATTATTTAATACATCAAAACAAACTAATATACATGTATAAATAAGATAAATGTATAATTTATCTTAAAATAATATAACACAAACCATTTTAATTTTTAACTGTATTTACTTTATTAATTTTAAAATTTATTTTTACCCTTAAAATTGGGATTAGATCAATTTAAAGTTCATTGATGCTTTGTGAAACATTTTTATTACAAGTCCTAATCTATTACTAATTTATATTATATTGGACAGTTATGCCTATTGATTTTGTCCTTAACATTCAAGGCGTTCCTTAAAATAGTAAAACATGTTTCATCGGAATTTCACAAATATTGTTTGAATGTATTCCAAACATCAGAGTGTCATTAGAAACTGTTGGGTAGCTAAAAGAAAGCTGTACAAGAGTAATTTTGAAATTTTAATCACTGAAATAGTTTTAATAAAAGTTTTGATAATATTAACAATCATTTTTTGTCGTTTTCAACATTGAATTTGCAGTTGTTGGTTGTATACTCAGCTTTGGTAAGAAAATTCCGACTGTAAATGACAATAGGCCTAATACAAAAAAATAATTTATTATAAGTTCATTTAAACATTTTTTTAGCTATTTAAAGATGTTATTTATTTTAAATGAAACTGCTTAGATTTGTTAATAAACATTGTTGGACTGAAATATTTGCGTAGACTGAATTTCAGGTAATTATATTATTTAATAAACAATATAAAAATATAATAATCTAAACCAATAAAATAAGTGTTTTACTTAAATGTTTTAAGGTTCAAGTAAGTTAATTTAACGTACAGAAGAGACATATATTTGTTCTAATTAAAAATAATTTAAATTGTAAATGAAATAGAACACCGACAAATAAAATGAGAGTTTGTGAGGAGCCAATGCATCCATAAGGGTGGGGAAGGGCGAGTCTGTGGATGTCCAGAACAAGGCATTTAATGAATACAATGAATACCAAGGGCGTATAATACAGCACTAGCAGAGGTCGTAGAATATTGAGGGTTGTCCAGTCCGACAGTTGGGCGACACCAAGCCATTTTGACATTAGATATTAGGACAGATATATTTCTATAAATATACTTTATGTCACCCTGAAAAGATTGAAATGTATTTTTAAATTTACCTGAAATTATCCCCGATACATTAAAATGTTTATCCAAGCATTCAACATATTATTTCGTTTGGAATATATCTAAAACCTGTTTTAAAGACTGTTTTAAATATACTTTTCTCATAAACACGAAATATATACTTCTTTTCATTTTTCCAATTATTGCAATACGCATATTGTTGTAAGGTTTGTGTGTGCGTGCAGTAGAACATATGAAAATGTCTTAAAACCATTACTCCGACAGGATGAGGAATTTACAAACAAGTTTATGGCAACATTTATAAATACGTTCCTTTTTTTTCTAAGTTTATTATTATTGTTGGATTATGAATTTGACATTTCAATGCAATTATAGAAAACTGTTATATTCTTTTCTACAATATATACTAGGAGAAGTATGCTGGAAAGCTCTCTTAGAGCATTATAACAAATTCATATATGTTTAAAAACATCACTGTTTGGAAAAAAACATTCACAACAGACTAGGGTCTGACGTCGTCAATAAGTGGGAAAAAAACAATCGTAAATCATAGAAAAGGCATAATCTAAAACGCTTGGCATGTCTACGTGAACTGCAAAATGAACAATCTAAGGCATGGCAAACAAATATGAGATAAACATTGAAACATATAACATAACAACCTCTTCAGGGAAACGAAAAAACTAAAAATAGTTACACGCAATACACGTACACGCCACCCAGTTCCATTGTCTCTTTGCATTAGGTTTCAGAGTTGTTCTTCACTTGATTATGTGCGTAGATCATACGAAACAGTATGGACGATTCCAAGACATTACCTACGATGTCTACGATAGTTTCATGTACAATGATGACGTATAAGTCGGTAACATTATAAGGTACATATCATACTAACTACCAGGCATACGAAATTATACGAAAGTCACTTCATGAAGACCTTTTCATAGGAGTAATCGAGCTATTAACGAGTTAACGCTGGTTCGAATACGGCCAAGACTGGAAGTATTTATCAGTAATGACCGCCTTGTACTGTACTGGTTCGCCACCTTTCTCTGTCTGAATACGTTCCTCACACAAAGCAATAGTCTATGAGGAAGGGGCAGAATAAGGTTAAGTAGGAGATCGGCCTCTACTTAAAAAAAACCAAAACATAAGAAGTAGATTCCTTATGGGAAAAATGTGGTGAAGGTATAACTCCTTCCAACAAAATAGGTTTTCATTGACTATACCTTTGAATACAATAAACAACTTTACAATAGTACAAAACAATATCTCGTTGTTATATAATTACATTAGACCACCCTTTAAATTGGACGTGTTAGGACGTGACTGCCCCGGGCAAGGAAGAGGGTTGATGAATTTGAGGGGACGCAGGGAATAGACGTATTGAGGAAATATTTGCGGTGTAACAATAAGGATTTAGATAATTGATTGTAGCATTGTTTCGATTATATTTCAAATATATGGTGTCATGGACTGTAAACGTATTATTATTATTATTATTATTATTATTATTATTCATCTCTAAGACGCCGATCGTAGAGATATGGGCGAATATGAGGTATGAATGGTGTGATGAGTGTAGATGAACGAGTGTAGTCATTGTTACTATCTGAGTTCGACTTAGCTCAGAAAGGACTATTTATTAATAGCCCAATAGCCAGGTCAACTATGGGACCTACAGCTTTAAGTGGAATCCGAACCACGTAATGTTGGTCTGATTTTCAGCTAACTGACAAGTTTGACACTTAGTTCTCTTCTCTACACAACACCCGAACCTTGACTACCATTCAACACGGACACTCCAGACTTCTCTAGTAGTGTCTATATTTATGACAACCATTGTATGACACATCAACACAATTTTTAATATATTCTATTTATATAGTCATTAAATGAAATAATGAGTTTCTGTTAACTTTCGATTTTTTCGCTTAGTCTAGATAGTATACTTAAAGGGTAGATATTAAATTTAGCATGAAAATGCAACATTCTTGAAACACAATCCTTTGATATCTAAGAGTATCCATTTGCCTATTTTAAATATATGATAATTTATTCTCCTGAATGTAAATTGGCAGTGTCTAGCCCTTAATCAAGTTATGTAAAATTTAACCCAGTTCACAGTTACCAATAATAATAATAATAATAATAATAATAATAATAATAATAATAATAATAATAATAATAATAATAATAATAATGCTTATAAAATAGTATAAAACACGTCGATGATTAAAATGTCAACACAGATGAAAACGTTCGTTATTTTTTTTGTAAAGGAGAGTATACATTTTCTATTATTTTTTTCAGTTGACTTGCAGGTTTATTTTTACTATAATTTTTTAGGAGCAAGTAAAATTACATCTTAAAACGGACTCCGTTATGTATTTGTAGTAGTACAAATGAAAAGTAGTGTCTATTACGTATGTTGGGTGAAAAAGAGCCATATTGAATGGTTTGTAAAGATGTTGAGATGAGAAAAACAATATTAATTTAAGCAGAACGTTACGAGATATCCAACACTACTAGTATACGCCAGATTTACCTGACACTTTGAAATAATACTGATTTTGTATCATAAAGGTTTTCTATGAATGGATTCTTTTTTAAGCTACAACCTAAAGTATAAACAGCAACAAACTTTCATTTTTATCATTAGACTTACATTGACAATTGTTCAACTACAATTACAGAAACATAGCAGATAAACAGAAATAAGTGAAAATACGAGTATATACATATTTACTTTTAATGGTTAATATAGTACTGTTGATAATATTCCTAGTCACAATCCGATGGCTCAGGTCGCGGAAATACTGTCACATCGAGTGACGGAATTCGCTCGCAGGGGCAGTTTATTATTTATTTAGTTGACAATCACATTTTTAAGAAATTTTCTATATAAATTGTATTTAGAATCTACGCTACATAAGTAAAACAACATAGAAATATTATTACAATATTTTTCCTGTTAAAATATATTATATATGATTGGTATAGGTACTATCAGAGATCAAGTATGAGTTTGGTTTGTGGTACTATGCACAAGGGATTCTATTTTAAATAAAAATCAAGGTGTGGTTAAAGTTTTTCAAATGCTTGAATTTATTTTGTTTTCCAGGGATTAAATAAAGATTACTCACTAATAGTATTTTCAGTGATTAATGTTCTAAGAATCAAAAATAAAAGTATAAAAAAACAGTTATATTATAAAGAAGTAAACAATATTTTATATAAGAAAACATATATTTATTTTATTAAGTCTAAAAAGTAGCGATGACCTCTCAAGATACTTTATTAAATTATAATTAAATTAAATACTCATGTAAATATTTTAATTATGACATTTGAAATTGCATTATTTTTTTAAGTTTTTTTCTAAGGATGTTACATTGGAGGGTTTTCATAACTTCCTTCAAATCTGTCCACTATGTGGTAAAATGGTAGTTGCCTTGAAGTGGTGTTTGTTGCTGTCTACGAAGTAAGGTGTTAGGGGATGCGAGGTTGGGGTAAGTAGAGGTAAAATTCAACCACGGCAACAAAGCACAACATAGCAACACGCGTACCGTCTTGTTAATGCATGTCGTGTCCCTCGTTGGCCAACCTGGGGTTGAAGTTGTCAATGTCGTTACTGGTCCCTTTGTTGGCTCAGATATCACCCTACTGGACTAATAAAGGGGAGGTGAGAAAATAGTAGTAGTGGTAAAGCTACTGTCAGGTAAAGTATAAACATTTACTATTCAAACTATCCTCCTGCTAAATAAATGTTCTAAAACTAGATTAAATTTTGCAAATTTGTTTATCTTGACATTTAAAATTTCAAATGTTTTGTCTCTTTCCTAGGTATCTCGGTAATATTTTCGAAAAAATACCTTGTTTTACTTTTTTTAAGAAAACTTAGCTAAAGCACAAACGATAGGTAACGAAATAGTTCTTTATATTCTGATCACCTCAGCAAGTCACAATGATTTCTATTCAGAGTGGAAGTTTGTTTATTTTTGTCACATTAACACATAGCAAAAAGGTCTCAATCTGATTTTTTTATTTTTCAAAAAACTTGTATAGTAGACTCGTAGCTAAAACACGTGCTTCGTTACGAGTTTTGTTGAAACCATAATCTTGTGTCAAATATTTTAAATACTAACTCCAAGATATTGTAAAGTGTGTTTTGAACTTATTTTCATCTCAGTATATTTTAGACAGACAGATTCAAAACTTTATTGACCACTTACTTGAACATTCACTAAATTACAGCAAAATAGTAATTCGTAAATGTTTATTTTTCTTTACATTTATTAGACATTTACATACACGTACGTTTACATCGTTAAAAAGTAACCTCTTATAAGTTGCAGCGTCCTACTCTCTCATTTATATGTTGATTCGTAACAAAGGCTCTGATTGGCCGGTCTTGGGATATTGATTATCTACAATATTTTAGCTTTTAGAGAGAAAAAATGTCTGAATCCTTTCTTAGTACACATCTAGAGCTAAGGAAGACTGTTTGTGCCACGTTTCTTGGTCCAAAACCTTACAGTTTTTGATAAACTGTAATCAGTCAGTTAATGGTATTTGGCTTTTATGTTTGTTGACAAGCTACAGTCCTATTTTATGATATTGTAGGAAGTTAGGAGTGTCATCCAAGCCATAAGTAAGACAATGGTGAGAGGTACACTGCAACTAGGAGTTACAAAGTATGGTGGTGATAGTGTTTTGTAATGGTTAGGTTAATTTCGTTTTGTAGTTTTGTTTTGCGGAGACTGAACGATGAGTGCACCAAAATAATCTCGAGATTAAGGGTGGTTTTGAGTTGTGGAGACCTAGTATGTAAGGTGAATTACAAAATCAAGTTACATTGGTTGTTTAACCCTGAAACGGGCCTTTTTTAATTTACTATTATCCCTCCAATACCACTGCAAGTGTATGGGAGGGTGGGTGGGCCAATACCATTGCAAGAGTATGGGAGGTTGGGTTGGCCAGCCTCTGCAAGTGTATGGGAGGGTGGGTTGGCCAATACCAATGCAAGTGTATGGGAGGGTGTGTTGGGCAATACCACTGCAGGTGTATGGGAGGGTGTGTGGGCCAGTACCCATTGCACGTGTACGGGAGGGTGGGTGAGCCTGTACCACTGCACGTGTATGGGAGAGTGGGTGAGCCAGTACCACTGCAAGTGTACGGGAGGGTGGGTGGGCCAGTACCACTTCAAGTGTACGGAAGGGTGGGTGGGCCAATACCACTGCAAATGTATGGAAGGATGGGTGGGCTAGTACCCATTGCATGTATACGGGAGGCTGGGTGGGCCAGTACCATTGCACGTGTACGGGATAGTGGGTAAACATTGATTTTAAAATTTTATTTCAAGTATTGATAATTTTTATCCTAGTTAGAGCAAAAAAGTACCGGAATCATGATTATTTTTCACTGTACATAAATTTACACCGTTATTTCTCAAACCCCTGTAAATTAAAGTTTGTATAAATACTCTTTAATTGTTTTAAAGAGTATTTATACTGTTTGTAAACATACAAAAACACATCGAAATATAGTTAAACCAACATACATTTTGAAAAAGGAGTATTAAAGTTACCAATTCAAGTTTTATAAAAAGTGTTTATTTTTTAAGGGAATGTAAAACTTTATAAGTGTGCTTGAAGTGTTCAAACTGTACGCACCCCGTGTGAGGAAATCAGGGCTGCTTGTTTTCCTATGTGCAGAGGGGTTGTTAATGAAGGGCATGGACTATGAAAATTATAATGAAGATTGCACTGTCTAGTATCAATGAATCTTCATAAATACACTGCAATAAAAACATAAAAAACAGTGTTATAACAGAAATAATTAACTATATTCTCAAAATAAAAACATCTTGATTCATTCAATCAAATAACTTTATATGAGTATTGTCAATAAAAACTGCTATAAATAAATATAAGGTATACTACATTTTAAGAATACAAAAATGATGAATTTCTATATTTTGACTATAATACATATTTACATGTTCAACTTATAGTTATTTCACTCGCTGCGCTTGTGACACATTGGCTTTCGGCCTCGGCATGTAGGCTAACTTTTGACTTAAAATATTAGTACTGTAATTAAACTGTATTAAGTAAAATCATATTATTTAAATTCGCACAGTAGCTCATTCACTGCAATTGATTTTACTGACTAAATTTATAGTATAATAATTATAAACACCCAATGTTATTACTAAGCCTATTTCAAATGTTCATTTTATTTAACAACTGACGATAACATACACACAGACAGGCATATATTCACTATTATATAATTAACTTGATATTTTACTGTCTTGCTCTCTATGTTTAACCTAACAAATTATTTGGACCATTTAACATTTGTTTATGCAACCAGCTGGTTAATTAAAATTAATATCCATAAGAATAACATTGCAACTTTGACATCGTGTGGAGCGAAACCCTGTGGGAATTTCAGAAATCTAGCTGCATTATGACTTTGAAATTAAAATTATCTTTTTAATAAAAAAATTATAAAAATCGGTCAAGTAATAAGTTTAGGAATAGAGTGAACTAAATAACACGATTGTTTTAATATATAGAATATTAAACTAGAAATAAACACTAAAAAAGGGAAATTTACATTTTAAATTTAAAATTTAAATTTAAAGTATTCTATGTTAAACTGATGATGATCTTTCGAGACCGAAATCGATTTTAAACATTAAAAACATCAAGAAAAGATTGCTAAGTGTGGTTCTTTATATATATATATATATAGAAATTTACAACTGTAAAAGTAATTAGGCTGGATCATTTATTGGTTCAATATGTTTTTTTGCAATATAAAACAGATTGAAAACTGTTTATCAGACCAAAAATAGGCTATCATGAAATAAAAGAATTAGAAACAGGCGTAAAAAAACAATACCCTGCGAAACACGGGGAATATTTATCGTTTGTTTTCTTTTTTTACATCACTCGCCAGTTTACACTGGCCGGAAACCTCTGCGTGAACATTTCTCAACGATTGATGTAACGGCCGTTAACTCAGTTGGGAGTTCGAACCTTGAATCCGAACTCCTCAGTGATAGGCTTAGTAAAGGTTAAGCACTCATAAAAAAACTTGTGGAAAAGGATATTTTTTGTTTATAAAATACTTTAAATAAATGATCATTTAGAGTTGTTAATTTAATGTAAAACACTGTAAAATAGGGAACATTATAGGTCTATTCCTAATACGAAGATCAGTAGGTACAAAATAGATACATTTGTAGGTCATTTATTAGTATGATTATCGTACAAAAGATGCAATAATTGACATATCCAAAGCTATGACTGACGATTACTTCAAAACATTAACAACAGATGTAGAATTATAATAGAATAGGAGTAGAGAATATAAGTTGCGTAAGGCAATTTCATTAGGCTTCCTTTAGATTGGACGTGTTAGGACGTGACTGCCCACGGCATGGTAGCGGGGTGGACGAATTTGAGGGGATGAAGGGGTAGTTTGGTTGAGGAAACATTAACTGGTGTCTTAATTACACCACAAATAAATCTGGCGTAGCTATAGAAAATAAAGTATATTTATTTTTTCTTTTTATACATAAATCTTCTTAATTTAAAAATGATATATCCAAACAAAAGGTAGAACTAGGTTCCCTATATATACCATGGAAGATAGATAAAAACCTCTAATTTTTTTCGCCCAGGTCGTATCGAGATGGGGTTTTTTGCAACGTACTCGGAATAGCCTCACGAGAAAAGTCTACACATAGTGGTTTGTCCGTTTTTCGAAAAATGCATCTAGAAATGAATAATTTTTTAGGAAAATTTATAAATTCAGTAAAAAGGTAAAAATCGCTTTAAAACCGTTACTCGGGGGTTTTTGAGGATGCTAATCTTATTTCTGGCCTTATAACTTATCAGGGGGTGGCTCTACGGGGGGTGCTAGTGGGGTGTTGGAGGCATCTTTTTCAAGGGCTTGAACATTTCGCTGAAAATTGTTGCCTGGTGGGTTTTTGAGGATGCTAAACTCATTTAACCCTGTTGTAATTTATATAGGTATACAAAATATACATAAAATGAACCGACCGAGTGGCTGAGAATTTTTCTCATATTCACGTTGTCCAGTCCACCCCTACGTACAATAGTACCGATTTTCTGCAACATTTTCACTCCCTAGAAAAATATGCCCCCAACTCTCCACCAGCACCTACTGTAGTCACTCCTGAGCCCCTGTTAAATTTCGAGTCCAGGATGGAGGATGGCTTTAGCATCCTCAAAAACCCCCCGAGTATCAATTTTCAGTGACATTTTCACCCCTTAGGAAAAAATGATCCCAACCTCTCACTAATACCCCTCGTAGAACCACTCCTGAGCCCCCGATAAATTTCGAGGCCAGAAATGACTTAGCATCATCGAAAAACCCTGAGTAACGGTTTTCAAGTGATGATTACGTTTTTAAGGATTTTCCAAGAGTACACAAAAATTATGCATTTCTAGATGCATTTTATGCACTTCAGATGCATTTTTCTAAAACTGACAAACCACTATGTGTAGACTTTTCTCCTGAGGCTATCCAAGGTACGTTGCAAAAATCCGCATATCGATACGACCTGGGCGAAAAAATTTATAGGTGAAGGCAATTTTTATCTATTCTCCCTGGTCTAATACTAGCTTATTTTGTAAATACCAGCACATAAAAGTCTCTATTGTTTTTTGAGTCCAAACGAGCATATCTTAACAACATCGGCCCGCAAAAACTGTAAAAGTGTGGGCCGTGAAAATTGGAAAAAATATTTTCTTTTCTTCTTAAAGAAAAGAAAATATTCTGCGTTTTAAGAAAGAATTTTAGAATACTTTCATTATTACAATAATACATATATTAGAGCAAAAGGGTATTAAGAAAACCTTACACTAAAAATAATTGACTAGATAATTCTTCAAGTTTTCTAAAACAAAAGTATGGATCGAATAACATTAGATACCGTTGTTACATATATGCCAAACAAGGATTATGTTGTGTATACAATATATGTACATATATGTATACGTGTTCTGCCTGTGTGATGTTTATGCTTTAAAAGTAACCCTCAGAAAGAAGACACTTAGCACCGACACTAACATTGTGCAACTACTTGGAAGATCATTTTGATGAGTAGTGCACAAGACTTGGTATTACAGCTGTTGTGGTAAACTCCATTGATAAATATCGTGTCCTGCAAAACAATGCTGGGTCGGGTTAGGTTAGTTATGTACATATATAGTTATATGTGGTAGTTAAAGGGCATTCTATATACTTTAGATACGTTTTTCAAGGAAGATAGCTGATAATTCACATTTTAATATGAATTCAATGACAATTACATAATTCCAAATTCAAAAGTATAAAAAAAGGTATCTGCTTTGAATCGTAAATTTAGCGCCAAGTCATACATGGCAAGGGCCACCAATATTATTCTTTACACTACAAGGGTTGAAATATCCTTTTAATATTAAATGAAATTTGTTATTTGGCCTAAAATTATAAATTATTAAAATTTTAGGATCTTTGCCGTTAATTTACTACCACTACTTATTTTTTCCGTTAATTCACTACCACTTAATAAATATTCTATTGCTCTATAAGATCTGTACCCCAATCATTTTTATATCCATTGTGGTATTTCTTATCCCCTCGGAATCCGATATTACTGGCCTTATCTTATCGCTTTCCAAGAACTTACACACGGAGACTGCATTTAGTGGTAAGTCAATCATTGGATTTACCAGTTTGTGATCAACTTCAGTAGACACCTAACCTAACGTAACTGCGATAAAGAAATAGTGGCAGTGAAGTAACGGAAAAAGTATTGGTAGTGAATTAACGCGATAGGTCCAGATTTTATAAGTATAATATTAGCAATTAAAATATCTTTTAACGATGTGTAGTAAACAGCACACTCAAGTCATTTAAGTAAAAAGTAATCTACTTTTAAAAACATAAAAATAATATGTTATGAAAATAAATTAAATGTACTAAAATATATTTGATTACAATTTTATGTAAGTTTATAATTTTCAGTTGCCACTTATAAAATAAATTGTGTGTACTATTGTTCCAACCACCTATGTATGTGTGTGTATAAACAATGAAACTAATACTCTTAAAAAAAAGCTTCGTAGAAAAAGATTTGTGTCTGCTCAAGCTTTGTTGTTCTGATATATTGTTTAGAAATACATTAATATTTGATATATACAGTACATTAGTTGAACTAATTTAAGATTGTATTAATCATTTAATATTTCATATAAACAAAACAAACTTTACTTTATAGCGAAAACATAATCGGATTGTTATACTAGTTACAAAATTTAAACTATCTCTAATTTGGAGAGCAATGTATAAGTCTTTTGTGGTATTAAAAGCTGTAAAACGGATACTTTTAATATGCATTTAAAATCTACGTTTCTACATGCCCCTAGAATTAAAACAAAATGGTTATGAGACATAATAAAGGCATTTATAATTAATAATATCGAAAATATGATGAATAGAATTGTAATGTTGTAAAAAAAGTTTAGATTGTATGCTAAGTTATAAAATTGTTGTTTAAAAAATAATGAACATTAATAATATTCGAATAAGAAAAATTAATAAAAAAAATTAAATAAAAATATAACAAAACGTTACACCTACATTGATTTGGCTAGATAAATATTTTTTTTTCTTCAAATATAACGTAATTCAATTTAAGTAGTTTTGGTAAGAAAGTTACGTTGAGGAGTCTGAACAAACTTTACTCTAACTTTGCGTGGTGAAAATTGGGGGTTGCCTTGAAGTGCTGATTGCATTCCTTCCACGAACTGAGGTGTTAGGGAAGGGGGAAGTATGAAAATACACGCAGAATTCAGTCACGACGGACGGTCGCAAGCACAGAGTAGCAACACGCGCACTGACTTGTCAATGGGAGTCGTGTTCCTTAGTAGTTGGCCAACCTGGGGTTGAAGTTGTCAATGTCGTCCCTTTGTTGGCTCAGATATCACCCTACTTGAATAGGATATTACAGCAATAGTTTTATATGGTGTTATTAAGACTCGCACTGACTTGTCAATGGATGTCGTGTCCCTCGTTGGCCAACCTGGGGTTGAAGTTGTTAATGTCGTTACTGGTCCCCTTGTTGGCTCAGATATCATCCTACTTGTATAGGATGTTACAGTAATAGTTTTATATGGGATTATTAAGTCTCGCACTAGCTTTGTAATTTCTGAACGATTACAAATAAAGCAATAATACTTATACATCGTTACTGCACATATAAACGCATATACTTCTTGAAGTAACTACAATTTTTCTATCATATTAGGAGGAAGGCCCACAGAAAGTCTTAGAGAGATCATTGGTCGAGTAGTACATAAACTAAAGGTCTTTAGAAGTAGAACATAAACCTACATGTAAACCTGAAAAGGTTCACTTTTTAAAAAAATTACGTTGGTTTAAAGCTTTAAAAAATTGCAATGTAGGTCCTGTTCTAGACAGTTTATTTATTTATTTTTTTTTTTTGAGAGGCAGATTCACCTACTTAACCTTAAATAAAGTTTAATATTATTTTCTTGGATCAAGTTGGGAAACTTAACCTTTGTAAAAGCCTACTTGACAAGAAATAATTTTTAGGGTAATTAGTGATTCTTCACATCCAATGAAGGATGGTCCACAAGGAGTTCGAGAAAAATATTACACGTAAGCATAGGTCAAGTACATAATTTTAAAGAAGTTGTCCGGTACAAGTGTATACCGGAAACATTACTTACAAAGGTTGCAGTACAAAAGTAGATTTAAAAGTGCAGTAATGATGTACAAATTTTTTTGCTTTATCTGTAATCGTGCAGAAATTGTGAAGCCGGTGAGGTACTTTATAAACCGTGTATATTAATGGTGATTGCTGGACAGTTAGTAACTTAAAATCGTAAGTGTAATTGTGATAAATTGTGCAAAGTGATCGGACAGTCCTGTACCGACTACGTCCACCTGCAACATGTCTGGGTTAACATTGGATAACACATGATCAATTGACCCACCCGCCTATCCATACACGCACAGTGGTATTGACCCACCTACCTACCCATACACGTACGGAGGTATTGATCCACCCGCCCACCCATACACGTACGGTGGTATTGACCCACCCGCCTATCCATACACGCACAGTGGTATTTACCCACCCGCCCACACACACGTACGGAGGTATTGACCCACCCATCCACCCATGCTCGTTTGGTGGTATTGACCCACCCATACACGTACGGAGGTATTGACCCACCCGCCCACCCATACACGTACGGAGTTATTGATAATATTTGTTCAAGAAACTAGTTAGGTGACTTAGTACATAAAATTACTTATTGATCTCCCAAGGATATGTTGTATGTTACAAGATCTTGGTGGCCAACGGACTTCACTGTTGCAGAAGATGCGGGCAAGAAATTTCTCTTGCAGAAGAACCATTTAGTGCGAGCTGTGTAGCATGTGGCACCATCTTATTGAAAGTCGAAGTAACCGCTCTCATAATCTTCCGATATTGGCCACAAAAGTAGTTAGCTAAAAAAAAAAAAAAACAAAAAAATAAATAAATAAATAGTCCATTGATTCTTCCAGCTAAGAATGCATACCCCTAAGTCACTTTTTGAGGATGTATTAGTTTTTTGATAATTGGCCTTGGATTTTCAATTGGTTAATTTCCGATTTCATTCAAAATAGGTTTCGTCACTGAAGAGGATATTAGAGAAAAATTCAATATCCACTTGTTTTTCTTCGTGTATCCAATCGGTAAATGTACGAAGATTTAAGTGATCTGTTGGCTTAAGTTGTTGCTTTAATTAGTTTTTAGGCGTACATTAAATATTTTATCAATAACATGTGCAAAGTGGTCGTGGACAAGTGCAATAATATTTATTGCTGTGCTCTTTGCCGAATAGAGGAGTTTGGACTTTCGACCACACCCTCCTTACAGCATTAATGTATCCGGCTAAACATGCTGCATGAGTAAGTACTTGCCTCTTTACAAACGCCACAGACCCGGTTTCTTTGAACGTCTTAACAATCATTCCAATAGCTCTTTCGGGTGGTCCATTATCGTGGTCCGAGAATATAACAAATAGTCCGAAAAGCACTTTTGATTCGACGCCCGTTTTCGTAATAAGCTTAATAATTATGCTTTATAATTATTTACTTTTTTATTAAATAAGTAAATTATTTACTTTAACACGTTGGTCAATATTCAGTTTGTCGATAATTTGACTTAAAAAAAGAAAAATAATAAGAAATAAGAGTGATAATAAGTAACATCTGACCAAATAATTGAAACACCCTATGGTTTTGTAACTGCATGTAGTAGCTACTTGCAAAATGGCACAACTTTTGCAAGTATGAATACCTTTCATCGTCGTACAAATAAAACAACACATAATAAACTTTGAATGCTCTCTATCATTATTATAAAATGATTCTTTAAATAAAAGAAGTGTACTGATTGCTTTTTACTTTAACTATATTTTTTATTCTTATTTTTGATTTCAAAATAAAAATTGGAATACAATACATAACAACAGTATAAGTTACTTTTTCAACTGTTTAAGGTCACCCAACATTGACTTTTACTTGAAACCTTTTGTAGTTCAAAGTAAATAGTACATTTTCTTTAGTTTGAGAGTTTCTACCATAAGAAAAGTTGGGTTGAAATTCACACCTCCGGAATAGACGTGTATAGGGGAGATTATTGGAGACCCCTGTCGATAAATTTACAAGCCACCCCATTCTTTTCGCTGTGTAATCACAGCTTGGAAGCAAGTTGTAAATTTTGGAAACAACACAGGTAGGCTTGTAAACGCCGTTGCATAAAAGTTGGTGGTTCCATCTTTACACTTCAGGACTGAGCGTGTATATAGGGGAGGTCCCTTCTACCCAATTTATAGATGCCGTGTGATAAAATTACAGCTTACATGCAAGTTGTTATTTCCACGTTCATATATATATATATATATATACCAATGAATTATCTGAACTTTTAGTTTTTTAAGTTCTAAGCTTGTGGAAATCAGTTAATGAAAGAGGAATTAGTCATGTGGCCATCAAATAAGACAAGATGGAATCTTGAACGCTATATTTATGGGTTACATTAATGCAAAGAGACCTTGAGGAAGATTGCATCTGAGGTACATGGACCAAATCATAAGATATGTGGGTTGTGAGATCTATGGAGAAATGAAGACGAAAGCGGGAAGACGTGAGGAGTGGAGATTTGCTGCTAATTTGAGTGCTACCAACCAATCTTTGAATTTATAACTATAGAAGAAGAAGAAGTTCTAATGAAGTGTTGCCTAAAAGTGAAAAAAGTATATTTGAGCTTACAAGTACATTAATAATTGTGAAATGGTTCTTTGTAGGAAATTTCACTTTAGCTCAAAGAACACATAAGACAAATTAATTGGTTTTATGTTTTAATATTAATGACACGTAGACACAGTAATCTTTATATATTTAATAACAAAATCGATTTCGTAAGATCATCATCAGTTGTGGTTTACATTAAACCAAGTTAAAACTAACATTATGAAAATATTTGTGAATTAAATATAATATTAACCTATCCGTTGGTTTGTAACTTCTCCCCTTTCAACACTGGTCCCAATCATCAATGACATCCAGGAAGTCCGGTCTGGCGGTCAGTTATAGAGCAGTTAATTAGTGACCGCCTTAATACATTCCACCAATGTTTGTGCCATGGGAATATTTTTTTTATTTGTCAATTAGAAATTTCGAAATTAGTATCTGATTTAGCCTGGTAAATACGCAACATGCATGAAGATAATTCCGTTGTTCAAAGCACAATTCCTCAATTTAAAACTGAATAAAAAAAGTCAATTTATTTTCCATACTTGACATGCTATCCTCATTTTCACAATTGTACGGTTTATAACTACCTTAAAATATATTTTAATCTCAACAATATAAGTGATACTTTTTTCCTTTTACTTTATAAAGAATTGTATCATTCTGACAACTATTAATAACATTCCTTTGTAAGTCGAGTTTATTTTTTCAAAGTGGGTATAATTTCCACATTATAACCAGACTATTAGGGCACACTAATGAATGTTGTTATAATGTGCCCTTATAACAGTGGTATTGACCTTCCCGTCCGCCCATACACGCACAGCAGTAATGACCCACCCACCCGCCCATACACGCACAGTGGTATTGACCCACCCACCCACCCATACACGTACAGTGATAATTGTACGTATATGGGCCTATCACGTAAAGTAATGCTTTAAACGTAAATAATACAGCTCCAAAGATTGATTATCTCATCAAATTGATACATTACATTTTCTAGACGCACACAATTTAACGATTGTTTCGCCAAATTGATACATTACATTTTATATGCTCACACAATATAACGATTGTTTCGCCAAATTGAAACATTACATTTTCCATACACACAGTGTAAAGATTGCTTTTACACATTGACACTTTTAATTTTCTATACACACTCAGTTTAATGATTGGTTCAGTAAATTGATACATTACATTTTCCATACACACACTGTAAAGATTGCTTTTACACATTGACACTTTTAATTTTCTATACATACTCAGTTTAATGATTGGTTCAGTAAATTGATACATTACATTTTCTATTTACACACAGTGTAACGATTTGTTTAACACATTGATACATTACATTTTCTATTTACACACAGTGTAACGACTGGTTCAGTAAATTGAGACACAACAAATACCCTATTGTGTCATAATTGAAGTGTATGACACAAGTTGAAGTGGATTGTGATCCACTTCTTTACATAGTTGTCTATCTTATAATATTCTTCGAAGGAATGCAGAATAATACAATGATCGATTTGTGTAGTGTAGGTTCATCAAACTTGTTTAGTGTGACATGTGTAGTGTCACTTGTTTATGTAACCTTTACTAACGCGTGATGTTGTAAGGGTGAAGTTATATTAAGAGTGTTCTGAATTAAATAATTTTTTTACCTGATTGGATACATAAGTGAAAGCTATATCCAAACAATTGTTTCCTATCTCAAAGTACTAGATTAATATTGCATAAACTATAATAGTATTCATATTTATAAAAATATATTAATGATTCCAAGAATTTATGATACATAAAATATTTTGAAGTTGCACAAGATTCAACTCAATTGTCAATGGAGGAATCGTTAAAAAATAAATCTATCTTCAACATACAATCGGCCTCATCAAACGAGACAAGTTAAATCAAACGAGACAATATTTAATTACAAAACGAGATGTAGCAGAACTGATTGTAGAGGTAGACTCGCCTGTGTTGTGGGACTTTATTGAACTGTTTATCACCTACAACTCAAATTATGTTTGAGAACACTTCCTCTACCTATCACTGTCTAATGGTACAAAGCAATAGGTTTCTCTTTAGATTACATTTGTGTTGGATTGAATCTCATCATTCTAGATAATAGGAAAGTGAATTGCTCTCTCATCGACTAATGAAGAGTTTAAGAAGTTTGTAAACTTTTATAACCTAACCTAACCTAAAGTAACCTCAATCTAATACAATCAAAAACAACCCTAAACTTACCTAACCTAATCTTACCTATCCTAAAAAATGGACTTTATAACAGCCACAACTTCACCTCATTCTAAAATATCGTCACCCCGTGTCTCTTCTAGTCTTCGTTCAGGGCTTTTCCTCAATCAGAAACAGTCGATGCACTGGAAGATCGAAGTTAGGGAAACTTTTTGTTAATTTTTCACGCTATTAAAAAAGAATATTTCTACTGTAAAATATGTATCATATTATCAACCATTTTACATATTACAAGGAAACAGGCAACAACACAAAGGTTCCTGGTCCACAGAAGAACTCTGTAACGGTCGACAACTGCTGTCTCTTGTTTTAAAACTAAAAGCACCTTTAGTATCAAGATCAAGAGCAAACCTGTTAGGGTGGGACTAACCAATGAGGGCTGTGAACGTGGTGATAAAACCTTTCGAGACATTTGTTTGTTGAACAGGCAACTCTCAGATGAATCTGCACTAAGAAGGACAATCTATTCTCTACACTAGGAAAGAAAGTTTCAGCATTCTAATATTTAACCCAAAATAAACAACGTAAAGCTTGAATCGGATGTAGACGTTTCAATATGGCGTCGTGCAAATGTTTAGAACGTTTTGTTTAAAATATGAAATCAGCCTCAAGCATTGAACTTAGAGATATTGTTTGATCTTTGATTTAATCTCAGATAAAACATTTGCAAGTATAAATATGAACGAAATGCAAGTTTATATTAAAGACCAAACATGAAAATGAGATACATGACTTATGGTAGCCGTTTCCCAAACTGATCAGCTACCGCTGAAAGTCAATAAAATAACGTCACTAAAACATACCTTATTTCAACTGTACAGCTCGTGTTTGTTATTATAACGAGTTCCAGTGAACACTGTAATCTAGTGGAACAAACAGAATACGCAGTTATTCCTACGTGGGCTGTACACTCACTTCACTAGAGTCAAAAGCTTTTAGAAGGTCGCGTCTGATAAGCTGATTAAAGCTCCAAACGAAGGCTTAGAGATACAAGTTCTACTTGTTACTCAATAGATAACTGGGCGAAATTATTTGTTTTCCTTTATACGTTATTTATAACGTATATAAGTATTTAATTATGCTTCGTAATGTTTGTAATCGAGTTGCTGAACGAGCGGCAGATATGGCGGAGGCCATTTTTCTGATTCCCTCAGGGACGTGAGACGCCGGCTCGACAGATCATAGCTGTTATTAAAAAAGCTGTAATGTAATCAACTAAAAGCCTTTAATTATTTCTGTCTGACTTTTTATTGCTTTCATTTTATGTATAATTGTCACCTTTGCAATTCTTAATTATTGTTTGATCTACATTTTATCATGATATATACTTTGAAACATATTGTCAACATGTTGTTTGGATATGTAGATAATATTTGGAGATTTCCAATACTTTGAGTGTTTATGTTGAATTTCTTCATATTTTTACTTTTATTTTGTGTCTCATTGAATATTTTGTCTGCTTAGTAACCTAATCTATGCTCTGTTGATTTTTTCATATTTTGTATTTATTTTTGTGTCATTGAGTATTTGGTCTATTTAATATCTTGCTCTGTGTTTTGTTAACTTATTTCATATTTTGAACATATTTTGTATTTCATATTGTATATTGTAGTTTATATAATTATGTGATGTGTGATAGTTTTTTAAGTCCAACAGTAATCGTTAGTATCTAGCATGCAGTATAAGTACTTTCTGATATAGTATGGATCAATGAAAAAAAATGTTTTAGATGTAGGCTAAGTTAGTAAGTACGCCTGAAGGCGGGGCAAGAGTTTGTTATACCTGTCGAAACGTTGTGTTTGTTTCTTAAACTCTCAAATCATTCGAAATCTCCAAGTATTATATACATACCATTGTCAACATGTTTATATATACGTAATTGACTAAAAATTTATTCTTGATTTACTATAAACGTAATTGACGCGTTCACCATTCAGCATTAGTCATTTACTTATAATATTATTCAATCAGACCTTATTTAACCGTAATATTTCCTCTTTAAGTAAAAAAGTCTTCAAAGTCAGATGTTATCAGGTCCTAAGATTGTCATCGGTGGAATGAACATTCCTCGTAAGGAGTGAACTATGTTGAGTTGTTTCCGGACGGGTTTGGGAATATGCGGTAACCGGAAATACTGTATAAGTGGAAAATGACCAGTTAAGTGGTTGTGGTGTCATAGTTCAAATTATAGATGACATAGTTGATGATTGCCCACTACGTTCTTTTCAGGGGATATTAGCTGGTCTTTATTCAATCGGAGAAGCAGACGTTGAATAGTCGCGAAAGAGATCGATATGTAATACTAATACACAAGTATTTTGAACTTTAGATTTTGTTATTTTAAATTATTCTCCCTTTTTTCCTTTTATTTTAGTAGTTGGTACTGAAAGCCAAACAATATAACTAATTGTAGTTAGGATTTAACGTTCGTATACAGGAATATAAGTTGTAAGCTCGTGAATGTAAGCAAAGTTTAAGTATTTTACAGAGTTTAATCTTACATAATAAGCCCCTCTAGTCTGGATATTACCTTTGCCATCTTCACGACTTGGTAACGGGTGTGCAGGGAAATTTCTACGGTCCATCTGGAACACCACCCCGTACCATGTTTTAAACAACGCCAAATTGGCAGGACCAAGCAAACATGACTCGATTTTAGAACTTTGCGAGGGGAAGATTGGTGGTGGCTTGAACAACTTTCACGAACTGAGGTGTTGGCAAGTAGAAGCAGAATCTAGATGGATGGCAACAAGCACAAAGTACAAACACACGCACCGACTTGTCAATGGATGTCCTGTCCCTCGTTATCTAGGGGCTGAAGTTGACAATTTGGTTACCGGCCCTTTGTTGGCTCAGATTCCTTTACTACTGCCAGGAGACATGTTACAATAATACCACAGAGGCGTTTCCTTGAAATACATTTAAAAAATACTTAGTAACAAAAATTGTAATACAGTATAAAGTGCCTATATTTAAGCATTAATTAGTTAAAGATCTCGAAAGGGCACCATCCATGAAAAAAAGATGATATCTTACTATGATATGAAAATATAATGGAGTCTGTCTATATGTGTTTTACTGAATCAAGCAAAAACTACTGAACCCATTCACTGAAATGTTGCAAGGAAATTCTTACGGTCTCTGGTTAACACATATGCCTATCTTTATTTTGAAATTCCACCAGAGCACCGCCCTAGGGGCTCTAAGAAGTATAAATGCAAGCCTTATGGTAGTACCAACTTGTCAATTGTTTATAACAGTGTCCACGGTAACTGAGAAAGACCGTAGGTATCACGACGAGGCTGCATAGTAGACATGTGACGTCACATGGCTGAAATCAGCTGCTTTGTTTATTATATTAAATAGGTACTGGTAACAAAATTTACCGATTACATAAAAGCATTTAGTTAAATAGATTCAAGTTACCAATTATCAGCTGGAATTTTAACTATGGGAATTAGAACAGTATTTTGGTGTTTGTTGTTGCCATTTCGCCCATGTGACGTCATAAGAGATGCGCGTGATAACTACCGTATTCTTTCCTAGATGTAACGTGACCACAACGAACTTTATACAGATGCCATACCTAACCTAGAGTCAACTTATTTCATCATATTTTGTATCACTGAATGCAATAAGCACAATATAAATCAACGTACACCCTGTACGAAGGACGGGTACTGTGCTAGTTTATGTATAGGCCTAGTATTTTACTATCAAAAAATTGCAGTTATTTAAAAGTGTCTACGTATTTATTATAGATGAAAATCTATAATAAACAGTTGACAAATGATTAATATTATTTAAAATCTAATATACTGTAAGTTTGTCTGATTTTGAAATTAAATATGATCTATTATTCCATAATTAACTGATATACACCATTCACGTGATCTGTTTAAAATATCTGTTTATCTCTTTTGCTTGCAGTAAAACTTGAAATAAAAGGAGATATCTTGGTTATACGAACAAATGTGGTCACAATACACTGAGTTTAGAAAGTATTTAAATAATGTAAAGACCATTACTTTTATACTATTTAAGAAAGAATAGCATTTAATAACCTTTCAGAATCTAATAATAAAATCGATTTTAATCTCCTAAGATGACTGTTAGTTGAACATTAGCTTTTAAAATATAACTTTTTTTGAAATAGATATCTAAATAGCTGATTTATAACAGTTTTAAATATAAAAGATTGTGCATGGATAATGTTTAGATTTCGTTTAATTTTTAGTGAGAAATATCATTGCTCACTTTGAAAAAATAATATTAAAAATAAAAAATGTATAAAAAAGTACTGACGCTTTTAGTAAAGACAAAATAATAATAAACTATAACAAGAAATGATGGATACACGAGGACATGAAATAAATATTCGGAGAACATGAGGCAGCCAAATGTATGGCATTGTTTCCTAAACACAATCAGAGACAAAAATGAAGTAAAAATTAGAATTTATGTCCAGTTAGTTGAACCAGTCCAAAATTGCAACTCTCAACTCGAGCTCTGGGGACGAAAATTACACTGACTGAATTATGAAGTCAACCAGCGGTGTAAAATTACTCCCTCTGTTACATTTTCTGGTAAGTAATGTATCAAAAAGTCTAATTTTTTTCACTGAATGGTTTTACATAAAATATATGGAATTAAATTAGCCGTTTAGAAGGGTAGTGTTGTGAAGAAAACTTCTTTTCAATATTTTAACAATAAACATAATCTATTAGGCTTAATAACGTACTTTAAGTGTGTGAATATCTTAAGTGTTAATAAATGAAACCTGAATGGAGATAGGTAAACCATCATGATATGAGAGGGAAGCAAATTGGATAAATTATATTTTAAAATTTCGCGTGTTACAAAAATGAAGTATTAAACAAACTATAAACTGAATTAATGACACTGTTAAGATCATAAGTAAAGATTATTTTGAAATAACACTTAAAACTAATATATAAGTCTTAAAATTATAATATCTATAAATCTGTTTTTTGTCATTTATGTAGCCTATTGTAACATCAATAATAAAATATCAATACTATCTTATATAATAATTGCTAAAAATAAACTTCAAACAAACCGAGCAACAAGAAAATAGCTAGTAGGTATATATCATCTTTTGTTTAAAACATTTGCATTTTCACAAAAAAATTCGAAATTTGTCCAGCTTTGGACTGTAGGGTGTAAGGACCAAGGATATAATCCCACACCTTAGCTAAATGTATGTAATTAATTCGTTTAATAAAGTGCACGCAAAGGCCTGCATGATCTTGTTAAGTGGTGAGTAAAATTGTAACTAAAAAACAGTTTTATTTTTATAAAAATCGGACCTCTTTTTATAAAAATCGAATAATTCCCTACCACAACGTTTTCCGTTACTTCACTACCACTACTTTTTTATCTCAATTACGGCTAACCTAAGTTAGGTTAGGTCAGGAAAGGTTAGGTGACTACTAAAGTTCATCACACATTAGTAAATCCAATGATTAACTAACCACCGAATGCTCTCTCCGTGTGCAAGTTCTTGGAAAGCGATAAGATAAGGCCATCGATATCGGATTCCTAACGGATTAGGAATGCCAAAGTTGACGAAAAATGATTTTCAAACGGTTTCTAGAGCAAGAGAATATTTATCAAGTGGTTGGGAATTAGCGACAAAAATTAGTGGTAGTGAATTAACGAATAAGATCCAACAATATTTGTTCGCATGTAGCCTGAGATTGGGAGGTAACCATTTAACATGTGTATTGACACTATCATCAGATATACAAGCGAGAACGGCCGATAGTATATGATTAGCAAATACTGCTAATGCGCAGGAAAAACGTTGTGAAATGTCAATGCCAATCAAGGCTCGGATTAAAGAATCTTTTTATTACGTATTTGCTTTGGAATAATTCTGGAGATTATAGTAGAAGAGCTAATAAAAATCCATATGAAAATGTTTAACATTAACACAAACCATTCATTTTATCCAGTCGGTACAGACATATTTTAATATAAAATTGGAATGGATTGGATTCATTTACAAATAAGAGTTTCGAATGATCCTTCCAGAATAATATTTTTCACTTCACTTTTTCACAGTTAGAATCACTAAGCTCTACCGTACTAGGGCTCATGGTAGTAATTGGATGAGGGTTTAGTCTCTGATGAACATTTTCCAATTGACACGTGACGTCACAGGTTTCTGATCCTAAGCCTTGATCCCCTTTAGTTGTGTAAAGTACGTTGGACCGAGGTAAAAGGAGGACTTGTGAGTCACCTATTCAACACACAGTGTTACCAGTGCATATCCCTTAAATGCATGTGGATATAGTTACCAAATTGGATTTATAACCCTTAAGAGCAATGCTAAATGTGGTACAGCACTGTTACTTAATGAGTTGTTGGAAATTTTAAGTTTTCATTTTACATAGTTTGGAACAGCAATTATTAGTGGATCCACTTTTTCAATAGTGAAATCTAAATAGTGAGTTTAAGTTTATTAGTATATATTTTTTATGAACAATCGAAATTGAAAAAATAAACAATTGGAAACACTAGCAACTTTTATGCTCTTTCAAACGATATAAAAATCATAGTTTTTCGAAAAAGTCACAGTGCTGTCCCATATTTAACATTGTCTTAAAGGACTTGAATACATTATGACAGCTGCATCTGTAAACCATTATGTTTACCAAGGATTATTGAATAAAAGAGGAAAAGTTTTTTAGTCTTTTACTGGGAAATTAAAAAAAATATAATATTACGTGTATCTCCTCCACCCTAATACCACCCTACCCCAACGTGAATGTAGGGTGGGTAACGGCTATGCACAAGGTTTTTTGTCGCTTCCCTCAATACTATAACCACTTAGAAGTAAATTTAAAGAAAGTATAGTTCAAAATTTTAATTGGCTACACTCTATAGGAGAATTATTTATTATTCTATGTATAAAATCAAAATAAATAAAATATATTCATTACAAAGTTATTGATGACTAGCAATGGAATTTTCTTGAAATAGTTGACAAAACCAAAATGTTTAACATAAATAGAGACCTCAATTTTTTAAATCAATCATTTAACTATATAACTTTATACAGTATATTGAACATGATTTGTTTCAAATTATTGTTTATTTAAATCTAGGGTTATTAAGAATGCATATATTTATGTTCTATTGCGGGTTACAGCTGCACTTCGTCGTATTTACCGTTTTTCAGTAAGGATGTAGATTATGAATTATAAGTTGTTTGGTATAAGTAAGACTAACATATGTTAATTTAGATGTAATTTACATTAAATGCTTGAAAAATACTTGGGATATACCAAGTTGATACGTCATGTAGGGTTAATTCACGAAATTGTGGTTATGTACAATAATCCCTAGTCTACCCTATAAACAGCTTGTATACCCACAGCAACAATAGAATATAATGTTTTATAACATTATATTAATGTTTATAGAATAAAATAAAAAATGTATTTTAATCATTCCCAATATTGTTTATTTATGTTTACAATTAAACATTTTTCCAAGACAAAAACCTGTTTTATTGAAAATATCTGGATTTTAGTTGATTACTATACTGTCGTAGAATGCCATCAGTTTTACAAATTGGGTTAGATAAACCAGCGTAACTTAAAAGTCATTAACCGTTAAAATGACATTTGGGTCCAAAGATGTGGAAATGTTTATTAGGGCTATGTTATGTTCAGTTATACGTCAAAATAATCAATAAACTATTCGCATTGTAACAGCACTCGTAAAACAATATAAGATCAAAAGTTGAACGATAATTGGTAAATATTATTTTCAAATTGTTTTTAATATGCTGAATATTATGTTGGTGCCCCGAATAAAATAAATTACAAGAAATACTAAACATTTGTGGCAGAATTATTAAATTTATATTTTTAATGTATACACCAAAAATTCGGTGTATCGAAATTAAAAAAATCTATGCTTGACAGTAATAGCACCCCTGACATTTCATTTCCTTAAAAGAGCAGCTAAAGAGTTAAGAATTTACAAAATATTTAGATTATCTCTTTTTGAATTGTTCAATTTCAACTAACATAAAGAAAAAAAAAAATAAATAAAATATGTATCAGGAGAAAATAAAACAATATTTTTACTGTAACACTTTTATTTATTGATATTTTCAAAAGATAAATGAAACACGATATATATATATATATATATATATATATATATATATATATATATATATATATATATTTGTCTAGAGGGTGTTGCCATAAACGCATGATGATTTTCATAAAGACCTACTTAAAACTGGTAAGTAAATTCTTCAAATATATCAAGATATACGCTTGTTAAAAATCAACAATTCTTATACAACTGTATTCTCTCCCTTCACAAAAAATGAAAGTTTTGACTTCACACCTCAGGACTGGGCGTGTATGTTGGGGAGACTCCTACCGTCCAATTTAGTCCACCCCAACTCTCTCACCGTGTAATTACCGCTTGGAAACAAGTTGTAATTTCAACGTTCCCATCGGACTTGTAAACACCACTCCACAAAAGTTTGTAGTTCTGACTTCACACCTCAGGACTGAGCGTGTATGTTGGGGAGACTCCTACCGTCCAATTTAGTCCACCCCAACTCTCTCACCGTGTAATTACCGCTTGGAAACAAGTTGTAATTTCAACGTTTCCATCGGGCTTGTAAACGCCACTCCACAAATGCTGGTAGTTCTGACCTCACACCTCAGGACTGAACGTCCAATTTACAGGCCACACTCTTGGTCTCACCATGTAATTACTGCTTGGAAACAAGTTTTAATTTAACAATATCCACGAGGCATGTATACTCTAGTTTAAAACAATGGGGGTTTACAAAATTCTTCCACTTACATAAAAACACAGTTGATATAAACTATATAGTGTCAATCCCGCTATTAGTGCTTGAATTTAATATAAACATCTAAAAATAAATAAAAATCTTAGGTTATTCTACTGACGAACAAAAAGACTATAATGAAATACTTGATCTATTTAGCTTTATTAAACATCAAGTTAATAAATTATGAGAACACAAATAAAGGAAGGCCTGTAATGGGGCAAATGCTAAACTTGATGTACCTGTTTTTAACTGTCATAAGATTAATTCTATCCACGAATAATTCTATTTAGGAACGTTCAGTTTCAGCAATACCTCCTTCTCCTTCTACAATGGCCTCAATCAATAATGACATCCAGGAAGTCTGGTCTGGTGGTCATTGGTAGTGTAATGAATCAGTGACTATGCTTCAATTTCTACCAACAATATTTGTGACATAGCTTTCCTTTCAAAACTACAAACAAGTCTCCACGTATATGTTCCAGTCTTGTGAAATCCGTACTAAAATATAAACTTTTTTGTTGTTGTTTAAATTCCAACTACCCAAAGTAAATACAAAAAGACAACGTATTTTCATTACTTCTTACGTCAAGTCATGTTTATCATAAGATACAAGTCAACGTGGACAATTCAAATGATAATATATTCTTTAAATATATAAAAATTTGTGAAGAAATTCCAAGTTGAATATTGACCTTTTCGTTTTAACGAGCACATTTCTAAGGAAGTATAATAGCTTAGAGTTTCAACACTATCTAATGTGTGCTTATTCATTATTCATCTCTAAGACGCCGATCGTAGAGGTATGGGCCAGTATGAGGAGTGAATGAGTGTGATGAGTGGATATGAACGAGTGTAGTCATTGTTACTATCTGAGTTCAACTTAGCTCAGAAAGGACTATTTATTAATAGCCCAATAGCCAGGGCAACTATGGGATCTACATTTTACGTGGAATCTGAACCACGTAGTGTTGGTCTAATTTTCAGCTAACTGACAATTCTGACACTCAGTTCTCCCCCCTACACAACATTCGAACCCCGACTACCATTCAACACAGACACTCCAGACTTCTATAGTAGTATCTACGTTGATGACAACCATTGAGCGAACGCCTTGTCGGTGTTAAGAGAACCGAGCATGGAACCTATCGCCTACAATCTCCCAAACACGTTGTCCCCACGTAGCTGGGCAACAGCACTGCACCATCAGTGCCGACATTGTTCTATTGTTCTACCTTCATATTACACATTTGTTTATGGACCGATCTTCTTCGAAATTATAACTATTGAAACTAAATGAAAAGTGAAGTGCACTTTTAGGTGATTGTTTAGTACTACAACGTTCTAAAAACATTCTGTGGAAATATGATACGAAAAAACTTAACCTGAAATAAAAAAAAAAAAAAATATTTCTAGTGTCAGAAACATAATAAAATATCTCTAGTGGAAGTAGCTGAGTCGTTATTGATAGTAGGCGCGTGAAGCTGGTTTACAGCATACTTTTGAGCCATATTGGCCACGATATTTTACTATTTTTTGTAGTCACAGTATTTACGCTGAATGAGAAACTCTGCTATATGTGTCCATGAGGAAAGCGTTTCTTCTAGCCTTATTGGGGAAAGTTTGAATGCATCTTTCACGTCGCACGTTCTTTGGTTTGAGTACGCGCTCGAGTATCAGGATCTACCAAACTTACACCTCCTACCCTAACTCAATCTAACCTAACATACACTAACATAACCTAACACAATCTAACCTAACATACACTAACATAACCTAACATAAACTAAGCTAACATAACCTAACTAACTAAATAGTTATTGACACATAAATCCAATAGAACGTCTACTGTGCTACTATTAAGTTATTCCTTGTTAGACTCAATAGTGCTGGCAATAAAATACAACAAGATTAGTGATTTATATTTCAATGATTATATGAATAAGCAAGCCTGCTGGTTTGTATCATTAGACAGTAATAGGTAGAGGAAGTGTTGCCAAATATAATTTGAGTTGAAGGAGACTAATAGATCAATCAAATCCCATAACACAGACGAGTCTATCTCTACAAACAGTTCTGCTACATCTTGTTTCGTAATCAAATAATATCTCGTTTGATTTAACTTGAATCTATTGGATAGAGCTGAATATCTGTTGGAGACAGTTTTATTATTCAACAATTCCTCAAAGGACAATTGAGTTAAATCTTCAAAATAGTTTAAGTATCATAGAATCTTGGGATCATTAATATATTTGTATTAATATGCATACTATTATATATTGTGCAATATTACTCAAGTATTTTGGGGTAAAAAAATTTTTGATATAGCTTTCACTTATGTAGGGCCTATCTGATCAGGTATAAAAATCATTTATTTCAGAACACCCTTTCGTTAAGCACCAGTTTAGTGGACATTTTCTTTTTTTAATATCGTGAAAGCAAAAAACGAGGGCTTCCATCTTCTATGCATAGATTTTTTTCTGATTGAGGAAAAGCCCTGAAAGAAGACCAGAAAACACACGGGGTAACGATAATCTAGAATGAGATGGAATCGTGGCTGTTGCAAAATTCATTTGTTAGGATATGTTAGTTTATGTTGAGTTTGGTTAGGTAGGTTTAGGGGGGGATTGTGTTAGATTAGGTTAGGTTAGGGTAGGTTAGTTTATATTGGGTTACGTTAGGCTGGGTTAGGGTAGGTTACGTTAGGATAGGTTATATAAGTTGACAGCCTTCTTAAAATCTTCATTAGTCGAGGATGAAGCAGTTCACTTTCCTTATTTATAAAGGGATGAGATTCAATCAAACACAATTAATTGTAATGTACAGACAAACCTATTGCTTTGAACCAGTAGACAGTGATAGGTAGAGGAAGTGTTCTCAAACATAATTTGAGTTGAAGGTGGTTAACAGCTCAATCAAGTCCCACAACACAGGTTTGTCTACCTCTACATTCAGTTCTGCTACATCTTGTTTCGTAAATCAAATAATATATCGTTTGATTTAACTTGAATCTTTTGGATGGAGCTGAATATCTGTTGGAGACAGTTTTAATGTTTACCAATTTTTTATAGGACAACTAGGATGAATCTGAAGATTGAAGTTGCACAAAATCCAAAAGAGTAAAGTGTCCTAGAACCGTATGCTCATTAAATTATTTGTATTGATAATAATAG
>JAQJVL010000325.1:476197-728937 GCA_035578905.1 Stictocephala bisonia
ATTTATATTTATTTAGTTTATTATGTTATTTGTTTAGTTATGAGAGGCTACTTTAAAAAAACTAAATAAAAAAAACTAAGTGTAATATCTTATAACTGTGACAGTTCTTATCTATATTGTAATAAAGCTCTTTTATAGTTAAAGAATTTTGATTTAAATTCTTTTTTGAAGAACAAAACTAAATCCATACAATTCTCTACTGCTTTTACTATTTTTTGATATCTGACCCAGAACTTAAACAATTGTAAATTTTATAAATTTAATTGCAGAAATAAATAAATAATTGATCAATAAACAACCCTTAAAATAAATTATATAAAAAATGCTTAGTATATATTTACACTAGCAGATTAAAAATTTTAAATTAACTGATCTTAGGCCATTAAAATTCTTGAAATCAGAGACCTAAATATACGAGCCCTTTTTCATCTTCATTCGAAATCAGGTACAGATTGTTTTTGAAGTTAAAGGTTCAGCTATCTTCCATGATAAGGGATCAAGAGTGTTGTCCTTCTATTTCCCCTCCATTTATAACATCCCCCTTACTTTTCTTGGCATCCATCCTGTTGACAACTAAAAAATTTATCGAATAGTAGATTTTTGTTATTATTATTATTATTATATGCAGTTAATAACAAAAGCAGAGGAAGTTTACTTTCACAACGAAAATGTTTAGTAATAATACGAATGCACCCATATAGGTATATATTTTGAACTATTGATATAATGAATTCATTAAATTGTTTATAGTGAACTATGCCTATACAGTAATGAAATTGGTATATATTAAAAAAAAAAAAAAATTGGCTATCGGTTGAAGGCAAATATACACCAGTGAAATCTGAAAACATTAATTTCACAGCAAAGGGTCTCAAGAAATTGATCTTTGAAAAATTTTAAAAGTCGTTTAGGAACAAGATACACAGTTATTACAGGGTGAAATGGAGCTTGTACACTGATTACACTGGAGTGTACACTTTTATAATGTAGAATAAACTGATTCGACTCCCAAAGAAGCCCCAAAGAAATGTAAGAACACTAACATTGCAACTGATTAATTTATAATATGAACAATGTATAATTGGACCTGTTATGTATTGAATTTAGAACTTGTTAATTTTTAAAATAAATAAACTATTCTTAATGTGACGTAAATACTTTCAAATAGCACATATAAAAAAACTAATTTCTCTTTAACTTTTTAGTGTTAATATAAACGTAAAATTATCTTAAAACGTAAAAATAAGGAATTTATTGCTGTGTTAAATTCCGATGTCTTCAGAGACGTGAGTTAAAGTGTTTAGCAAATCGTCAGTTGGAATCAATCAGTGAATAGCTCTAATAAAATTAATATTTGCTTATTCATCATTAATTTATTCCCTTAGGAAACTATTTTTTCCCCAAAAGGATGTTATTTAAAGAGTCAATGAATTGAGCAGATTATTTATAATAACTAATTGTTAACAACATTATTTTGTTGTAAAAAAATAAAAGAATCAAAAGAAAAAAATGTTCAATATTCTGTCACTTTACAGTCCTTTCAATCCTTACATATTGACTTTACTCAGGATTTCTTGTCTAGAAGATTTTCGTACACCAACTAGATCCAGAGTTTTTAGTAAACCTTTTTGTCAAATAAAATAACTATTTATAGTAATGATGATATACTTATTAAGTTAAAAACTTACAAACATGTCATAAGACCAAAGACTAGTCATTATCGACAGTTAATTATGAACAAAGTTCTAATTGTGAATTTAGTATGGTAACATTGTTTTTAAAGTAATAATTATAATAATAATATTTTATTGCTGATTTTCTGCAGTTACTGTAAGTATGATTTGTTATTAATACGTATGCATGGGATATTTGAGGATCGATGTTGTTTGGACATTTTTTTTTATATACACAAATAAAGATTTCCATTCATTTTGAATAGTAGTAAGAATAAAATTGAACTTCCTAAGACAACTTTATTTGGAGATACTATTTGATTTTTAAGCTATTGGTTCAGCTATATCTTTACGATAAGGGATTGAGATTATTACCCTTCTCTTTTCCCTCTATTAATTCTAAGTTTCTTGGAACTTCCTAAGAAACGGCCTTTCTTCTCCAATGAAAAATGTTTTCCCAGTCAAGCCTTAAATTTCATATATTGTGTTCACATTTGGAATAACTTGTAAGTCAATCGACTATTATGTTTTTCTGTCCATCCATACCCGAACCACCGTCTCAGCTGAGCGATACTGCTCCATATATTATGATAGAATACATAACTGTACAAATAACAATGGACTCTATAAATATATTTACGTTTCTCTCAATACTTGAATCTTGCCAGGATTTTCAACAAATAGAGAATTCTCTTTAACATTATTTAACAAACGTCGAAAATATCTTTAACAAACATACAGGCCTAATCAACTTGAGCTGAGTGTAATCAAACACGACATTGATAGATTACAAAACAAGTTGTACGGAGTTAGTAAATCCACGTCTGATGAACGTGAATCTGCTCTTACTTACATTATACAACACCCCTCAGTTATCACTGTCTAAATGGCGAAGTAACGAGATCGCGTAAACACTACCATTAAATAGATATTGTTAATTAAAATTAGTATTATCATTACCGATTCTTATATAACAGGGAAAAGGTAAATGTTTAATGGAACGAATGGACTAAATTTAAATATAAACGATTAGTACGTTATGTATGGATGTATTTTTTTGTGTGAAAAATGATGAAATACATACTATTCAAGCACATATAATAAAAAAGTCACTATAAATTCATTTGTAAACTAAAATATACCCTTTGTTTTAAAATCAATTTGACCACCACACGTATATGGGTTGATAGGTGAAATAGTACCACCGTTTACTTGTATGGATGGGTGGGAATACCAGTACCACAATATGTGTGTGCTGGGTGGGAGGGTCAAAACCATTCCACGTGTATGAGTGTGTGGGTCGGTAGAAAGAAGCCTTCTCTATCACTTAATTTGAGAAACGACGGCTTAAAGGTGACTTCCGAACCACCACCAGTGATGAACAATTTCCCTGACCAGACTCCCACTCAAGGAACTACCACACTCGATATTGCTTGACGCCATCATCTTGCGATAACGTTGTAACCCTCCGGTCAAGACATGCATCATTCAAATATTTATTTACTTATGTAGTAGATCTCATAAAATTCTAACTTTGGATGATTATTTATGGAATAAAATTAATTTATATTCTTCACTGTAAGTTTTGTTCGACTATGCTTACCAGGACATTGAAGATATTGTGTAAATCTTAGAAAATTAATCACCTTTGAAATATGATTAGTAACCGAAAAAATACTCAGATGTAAAATCAGTGAAACCTGAACGCCTTAATTTCAGAGGGAAGCGTCCTTCTAAAGTGATCATGAACAATCCAGCAGAGTGTTTAGAAACGAGATACGCAGTTATTACAGAAGAAAGGTGGGGTTGTACACTTATTACACCGGGAGGGGTGGGAGAATTTTATAATGCTAAGGAGATAAACTGTTCTCAGCTCTCAAGGGGTTCTAAAACTACATTATTAGGTAATTAATACATAACTAAGTGAAATGTAATTAAAGCTATATAGTCAAATTTAGTATATTTTGCCTTTAACTTCTATACAATACAATGCAAAAACATTTAATTATCTTTAGTAATGATGATAATGGAGCTGAATGTGAGGCAGATATAGGGTTGATGACATTTTTCCGATTCCCCTTGAGACGTGAGTTGGCACTTATTAATCGTCAGACCAGAGCTGTAATATAATCAACAAACGTTCTTTATTATTTATGTCCCGCTTTTTATTGCATTGATATAAAAACCAAACTTCCATTATTTTAATATCCTATTTTACATATGATTAACACGTATTTTTTATATATTCTTAAATTAAAATTAAATGGAATACTGTAACTATGTTCTATTATTCATTTTTAAAGCACAAATAAATTTCTCGTCCAATGTTAAAAACTGTCTGTCTTAGATTATCAGCTGTTTGTTTTGTGGTCAATTGTGGAGCGCTAGTGTAGTCCCATGTAAATTTAATGCAACCTAAACCAGCTGTGGTTGCGGGCCTCACTAACTAACAAAATTACTGGCTCAAATATTCCTATTACATAAGATACATATTTGTTATAATCAAGGGTTCTATTAAAAACTTATTCAGAACTCATTAAGGAGTGACGTCCATTATTGTGACTCATGAAATAGCCAATATGCCTGTAATAAAATATAACTTAATTTGTATTTTATAAATTAAATTTTATATTTCATTAAAGTTACACATAGATCTTATTTGCAAGAGGAACAATAACCGATATAATTTTGATTCATTAGTTATGATTCATATACTAAAAAATTTATTATGAAAAATTGCATTTGTTAAGACAATAATATATTTAAATCATCCATATCTAGAATATTTGAGACTATTAAACAGTATTAAATATTTTCACAAGCCAACAGTCAAGTTATGATATACGGGTGTCATAAAATGTTAAAAAAAAAAAAAAAAGTTTTCCATACACATGGCGTAGTTTGACGTAAGTTATAAAGATCCATTATCACATCATGATGGCATTTGAATCTGACGCTGTACTTACGTTTTATTACGTTCGGTCAAAAGTACTTTGATCCTTAAAGACTTTTATGACGAAACTTCTTTAAACTTTTATTCTCGATTGAACAAATAAAATGATACCCCTCACTGCTTCACTTTAAATGCACAAGCTTATAATAGTCTTGTAATAGAGTTTCAAAATTTGCTATGGTGTGGTATTAATTACAATATATTGATTTGTATTTAAATGAACTGCTACGGTATCCATCCAGAACTGTTATAAACAGCATTTAAATAAAATTTTATATTACCACTGTTTGTACCACCTATTATTACGGTAGATCATCTAATAATGGGTGAGCTGTAGTGATATGTCCAATGTTATCAACCAACCCTGCCACCCATACATGTGCCACTCTATTGACCCACTAACCCACCCATACGCGTAGTACATTTGTATTGACCCACCCATAGACGTACATTTGTATTGACCCACACATACATGTAAGTTTGTACTGACGCACTCCCCATACATACATACAGTATACAGTGGTATTTATAACTTATCATTCTTTACTTTAAGGATTCACTAAACAGAATTTCATCCCCTTTCAGAGGTTAATTGTGCCGACTTCACACCTCACAACGGGGTGGCTGTGCAGGGAAATTCCTTTCATCCGTTTTACAGAACACCCTCTTCCTTCCACCTCGTAATTAAAGACGGGAAGCAAGTAGACATTTTAAAAGTCCCTGTATAGGCTTATAAACTCTGGTCCCAATAGCTTATTAGGGTGTGTTTTAAGTGAAATTTTTAATGGAAAGGCAAATAACTCATTGGTAGATTTAATATTATAATGCAGGTTTGGAATTGATGCATTGTAAAACATTTACGATAAAATTACTAATTTGTATTAGAAATATTATACTTTATATAATGAATGTCCCAACTTCTCATGAGCGCGCTCAGAGGCATTCAGTGTTGCCAAGAGAACTGCGTTTGACATACGACAGACAATAATAACTTTTCAGGCAGAAGTTCACCTGAACAGGTATTTTTAATTGCTTCAAACAATAATACAGCTTAACACTAAAAAATTAATGAGGTGAGAACAATCTATAAATAATAGGAAACAAAGAAAAATAAGACAATAATACATTCAACGATTATAATCTGTTTAATAACACTCAAATTGACAATATCAAAAAAGTAGTTTATACAACAGGTTTATTTAGAGAACTAAAACATGGCAACAATGCAAGACAACGTGGTAAGACGCAAGAGACGAGTTTTTATAGTTGCAGCTGGTTTACATCGTCACGCAATTGGTTGGAATTACCAACCCCTCGTAGTTCTAGTATTTGCCGTTAGAGTATTCTGAAGTCAAGTCAGTACATTATAAATAAATAAACTGCAAATAAGACAATCGGGCCGATTTCGAGAAATATTTACTCAAGCAAATATTTAACATCAAGATTTGAAGTTCAATCTTAATTCGTAATAGTATTTTCAAACTTTACCGAAAATTTATTCTAGGGAAAATTATATCCAGTATCTTGTGAGTTCAGTTGTATTATAGTTGCTTCATATTGATATGTATTGCTCGTATTTGATGAAACACGCTTGGTGTATTGAACTTTTCTTTTGAAGTACAGACTTTCATTTGCATTATAAAATACTTAAATTGGTTATATTTCACAAACATATGTAGGCCGATTCTTCCTACAATCCCGAAGCCAAAACCCCTGAACCTACAGACAGGGTTCTCTTGAGAGATTTTCGGTCGCTCCATGATAAACCTTTTCCAATTGAAGTCTAATGTTTTTGTTAATTGATTTTATGAAACTACTCGTGGACGGATATAAATAATTTGATTGAAGCTAATTTTTGTGGCATGCTGGAGCCTCACTTTGAACTCAAGATTTCAGTTTTCAGCGAGATTGAACACTCTTAAAAAGTCAGACAGGAAATGAAAAGGTTTAGAAATCAGATGTTTATTTACTACTTTTGCTTTCAATTACAGCTGTTAATTTGTACAATAAACATTAGATATGTACGTTGCTGCTGAGGCCAGAACATGATTTATAAAAACTGTTACACATCTTTTCTTTACTTTTCTGGTTTTATTGACAACTATTTCAAGAATTGAAAATCGATAGTGACGGTAATTTTGCTTATTGCTTTCCATTCGTTTTTTTTATTTATAAGAACTTTAAGTGATAGTAAATAATGAAGCGTTTAGGGTTTAGGGTGGGAATTGTATTAAATGCTATTTGTTTGAAACCACCTTTTTCAACAAATAGCATTTAACAAAAAAAGCTTCTTCATTTAACAAAATACTGAAAGTAAACAAAATCAACAAATATGAGAGTGTTGACCTTGTGCACAAAACATCTTAAAGAACAATTTTATATTTCTGTTTTTCAACATTCCTTTCTCCGTTCCATATTTTGGAAGGCCATTTCCGCTCTAAAGACTTACCAATTAAGGTTTGCATACCAGAGTTGTAATTTCCGTGGACCTGCCTTTCGTGAACAAGCTTTTACGTCGGTTTAATTAAAGCATTTCTTGCTTTTTTTGTTTTGATTATTCTGGATTACAAACTAATTTAATTTTTAAGCTAAATAATATTACCGTGTATTCCCTAAACAAATGAGTTTTTGGTTTTTTTAACTTATTTAATTAATGAAACACACTATTGGTAGTGTCTCACCAAAAATACATTTCCGACAATCTCAACATTTTGGGTGAATACAAATGTTTGTGAGTGTTATTCATGGTACTTTAATATGATTCAAGATTTGAAGATGGCTATCACAGATAAAATAATCGTTTTTACAGTGGTGTTATGATGTTCCTTTTTGTATTGTTAATCTTAAAATAATGGAATGAAATGACAAATGCTTAAAGGGGCAAAGTTAGGACTGTGAGTACTCTCTAACACTTAACCCAAATTTAAAAGACATAGTACTTTGACTCTTAAATTTTAACAGATATAGCCGAAGGCTAGGTGGTTTTAGGTAAAGTGATAAGAGTGTGAAAGAAGTAGATAATATACCTCATAAAATGTATCCTTAAACATCTGTCATTTATACGTTCTTTTTTATATATTAAACAATAACATATTTACATGTAGTGTTCAATCAAATGTATTTTCAAACACCAATGTCCTGAAAACTAAAAGAAATACACAATTCAACTATTATATAACCACAAAAAATGTGTATACAGAAAACATAAATAATTTAGGATATCCAATTGAAGAATATTTACACGGTAACACAAGTAAAATAAAAATAAAAGTTCAACGTACAACGAGGCGAAGAAAATGAAGGGCGAACCAGAGGTTTGCAGGGGTTGCAATTCAAGAAGTTAATTGGCCCTTCACATATTTTAGGGAGGAAATTACTCGTTAAGGTAAGGGAACGGTTGATGGGAAGTGAAAAAGTGCAGGAAAGGTGAAATGCAAATTATTGTGGAGTTTGTATTAGGTAATTCAAATACATGTCTCTTTACGCATATATCATTTTAGTGATGTTGAAACAACTTCGACACGAAGGCTTGAATGTTAACTTACCTCTAAACGTGTAATGACGTGCCATCCCACAGCACACACCTCCTCTTATCTGCATTATGTATGAACTGTCTGTGTAAATCACAATGCAGAACTGTTAATGGTCTTCCCTTTGTAATACAGTGCTATGTTGTAATGTGTAGGTATGCACCAGAAAATATAGTCCAATCACAATAGGTTTAAAAGATTTCAGATACATCACAAAAACAAAAATGCTGAAAATATTACATAAGAATCGTCAAATTGATATGATCAAGTTCCACATGGCTATTATGCCACAGATAACTAACTGTACATAGATTGCTCATTGTATAAGGGAAAAATGCTATCATTTATTCATCCTGGAACATGCACTCAACCTGTAGCTCCATACGTGTGGCATTGTCATATTAGGGAGCATCATTTAGACACAGTGTTGATGATGTGGCAACGGCGCTTAGTCCACAACGCTCGACGCACTCCAAGGCGGACAGTCCACAAACTACAGAAATCTACGTGACACTGTTTTCCATAGTGACGAGCAATCTGTTTGTAGTTAATTTATGTGTGATTTTACTTTATATATAAATTCCTAATCGTCACTATAGTGACGTATAGGAATTTCGTCACTATAGTGACGTATATCGTCACAATACAACACCAGGTTGAAAATTGTATTATATAACCCCTTAAGTATTATAATAATATTCATAGCTCGTAAGAATTAAATCAATATTATTCAACTCTTCCTTGCGTATGCATAATGTGAATATTGAGTTTAATCTGGAATATTTGACTTAATCGTTAAATTTAGTTATTATTCAGAGATAGAGTTCCATATTTAGATAAACATCACTACAAATCCCTTATATTAATGCAAACATCCGTATTGAAGTGACAGGGTAAGTGAAGCATAAAGGTGTGTCAGTTTACTGATTGCTTTGATACCTCGTTTGTATTAAACCTGGACTGTTATACCTTCTACCTCTCTGTAATGTGTGAGTTTACCAATTTCAATTGGGAATTTTAATTAATACCTCAGTCATTGAAAATAAAGTATCACTGGCAACACATCAGCCAGACCTGAGAGTAAATAGAGCAATAGATAGTTTATCTATATACTGTCTGGCCTGACCACAACCTACAGGGGATGCCAGTCACTTAGTGGTTGCTTTGATAGCTCGTATAGATTACCCCAGTGGATGAAATTACCCCAATACACCTCATACAAATAATATTGTGCGTATGTAACATTTGCATTTGGGAACTCTAATTTTTACCTCAGTAATCGAAACCAAAGTATCACTGCCAGCACATCCGTCAGTACACAAAGTAAATAAATAGATCAATAGGCAGTTTATATTTTTACTCTGTGGTTTGCTAACGCTACGAACAGCCAACGAAACCTGCAGGGGATGCCAGTCAATTAGTGGTTGTTGATCTGATAGCTCGTATAGATTATCCTAGTGGCTAACAACCCCCAATACACCATATACCAATGATACTGTGTGTACCATATTGTATTGGGGAATTTTAATTTTACCTCAGTTATTGAAAACAAAGCATCACTGGCAGCTTTGTGGTTGCTTTGATACCTAAATTTCGCAGCCTTGGTGTTGAAACTATTATTACTTTATTACTAAAATAGAGCATAATAATGAATTATAAGGAACATATTTGTTTTATCATTCATTTACATAAATTCTTTAATGATCTGCCTGACATTGAGGTAGTTTAGGAAAATAATACTTGTCGAAGAAAGCACCTATCTGAATAAATATTATAATAACAAAAACGTTTTTTTCTCTTATTGGACCATCCTTTACGTATTAAATACTTACTTCCAAATTAGTCTAATACACAATTAGATAACAATTATTCTGAATTTTTACAATTAGGTTATTTCGATCGTGTCTTAAAATGACAATTTCAAAAGCTTGAAAAAGTGAAGTTAAAATCTACTATGGAACTTTTATAATTACATACAAAGAAAACTATTTATGAATCTATATATTGTCCTTTTTAATGTACTAGCAACGTTGGTTGATATGCAAATAGTTTGCTATAAGCCATTGATTGTTATGATTTACCATTCTCCACTTATATGTACAGTACTTTCATTTTCCCACAACTGTTCGAAAATGATTCAAAATAGTCATCTCCTCATATGGATATTAATTCCAACTAAGACTGTCATAAGGTGTGATAAGAGGTACTTCCGACCATTAAATATGACATAAGTTGATGACCAGCTGATGTACGGAAAAAAATCGTTTCTAATAAACTGGGAAGCTGGTTGAAGAGGTGATAGTTTAAAAATAAGTTGCTAAGAATAAAACGGGTTATGTCATAAGACTGGGAGATTTAAATGTTAAAGCCCTCCTACTTGTTAACAAATAATTGTAGTAACTTGTTCTACATAGGTACGAGGATAAAAAGCTTTCAATTACTTATAATTAATTAAAATGCTCTAAAATGTATAGTTCTAGACGTATTTACACTAACTAGTATTTACATTGGTATCATGAGCAAGTCTTCAAAATAACTCTTCATATATACTAATATTGATTCAGTGATATATGTTTTTATTTATCAAATATTTAATTCTTGCATATGTTCTAACATACAAAGTGAATGAAACGTTTCATAACGAAATAACAATCTTTGAAGTGTTAAATACACAAAGAGAACATCGGTCTGTTGTCGAGTGTAATCAAATTCCTGGAAAGTGAGTGGTTGTTTTTTAATTACATCTGACTTCTGTTTTTACGACTCTGTGTTCAACCAACGTTCAATGAAAGATATTGCATTACTGTTTTATGAAAGTCAAAGCTAGTATTTTAAAACAAGCTATCGACAACCAATTTTAGGATTAATTAATTACCAAATCATCATTCTTCAAGCTCTTTCTTTACCGGATTTATAATTTAATGTTATAGATGAATCAAACACTCAAGTAATTATAGTTTTTATTTCGTAAGGCCTTTCGGTAACAATGTTAAAATCTTCAGACATACACAAACTAAATTTAATTTGTGTATGTCTGAAGATTGTTAACGAAAGGCATTACGAAATAAAAACTATTACTACTGAAGTGTTTCATTTATCTATAAAATCATGTTTAAAACTAAGGAACTGTGCAGGTAACAATTTTGGAAATTTTTTATTACTAATTTGAGTGGAAAATGAACTTAGTCTCACTACTCACACTCATTTATTTACTAAACCCTCCATTACTAAGGAACGATTTTACCTACAAAGCTCATATTGGTCTAAGAACTCTCGGAGAAGCTCTTTCATATGCCTCTTTGATCACTCAAATTGGCTGAGTTTGAGAAAAGTTATACAGTACATTAATCGTTCTCCTTAGGCCGAGCTCCCCCCACCCCCACAACCATGTCCTTTGTGAAGTGAGTTTGATAGTACGGCTTTCAATGAGTGAAACTATTAAAACACAATTGTATTTTACAATTACTGTTATAACTATAAAGCCTGTCTAATTTATTACAGTCTAATAAATAAATAAATAAATAAATATATATATTTATATATTTATTTATTTATTTACTAATTATAGGCTATATTTTGTCAAAGATATATTTTGCTTATAAAAAGTTGATATTATACTATACCAGCCGACATCGCTTGATTCATTACAGGAGGTCCTCTAAACTTGCTTACCCTTCCCTCCGTAGTTCTCTCTAAACTATTACATCAATAGAAAAGCGCAGCCTGCTGCCGTTTACTTAGATAACAAAGTTTTTAGTCTAGAAAACACTAGGAGTCTACTTTAGAGGGGTGAAAAGTAGTGCAAACATAAAAGAGTTAGTAGAAATTACCTAAAACATTTTACAATGAAAAAATATTAAATCAGTCAAGCTTTTGTGTCATGTTAATATTTTTCGCACCAGCTGTTTGAAGCGAATTATTAAATTAATGTCAATAATTCCTCTTATGGAAAAAAGGAAATGCTGAGGGGATGTTCTAGAAATTTCGAGAAATACTTTCTTAGTGGGTCTCTATGATACAAAATATAACTTTGATCCAAATTTCATTAAAATATGATCATTGGTTCCGGAGATTTCGTGATGAGAGAGTATAGTTTTGGATTTTATATACGTGTATTAAGATTGGTAACGTAATGTAAATACACCTTTGATACGAAGTTTTGCTATGCACCGATACTACTAGGGTTTAATGATATGAAAATAAACCTCTTAATAAGTTTAAGTTTGAAAAGTACACCGATGCGATTGACAAATAACAAACCTTCCCAGATCAAACAATGACCAGTGCTGTCAAAACACCGAGTTGAGCTGAGTGTACATCTAATTGACTCGGTTACAGTAAAATCTACAACACCCCTCTGGACGATGTAATCGACAGTGTAACAGCACCAGTTGATTTAGCGAGCAGTATAGTCGGTCTCATTCAGTGATATTTCAGGTTTTTAGAAAATATTGCTTTGAAAAATTCAAAATATTGACCTAAGTAGGTTAAATTAAGAGATTTTTAATCTAAAAATAGTTCTGGTAATAAATAATTGTATTGTAAATGAAATTTATTTTGAATAAGTTTTGTTTGTCGTATTTTTGTACGAGTAATATAGCACTAAAGTGTTATTCTAAAAATCGTGTTAGATATGTACAATTTAGCTTGTAGGTTTAATTTGAAGAGAGTATGTTTTTAATATTAATATTGTATATATAACTCGATGATGGGGATGATGGCTAGGAAAATATGAATGATCAGTATTACAAAAGAAACAAGAAAGGAATATATAAAGAATTCTGTAAAAACACAGAGGCAATAACTATAGGGTAGTGTCTATTTGACAAATCAGGATGAATGCTGTAGGAATTTGGAAGGTGAGGGTCTAAAAAGATGTGAAAGACTAAAAGAAGATGCAATGATTTATTTTAAGATAACAAGAGAAAAACACATTGATACTGTATATATATGTACATAATATATATATATATATATATATATATATATATATATATATATATATATATATATACATATATATATATATATATACATATATATATATATATATATATATATATATATATATATATATATATATATATATATTATAGAAAGGAGTAATAAAAAGAGAAATATAAAAAATGGGGGGAATAGAAGAGGAAGAAGAAAGAAAGAAAAAACATGTAAAAATGTTTAATGATTAGACTAATCATACTTAATGTTTAGCACTATAGAATACTGTATTACATGGACGAAAGTAGTCATGATATTAGGTTACTAATTAATTATAAAATTTGCCCAGAGGATGACAGCACCGGAACAATCTAGCCTAGTGAATAAAAGAGAACTCCCTAAAAACATGGAGCAAACGTGGCACGAATAAAGGTTAACTATAAATATTTTATCTAAAAATATTCTCTACCATAATCACACGTGTTGTCGTCTCACATATGAAGATCACGTGACCACTCACGTGGACAGACAATGAATACATTGTGGCTATTCGCTGCTTCATATACATAATGCATTGGTATTGGTGTTCGGCTGTAGTAGTTTGAATAAAAATGTCTATCTATGTAACTGATAACAAGTTTGAATAACTGACAGAGAGACTGCACTTCCATACATTTAATTAAATAGTTACAAATACATTTATCACCCTCAGTTTAACAGTAATATTAGTATGTGGTGATATATTTAACTAACAACATATAAAACAAACTGACGCTGACATTTGTATTTTGTACAATAGGATTTATATAAAGCAAAGTGAACCATTATTTATTTTTATGCAACAAAGTAAATATTAACTAGAAATTAACTTAACAATATTTGCATATTAATACAAATTTAGCCACTGAAATACTCCGATGTTGCTTACACTTATCGATAATTCATTATTTACTTAACTCATCCTAAGGTTTTTGTAAAGGATAACGTTTTTATAATTTAAGTAATAGAGTGTAATCATTATATCATTTTGGAAAAGCCATAAAATAAGAGTTGTTTTCTGACTGCAAATACAAATGTTGTTATTTTCTTACTATACTTATTTACTATGCTTATTCTTACTAAATAGTGCTTTCGTACTGGAGAACATTTCGACTTTTACTTTAACACAATAAAACAGTAATTATGTGGTATGTCACTCGATTCTTTTGTTACGTTACAAATCAATTGAAAAGGTCCCTTAATTAGAATTGTCTATCCAGGAGAAAATAATTTGGATCTTTTCCGTTAATTTTACCACTACTTTTTCCGTTAATTCACTACCACTTGATAAATATTCTATTGCTCTAAAAACTGTTCCCCAATCATTTTAGCGTACACTGTGTTATTCCTTCCACTAGGAATCCGACATCGCTGGCCTCATCTTATCGCTTTCCAAGAACTTACATACGGAGAGCGCATTCGGCGGTAAGCCAATCTTTGGATTTACCAGTTTGTGATCTATTTTAGTAGCACCTAACCAAACAACCTAAACTAACCTAACCGTAATTGTGATAAAAAATAGTGGTAGTGCAGTAACGGAAGTAGTAGTGATGGTGAATCCAATATATTTTTTTAAATCTACAGTACAGTATCCTCTCATTATAAACTATCAACGTTAGATATTAAAATATTACAATTAAATTATTATTTCACAATCCAATGGGAATGGTTTCAGATTTTGAATTTAAGAACTTTATATTTTTTTCCTAACTACCCCCAGGTTTATAACATTCTTGTAATAAATCACACGTACTTTTACTTATGAAGTTACTATGCCACTAATTTTAAAGCTTACAAATAATATCCTATGTGTAATATTATGTTAAATATGTGTATGAGAGGCATGCTAGTCTCAACGGAAGTAAATGTAACTACACCTGGGACAAGCACACTATTCAAGGTAGAAATAAATATGAAACTTAACACTATGCTTTTTATAACCATTCCACGATAACGCGACTGACATAGTCATTATATTCCACTATCCAGAGTGGGCATTTTCCCAAATGACCTTAAGTAATTATCAAGTTGAGCATACTCTCTTCTATATTTTTAATCAAATCAACCTCAACTTTTAATTTATATTTGGGGCTATTTTACGTGTTAACTAGCCTATATATTTTATTGCGTATAAAGTTGGGCAAGGATTGTGCAGCAGAAAACGTTTTTCCTTATATTACATTTAATTAAAATAGTCTATAAATTATTAATATAAATTAAAAATATATTGAACATTTACCAAGATTTTTATTTTCATGAGGGTACCGAAATGTTATAAAACCCATTGATTCGAAATATGTATTTAAAACTTACATATTACTTCAATAAAAAATATTTTGTTCACTTTCTATTAATCCTTAAAAAGTTATTTGGTCTGTATCAAGACAGAACATTTTGTATGTAAGTTTTAAACCATAAACATCTGTTCAGTAACACAAGTTTAGGTCTTCAGTCTCAGAATTACTTAATGGTTTCCAAGATTTATCTCTAAGTATCGGCCATAAGTATTTTATTGCAGTATTTAATTGTAAGTTATATTATTACTTACACTACAAGCGCAAAAATTATATTTTTTTAAGCAAGTTGATTTCTTTATTTTGTAAAGATCCAGAACAAAAAAGTATAGGTAAATGAATACAAAGATACCTAAATGACTTTAATAAATTTCAAATAAGTTCAGTATTCCTTGAACATATAACTTAAATTCAGTTATACTGTTTTTGTGCTCATCATAACAGCACAGTGGTATATGGCTTACCCACCCACCCATACACGTACGTTGATAACACACCTACCCTACCACCACAGTAATAGCAAGCAGCCTGTTATTAAAACAGATAAAACAGGTTATTTTTATCAATTATTGAAATCGAGATGTTTTTTATATAGATTTAAATATATTCTAATATACTTTAAAGATTTTCTTGGGAAATGTTTCGTTGAAAGGTTGGATTATCTCTCTTTACTTCTTCTCTTTTCCCTTAAAAAAATTAGCTATTGCTTTTGCGTCTTGCTCGGATGCCTTCTATCATCTAAGACGCATTCTTGATTAGGAAAGGGGAAGTTTGAAAATCTAAGTAGAATTCTGTCACGCCTTAAGTTAACTAGCCTGAAGTACCTACACGCGCACTGACTTATCAATGGCCGTCCTGTCCCTCATCGGCCAAGTAGGGGTTGAGGTTGTCAATATCGTTACTTTTATTGGCTCAGATTCAACACTAACTGACCAATATACTATTAGACCTACATCCTGGTAAATATAATCTCTGACAAATTAGCAGAAACACGTACAAAGCTATAACGAACACGTGTGCTATTAGCTGCTGGTGAGGAGTCATCATAATGTCTCCTGGTTTAAAAACATTTTCCACGTGTTTGTTTGATTGTTATATCGGTTCCAGCCAGTTTATATACTACTCTTGCTTTCAATGCCTCTCCATATAATTTAGGATCTAAAAAAAATAAGTATTTTGGTAATTAGAATGCTCAATGAGTTTTCTCACGTATTCTTCAGTCACATCTAAGTTCTACTTGGTACATAACTTAAGGTTTAGGTAGGTAGGACTTTACTTACGTAGGAAATACTTATTTCTTTCTATGTAACGTATAAATAACAATTATATGTAATTTAAGAGGAAGTCCAACTCAGGTAAGCTGTATCAATGTTGGAGAGTTCTTTTAAAAGCACATACATACATATTAGTATATAAAAAACGAACGGTTTTTAAAGGGAATGATAAAATTCGATTGTTACAACCTGAAATGCACAAAAGTGTTTAAAACACGTTCACCGCGTCACGAGATCCTATTTAAATTCACGAGAACCATTTAAATTCACATGCTGATTACATTCACATTTAATTCCTTATGTGCGTTTGTGATATTTTTAATTAATTGTAATTAACGTATTGTTGCAGGAGTTGAACTCTATGGAATCATTTTTGTTTGTGAATTTAATAGTAACCTAAATATTACACGAGATCTATAGCACCAGAGTAATAAGGTATTAGTTATATGCGGTATAACCTATAGATCTCGTCAATCACATGGTAGACTAAACGTCAATAATAGCAAACAGATTGTCAGCTGTTGTTTGAAAGGCGGGAGAGTTGTTCCACGTGGTTGCTGAGTCGTCTGTTTATTTACAACATAACCTCAATTTATCAGCTGGAGTATAATTTACTACAGTACTTTCCGAGGCCTCGTGCTCATACGCTATATCTACAACCTGCATAGCACTTATGACCTCAGACACTTGATACTTCCAAAACAATAAACTAGAGTGCTCTATCTTCAATTGGTGATGTTGTGCGCTGAACTTCTTTTGCGCAACGAGATCTCGGGATTTCGTCCCGCACTGAATTGATGGTATGGAACGAGACTCCGAGATCGCGTGACGCACAGGATGATTGGCCGAGAAATTATAACAACGCAGTGATCGAGTTAAAGCCCTTGTCGAGTTTAGTGGTTTGCCATTGGTTAGATATATGTATACCATTTTTGAGTTTTATGTGTTTAAAGTAAAACAACAAATAAATAAATATGCTTTATTCACTGTAATATTTACAAACATACAGTACATACCGTACTGTTTAAAATAACAATAGTTTAACACAATACGAATCTAACTATGAATAAATAGGAAAATTGGAAAATAATATGTAAATTAACTAACCTGTGAAAAATATAGAATTACTTAAAAGAGAAGCCTCCAAGTGTAAAGCCTGATTGGGGAAGATGTCGTGAGGTAGATTAAGAACAGATAACAAAGCTACAAAATACTATCAATGAACATTGCAACTTTTGTTTGTATCTTTTCCTCAATTCACTACCACTACTTTTTTTGTTTCCTTCAATTCACTACCGCTTAATAAATATTCTATTGCTCTAAAAACTTCTATTGTTCCCTAATCATTTTTACGTCCACTGTGGTATTCCTTATCCGCTAGGAATCCGACATCGCTGGGCTTATCTTATCGCTTTCCAAGAACTTACGCATGGAGAGCGCATTCAGCGGTAAGTCAATAATTGGATTTACCAGTTTGTGATCAATTTTAGTAGCCTAACATAACCGAAATTGCGATACAAAGGAAGTAGTAGTAGTGAAGTAACAGAAAAAGTAGTGAAAGAGAATTAACGGAAAAGGTCCTATTGTTTTATACTATTTTCCCTAAATATATGCTCACAAACTATACAAATTCGTAATATATATATAAAATAAAGAGCTATTACTTATTAACTAAATCATATACCTGACCATTAGGCAGTGCAGGTTGTCTGGAGTCCCGAAAGAACATCCCTCACATTACATTCGTAACAACGGGAACTATTGACTCCAGAAGATGCTAAAGTTTAATTATATGAAACACAACTTTAGGGCGTCATCAGTAATAATAAGTACGGTGCAAAAACAGGAACCTTAATCGAGAGTTGCCTGTATGTTATAAAATAAATGTCACCTTATAACACTTGGCACTGGACTTATCCGGACTAGAGGGGACATCTTTCAATGTTAGGGTACTTTACAGTCTAAGCTGGCCGACGACTGACAACTGATTGAATGGAGGGAGACATTAAACCAGCTTAAGTCACGTTGTAAACCCAGCTAAAATTACAAAGCACGCGTGTCAACCAGGCCTTAATTGGACGGAGACCAGTTCGTCAGATTAGGTGTCTTACTTGTCTATAATGAAGTCTCCCCCCTCCCTCCACGGACTAAACATTTACACTCGCCGGAACGTTCTATAATGTTTTCATACGTACATTTTATTGTATTTCATGAAATGAAAACAATGGTTCATGCCAACCAATATTTTTGTATCGTTCAAATATACACAATACACGTAGAGATCAGTAAAAAAAAAAGAAATAAATAAAATAAAGTAGAAAGTTCACATATGTTAGTATATACAAAGTATATGTATGTGCAAGTAACACATCAACTTTTATTTATTTAATCCTAATCAAACCTAACAATCCAAGGTGGAAGTGCTGACAACCTAATCTAGAAACCAGATTGGGCTTAGTAATAATCTGTAATAGTAATTTTATTGTAGGTCAAAACTATGTAATCATTATCAAAGGTACGTTGCTTGTGTAAGTCTTTTTAGTTATAGACTTGATGGACAATCTTTAACGTTTGAGGGAGCATAACATATAAAACCCTATTACAAACAGAAATATAAAGTTTGGGAAAACTGTAAATTGTGGTTGAATTTCAAACGATAAGCTTAAAAAACCTGTATAAGTTCTGTTTCACTTGTGATTTAAATAAATTGATGAGTAAATTGTTATTCATTATGCTCAAACACACTGAATAAGTGAAAACCATATAACATATGAGAATCACTATATTTTATTAAGAATCTTCTTAATAAAATATAGTGATTCTCATATGTTATATGGTTTTCACTTATTCAGTGTGTTTGAGCATAATGAATAACAATTTACTCATCAATTTATTTAAATCACAAGTGAAACAGAACTTATACAGGTTTTTTAAGCTTATCGTTTGAAATTCAACCACAATTTACAGTTATTGCTTTAATTAGGCTTTTTACATAGTTTTGTCTAATAAAAAAACATTGAACCTAAGAACACTTTAATTGAAATACAAATAAGTGACGGAACAGTATCGAATTCCTTTTAATAAGTAAAATTCAATCTTCTGAATTATTCTTTGTGCCAATTTTGGTGGATTGAAGTGAATTAGGGTTAAGGATTAGAAACCTGTGACGTCACGTGTCAATGGGAAACTTTTCATCAGGGACTAAACCCTCATCCAATCTCAAGGATCAACCTCCATGACTCTCTAATATGAAAAGGGGAAAGGGGGACGAGATTATTCGTGATAGCAAAAAGTAACTTTGTTTAATACGAGTATTGTTGAAAGAACAAATTAATTTTAGAACTAAACCAAAACGGTCAGTCCAACTTGCTTTAATAATATTTTTCTAGTGATATGTAGGTATATAAATGCACGAATAATGTTACATGTGATTCACAACATAATAAATGTTACTATCGTCTACTTTTATTAATTCTCTCTAACTTCATGCCTCTAATTAAAGTTAGGACTTTTTGCTGTGTGCAGCGTTGGATTTCCTGAATTGGTTAGGAGTTAAAGGAACGATCATCTATCTAATGATCGTTCCTTTAACTCCTAACCAATTCAGGAAATCCAACGCTGCACACAGCAAAAAGTCCTAACTTTAATTAGAGGCATGAAGTTAGAGAGAATTAATAAAAGTAGACGATAGTAACATTTATTATGTTGTGAATCACATGTAACATTATTCGTGCATTTATATACCTACATATCACTAGAAAAATATTATTAAAGCAAGTTGGACTGACCGTTTTGGTTTAGTTCTAAAATTAATTTGTTCTTTCAACAATACTCGTATTAAACAAAGTTACTTTTTGCTATCACGAATAATCTCGTCCCCCTTTCCCCTTTTCATATTAGAGAGTCATGGAGGTTGATCCTTGAGATTGGATGAGGGTTTAGTCCCTGATGAAAAGTTTCCCATTGACACGTGACGTCACAGGTTTCTAATCCTTAACCCTAATTCACTTCAATCCACCAAAATTGGCACAAAGAATAATTCAGAAGATTGAATTTTACTTATTAAAAGGAATTCGATACTGTTCCGTCACTTATTTGTATTTCAATTAAAGTGTTCTTAGGTTCAATGTTTTTTTATTAGACAAAACTATGTAAAAAGCCTAATTAAAGCAATAACTGTATTTTATTTACCTAATTAATTCATTGTCAAGTATAGTTACTTTTCTATATAATATTTTCACGCCAAGCATGAAAGCAAGGTACATGGTAAAATTTTCTTAGTCAATGGTCACAGCTCATGCATACGGCCCACGTAAACTGGTAAGTGCATAATAAATGTATAACAAACTGACTTTTAACAGTGCATATGTAAAATATATACTTTTATCTCAGTTTGGAATTACACTATAAATTGAAAAAGGTTGAATAATATTAAAAGTTTATCGATATATTGTATTTTACTTACTATTGGGGAGGTCCTTGTTCATATATTTTTATGTTACCTGTAAAAAAACATTGAAATTAATTATTTTATTACTTTCAAAAGAAAAATATAATAACTATAATAAAGATATTATTTTACGTGATGTGCACATGGAATTGTGTGGTTGAATCCAAGCAACCCTAGTCTATGCAACAGTTTCTCCCTAGCCTGCCCACCTGTTTCTACTTAGCCTCCACACATGTTTCTCCCTGGACCACCCACAGGTTCCTCCCTGGCCTGCACAAATGTTTCTCCCTAGCCTCCACACGTTTTTCCCTGGACCACCCACAGGTTCCTCCCTGGCCTGCACAAATGTTTCTCCCTAGCCTCCACACGTTTTTCCATGGACCACCCACAGGTTCCTCCCTGGCCTGCAACAAATGTTTCTCCCTAGTTTGCCCACCTATTTCTGCCTAGACTCCACAGATGTTTCTTCCTGGACCTGGACCACCTGGTTCCTTCCTGGCCTGCACAAAACTTTTCTCCTAGCCTGTACTCAGGGGTCTCCTTGTCATACACAAATATTTCTCCCTAGCCTGCCCACAGATTTTTCCCAAGCTTTTCCACAGTTTCAGCCCTGGCCTGCAAAAAATATTTCTCTCTAGCCTGCACAAATATTACTTCCTAGACTGCCCACATGTATCTCTTTGGCCTGCCTGCTTAACGGTTAGTCACTGGCCTGCTCCCAGGTATCTCTTTGGCCTGCACATTGATTAGTCCTTGGCTTGCACACATGTATCTTCGTGGCCTGCACACAGGTATCTCGTTGGCCTGCACAACGGTTAGTCCTTAGCCTGCTTACAGGCATCTCTTTGGCCTGCATATCGGTTAGTCCCTGGCCTGCACACAGGCATTTGCTTATCCTGAACTCTCGTTACGCCCTTGCTTTCACACGGGTATCTCCTAGGCCTGCACACAGTTTACTTCATGGCTTCAGCGCTGGTTTCTTTTTTATTACAATCAGTGATGGATTAGTTTTATTACAATATTTATCTTTCCATATACTGCCAAAATATGCTATTCACTGTACCTTATGCTTATCTACAATTTAGTTTTGTTTGTGAACTAGATTTACATTTATTGGTTTTTTCGATCATAGATTGAAATTACATTTTTAATATGCTGAAATTTGGCCGTCAATGAGTTTGAAGTAATTAATTTAAATAGAGGTTTGGGATATTTTCGTATATTATAGCCCTATCAAAACGTGAAGTAGTTACAGATATACTCAGACAAAGAGTGAAGATCCAGTAGTTGAATGTGCAACATAAGTTGTACATTAAGTAGAAAGAAGCGACAAAGAGGTTTCTTGGTCTTTCACAAATAAAATGATCAGAACGATTTGTTTGTCCTAGTACAGAATAACACAAAGGAACGTAAACTAATATTAACTAAAATATTTCAGAATAAATGTTTAAATAGGAGAAAATAATATTAAATAAAACAAATATTAGATAACTCATTCTTAGTTTATCTAAAATTTTTCTCTTCATCAATATAGTGCAACAATTTGAGCATCAACAGGATGTCTGGCTTGTCATTGAATCTAAAAGCAATTAATGTTGCAATCAAATTCCAATGTCTCCCATATTATTGTGAAGTTATTTGTTAATTCTACATCACCATTTAGAATTAATAATTGTTCAGACCTTTGAATGTATATTTTTGTTTAATGGACGTCTCTCTTTATTAACAATTACGTAGAGTAAGTCTCGAAACTTTATAAAGAATCAAATTTAATCTAATTAAAATAAATATTTAATAGGAATAATTTCGTTTTATACAACGTTAGTAATACAAATTGAGGTGTAAGTTAACATAATGTTATACATTTTTTCTTACAGTAAATTCAAAAAATTAAACTATTGATCTAAATAAAATGCATATAATTTTTCTCACAGTTTTCTCACTGACTGCTCTTTTAGTAAGCATAATTAAAACTTTTCCAAAAATTTAATTTTGCAACATTGGAATTGAATCCCAGCATATTACCTAAATGGTGTTGGCCTTGCATTATAACTGACATATTCACATTTACAATGCAGTTTGTGATGAATGTGTGTAAGATTTTCGGAGAGATAGTTAAATAAAACGGACCAAATATAAAACTCTAACTACTCTCTTATAACCAAATATATACTCTTATAACCCAATATATACTCTTATAACCCAATATATAACTACTCTCTTATAACCCAATATATAACTATTCTCTTATAACCCAATATATAACTAATCTCTTATAACCCAATATATGACTACTATCTCATAACCCAATATATGACTACTCTCTTATAACCCAATATATGGCTACTCTCTTATAACCCAATATATGACTACTCTCTCATAACCCAATATATAACTACTCTCTTATAACCCAATATATGACTACTCTCTTATAACCAAATATATGACTACTCTCTTATAACCAAATATATGACTACTCTCTTATAACCCAATATATGACTACTCTCTTATAACCCAATATATGACTACTCTCTTATAACCCAATATATGACTACTCTCTTATAACCCAATATATGACTACTCTCTCATAACCCAATATATAACTACTCTCTTATAACCAAATATATGACTACTTTCTTATAACCCAATATATAACTACTCTCTTATAACCCAATATATGACTACTCTCATCATACTTTTCTCTTTTGATTTCCAATGATACTAGAAATATCTCTGAGAACTAATAATTCTATAATTATTTAGAATAAAAAGAACATAAAGTTACTGCAAATATTTGTTTTAAAATAAACGAATATCTCCGATTATTGTAGTAATTTTAGTTAACTACCGATATATAAAATAAGAAATAATATTTTGAGAAGGATCAGCTGATAATCACCGGCTGTTCATTTGTCATTGGGCTATTAATTAATGACACTTTCTAAGGAATAAGTCGGCCTTAGTTTGTAACAATGACTACATTCGCTCATCTACACTCATCACACTCATTCGAAATCCATATTCGCCCATATCTTGACAATCGGCGTCTTATGAATAAATAAATAAAAATAAATAAATAAAAATAAATAAAAATAAAATAATGCCAGACGAATTGGTAAAAAATTGAAATATATTTTTAACACAAACTATTATGTTGTAGTGTGGGGTTTTATAAAGAAAGCTAGTTTCAAATAACAGCCTGTTTTTCAAAATAATTTTTTTAATTCATCAATATAACTGTTGAATGAATAAACAACCCTAATATTTACGTTAAAGAGTGACAAATTTTGCTCTTTGGTATTTTACGCCAATCCCATTCCTAGAGAGGCCGTTTTCACTCTAAATCATATTCCAATTAGAATCTGAATACCAGAGTGTAATTTCCTTGGAACTGCCCTCATGGAAGCTACTTTATGTACGTTTAATATACCTTCATTTGTTCATTTTAGATTATTGTGTATTCGTAAATAATTGATCCACTTCACTGTTAAGGTAAAGAATGTCACTCAGGCCAATGAAGTGAAATGACAATTATCTTTATTGAATTTACAAATGGCAAGGTTAGGATTACATAGTACCCTATTATAACTAACCATAAATTTAGTACACCATACCATGCATTCAGTAAAACACTTTATAAATTAACATCACTACGTTATAGAATTGAAGTAAAAGTTTCACAATTAATAATATTTTTAAGTGTGTAGGGCAAGAATATAAGTTTGCACTAAGATAATGTAAAGGGATTGACGAAAAACATTTACTTGACTTATTTTGAATGCAGTTACTTGCTTTAACCAACATTTTACCATATGTTTAATTTGTTTTATAAATATAAACATACATAGTTTTGTATTCATAAAAATAGCTCTGATTCTAAATTTAAAACTGAAGTTGATTGCGTTGTATTTTATTTAGTTGGATTCTTTAATACAATAAAATAAGCTTTAAAACCCTCTTAAAATGCACATGAAAAGCATTTAAAACAACAAGTGACGAGGAAAGTAAGTAGTAATAATTACAAAAAAATTGACTAGGAAGAAAATTTTAGTTGGACTGTGTAGGGTGAATGTTTCTTGAGACTAAAATTATATACTTGGAAATACTTTATTTCTGCCATTTTTTACCTGGTCAAGCTTTATATACTAACAAAAACTTTGTCAGGAACTATTCGAAAAAGTATATAGTGATTTTAATTCTTATAACAGCACTGAATTTTTGGTTCTATTGAGAATAAGAGGGTGGAGGGGAATATTACATTACATTGAGGAGGTTTAAAAGGTTTAAAGGTGGTGGTGGGGGGTCAATCAAAGACATTTTTTGAGAGGTCATCTTAGAAAATAGTTGGAACCCTGATGAGGTATTTGAAATTACAGGCCTTTCCTGATGTTATTTATTTGCCTAACGCTGCCAGATAGTGCCTATGGTGTCGAGGGATGAATGGATGCAAATCACCACTGGTTAGCTATAGTTACTGGTGTTGTCCTTATATAGAAGGTGGGGGTACCTCCAGCGTTCCCTATCATAAAGCCATACAACTATCCCTTTGAAGTATGGGGAGATTCGGTTGAAAAGTAAAGCTTATGATGACAGAGGACTACATGTGAAAGAAATGTCGGTTCCGTAAAAAAAATCCCATCTATATACAATCTAAACTGAAAAAGATTTATACTGTTGTTTATTACGTAAAAAAATGTATTCAAGTTATTAGAGTAAACACTCCACAAATACATGATTTGTCAATTTACCAACCATGACTGTCACTGGCAAAATCCCCAAAGCATTAGCAAAAAAGACGATTTTTTAAATAATAGAAACTCAGAGAATAGAAGAGTCAAAATGAAAATGTCTACTGTAACATTTGTGATATAGAATATTTGTATTGTGTTTGTCTCAGAAGAAATCAGGACTGTCCCTTGGTATAACGGTATGTAAAGTTATCAGTATGTAGGTCAGACAGTCCTTGTTACAAACAGCAGAGACCTAGGTATTGTTAAATAGGGCTGTCCCTTGGTATAACGGTATGTAAAGTTATCAGTATGTAGGTCAGACAGTCCTTGTTACAAACAGCAGAGACCTAGGTATTGTTAAATAGGGCTGTCCCTTGGTATAACGGTATGTAAAGTTATCAGTATGTAGGTCAGACAGTCCTTGTTACAAACAGCAGAGACCTAGGTATTGTTAAATAGGGCTGTCCCTTGGTATAACGGTATGTAAAGTTATCAGTATGTAGGTCAGACAGTCCTTGTTACAAACAGCAGAGACCTAGGTATTGTTAAATAGGGCTGTCCCTTGGTATAACGGTATGTAAAGTTATCAGTATGTAGGTCAGACAGTCCTTGTTACAAACAGCAGAGACCTAGGTATTGTTAAATAGGGCTGTCCCTTGGTATAACGGTATGTAAAGTTATCAGTATGTAGGTCAGACAGTCCTTGTTACAAACAGCAGAGACCTAGGTATTGTTAAATAGGGCTGTCCCTTGGTATAACGGTATGTAAAGTTATCAGTATGTAGGTCAGACAGTCCTTGTTACAAACAGCAGAGACCTAGGTATTGTTAAATAGGGCTGTCCCTTGGTATAACGGTATGTAAAGTTATCAGTATGTAGGTCAGACAGTCCTTGTTACAAACAGCAGAGACCTAGGTATTGTTAAATAGGGCTGTCCCTTGGTATAACGGTATGTAAAGTTATCAGTATGTAGGTCAGACAGTCCTTGTTACAAACAGCAGAGATCTAGGTATTGTTAAATAGGGCTGTCCCTTGGTATAACGGTATGTAAAGTTATCAGTATGTAGGTCAGACAGTCCTTGTTACAAACAGCAGAGACCTAGGTATTGTTAAATAGGGCTGTCCCTTGGTATAACGGTATGTAAAGTTATCAGTATGTAGGTCAGACAGTCCTTGTTACAAACAGCAGAGACCTAGGTATTGTTAAATAGGGCTGTCCCTTGGTATAACGGTATGTAAAGTTATCAGTATGTAGGTCAGACAGTCCTTGTTACAAACAGCAGAGATCTAGGTATTGTTAAATAGGGCTGTCCCTTGGTATAACGGTATGTAAAGTTATCAGTATGTAGGTCAGACAGTCCTTGTTACAAACAGCAGAGATCTAGGTATTGTTAAATAGGGCTGTCCCTTGGTATAACGGTATGTAAAGTTATCAGTATGTAGGTCAGACAGTCCTTGTTACAAACAGCAGAGATCTAGGTATTGTTAAATAGGGCTGTCCCTTGGTATAACGGTATGTAAAGTTATCAGTATGTAGGTCAGACAGTCCTTGTTACAAACAGCAGAGACCTAGGTATTGTTAAATAGGGCTGTCCCTTGGTATAACGGTATGTAAAGTTATCAGTATGTAGGTCAGACAGTCCTTGTTACAAACAGCAGAGACCTAGGTATTGTTAAATAGGGCTGTCCCTTGGTATAACGGTATGTAAAGTTATCAGTATGTAGGTCAGACAGTCCTTGTTACAAACAGCAGAGACCTAGGTATTGTTAAATAGGGCTGTCCCTTGGTATAACGGTATGTAAAGTTATCAGTATGTAGGTCAGACAGTCCTTGTTACAAACAGCAGAGATCTAGGTATTGTTAAATAGGGCTGTCCCTTGGTATAACGGTATGTAAAGTTATCAGTATGTAGGTCAGACAGTCCTTGTTACAAACAGCAGAGACCTAGGTATTGTTAAATAGGGCTGTCCCTTGGTATAACGGTATGTAAAGTTATCAGTATGTAGGTCAGACAGTCCTTGTTACAAACAGCAGAGACCTAGGTATTGTTAAATAGGGCTGTCCCTTGGTATAACGGTATGTAAAGTTATCAGTATGTAGGTCAGACAGTCCTTGTTACAAACAGCAGAGATCTAGGTATTGTTAATTAGAACGTCTGGACGTGATCATTGGACCAGATCTAATTGGAAGGAGAAGATCCAGAAATATGTTGTATGTCGCATATAAATTTACATAAAATATAAAATCACAGTATAACGTTCTTACAAGATATCATAATAACTAACATTTTAAATTTCCATGACATCAATTTTTACTTTCTCCCATGTACGTTACCATAGAGAAAGTATTGTGATCGTCCAAAACAAATTTTGTTACAAGTTGGTCTAAAAATCCATTTTAGGGTCCCCTGAACCCAAAAAAGTGTTTTTTTCGAAAATAATTGTTTTTGTCTGTCCGTATGTAAGTATGTGCAGTTCACTGGAGACCAAACGGATGGATCCTTTTTTTTGAAATTTTGTATGTAGGTGTATTTAGCTAATAACTCCAGACTGTTTTTTCTCTTTTTGGAAATTTTAGTTTTTTAATATACGAGTATTTATAGACAAATCATACAATAATGGAATTTTCTAAAAAAAACGGCTGTACCAATTTTGATTTATGAGAAAAGATGCGAATTACAATTTAAAATAGTTTAGTAAAAATTGCATGTCTCTAACAATTAGTTTTTTAGTTATGACAAAAAGACATATTTGAGAATCAAACTGGTAATCTTCAAAGTTTTGATTTTTTAGTGTTTAATATGGGAGAAGTTTGAGCCAATTCTTTAGAACCATTTATTATATTAGTGGGGAAATTATCTGATAAGTGTAAATACGTACGCTGTGTATATTTGTTTATTAATTATTAAGACGTCGATCGTCAAAATATGGGCAAAAATATATTTCGAAGTAGTATGATGAGTTTAGATGAGCAAATGTAGGCATTGTTTCAAAATAATTCTAAATAAGTTTAAATTTACTCAGAACAATTCTATTTGAACAACAATATATCTAGAAGGGCAAACATATTCTGACTATAACAATGGAAATAAATTATACTGTGGCGCATTTAAATTGTATTCAATTTTATAAATTGGCCCAAACTACTTAAATAAAAGCATATATTTCAAACCTTACATATTATGGTCACAACTATTATGATCTGCGTGAACTGATACTATCTGAGTCACTTAAGATCTCTACTAGTTTGTCTCTTTCAATATAAAATAGAAAGCACGTGGTTGATTGGTTTTAGAACAAATTTGTATGGGTACATTTTTACTGTCAGTTAAAGGCATGTACAATTTATGTTTTAATGTAAACACTGTGAATTCTGAGAAGCATAAATAAAATATTTAATCCAGAAATATGAAGAAAGGTGAAACAGAACTCAGTTTTAGGGTTAGGTTACTGTCTTATACATGAACATTTAGTAACCTGTTATATGCCATGTCTGGTGCCTGCATTATGTATGAACTGCCTGTATAAATCACAAGCACTACTGTTTAGGGCATTCCTACTGAATAAATATCTTCTTAACAAATACTAAATTATAACATAGTAACGATTTTACAAATATTTCTCTAAACTAACAACAGTTCATTAAATTTAGTTTTTGCGTATCAAAGCAAAATTACATTTAAGTCTTATTACAGTCTTAATACAGTCGATATCCCTTACTAAAACGTGAATTGCAAGCTGGAATTTATTGAGACTGACATTGCATAGCTAGTAAGACATGACATTTTGTAGATAGAAAGAAGATTATATTTAAGATGAGTAGAACAACACGATAATAAGACAAGACAAAACATGTCTCTGGCGATTTGACAGGCAAAGTTCTAAATGAGGATATTTTACATAGAGTGAATGGAGAAAATAGCCACATACTGTACGTCCACTTCTGAGATAAAGAAAAATTATGATGGCGGAGAAACAGGAGGAGAAAAAGATGATCACATATGTTACTACAGACAGGACCCTAGTGCTGTGTGTCTGGTTTGAAATAAACTTACTTCTCCAGTGACAGTTACATTCATACTAATAGATCAACATCTCGGATAGAAGAAAATGAACTGTTTTAGTTTTCTTCTAAAAGTCTATTTTTATTACGATTGTAAAATCACAATATAAAGAAATCCTATTATTTTAATTATTTTTATTGCTATCGCATAATCTTTGTTCCAGTGTTTTATTTTTGTAACTATGTAACCTATATTGAAATATCAACACAAGAACCAGCCAGCACACTATATAATCAGTCAACTAAGTCATATCTAAGGCTAGATTTTGAAGAGACTGTACACAAAAGTCGTAGAAGAAGTACGGTGGAAGTACGGGAATATTCATTATCTCCTTGCACTACTCCCCTACACGCCTAGCAACATGACCCGGTCTGAACATGGTACCGTATTTATGATGCCGGTGTGTAGGCTCAGTGGCACTTCAAGGTTTGAATCCCTAACTGAGCTAGCGGTCCCTAATTGGGTTAAGTTCACAAACAGGTTGCGAACCCATGTGAACTGGCAAGTGAAGTTAAAAAAATGTTTTTATATATATTGAGTATTTCAATTTAGTTTTCTTGACTATAGTTAATTTTCAAATCAAAACAAACTATATATAAGTAGTCAAAATTATTACAGTTATTTTAAACTTCAAACCTATTTAAAAATTAAATTAGTATATTTTCAGTATTGAGCAGTATGAGTTTTAACTCATTATCTGAGTATATTTTCCAAATAAGAGTAGATCATTATTTTAACTTCATTTGGTCGTGGTATACAGTATTTTCTTAAATTAAACAAGTTGGTTATCGAAATTGGACGTAAATTATCACAAACAATAAATGAACAGTATAGACTGTTCAAAATAATACATACTGCACATGTGGTTAAGTTTGTTTAACATTTCAACAATGATATCATTGTTGAACATTTCAACAATGATATCATCTAACAGTGGTTTTGTAAATTGTTTACCCTAGGTCATAAGAGTGCAGAATATCACTAGAGACTGGTCAGAATATTGTACAGTTTCATAACCAATTGAATTTATATTGGAATACATATATTAGAAATGTAAGAAAATATTATTAACTTTATTTTATAAAATATATAAAGCAATTAAAACTTTGATTGACAGCAATTTAATCACTATCCAGGCTTCTGGTATGAATCTCTCTAAGGTAATATTACTCATATTTTCAAATTTAAAAGTTTAATCCTAAGTAATGAGCATTCTAAATTTATTATGATGCAGCTAGTAATATTTGTATTTTATCTTCTAGCAATTGTTTGAAAAGTACTTTCGTGAAATTTTCCATTTGAATTTTTACAATGATAAAGATTTTTATATAATTTTATACATACATGTAATGAATGAAGTACAAAATTTTGTATATTTAAGTTTAAACACATGAATTTTCCTTTAATGCCAGCGATATTTTTCGGAAAAAATTCTTGATAACCGACTGCTTCAATAACAAAGGAAATAGCAATATGATGGAGTCCATATTTTTGAAACAGCTGATTTACAAACCTTCTACACATAATTTAGTAAATTGGGACTAGGGAGCCGTATATGATAGACAGTTTTTAACTTGAATAAAATGTTTTGTTATTCTTAATTTATAATTCTGAATTAATTGTTGGGAACAATATTTTATAATGCAAAAAATCTCTTTAAATATGATACAACAGACTAATTTTTCCAATGTTCATAACACTTACTCTGAGAAAGAAAATAATACTTTAGTGACTGTGGTGATAGAATTTGTTTTGTTATAAAATATAAACACAAGATTTGTCGATACATCATACTGCCCAGTTTCTGCCATAATATTCTCAAAGAACTTGTTTAATCTTTCTATAAAAAATGTGCTCCAACAATGCACATGTGTAAGATTTATGCCACATGAAAAAATGTAAATTATTTATATCATGTATTATGTACATTATTCACTAGTAATTTATTAGATTTTATTATTATTTTAAAAACAATTTATTTATGTACTGATTTTGGTTGTTATTTACATTTTTAACCTTTTAAGATTTGTTATTTTGACACTAAAACTCGAAGGTAATAATTTGATCTTAAAATATTCTATTTCGTTAGCTGTTTGGACAGTGTTATTGGAAGGTTTCAAAATATGCATTTATGCTTGTCTGATAATGTTTCTTGGTTGTGAAACATTTTTATTCTGTTATTATATATAGTATGTATGAAAATGTACATTTTGAATACACAGTAACTGCCATTACACACGCATTACAATCCGATGTCCATAAAAGTGGACAAGCAATGAATACAATGCCACATTATGTTGCTTCAAATACATGATGTATTCGTCCATTAATGGTTATTGGTGTTGGACTGTAATGGGTTGAATACAGATGTATTAGCAGTGTACTCAATGGTACCAACCGCTGATAATGGTCTTGGGGCTGCAAGCACTCTGGGTCATACAACATAGAATTATTTATTTTATATATTTATTAATTAATAGAGTAAAAATCTAAATAACACAGTTTTAAAATTTTTATTAGCAAACAATGTTAACAGTTTTTTTTAAAGCTTTTCAAAACACATAAATTGCGTTTTATGACATATTATTTGGGACAAAGTAGAGTAAATTTACTATAAATATTCTAATTTTTTAAATAATCGACAAATAGTGAGCTTAAATATCAATAGTTTTAATACGCAGATAATAAAACAAAATTTTACCTTTTTTTCAATATGCCCAAAATAAATCTTTAATACAAGGCACTGAATGAAAATTAAAATGTCAAGTCATATTGCACAATATTTAAAAGTGGTAAGCAAGCAACGTAAAGTTCTTAGTTTATATTTGTTTGAACGTAATTGAAAAGCAACATTTTCTGCAATGTATTACAGTAAAATATAATGATTTAGCTTAAACTTTAAACTTTCTTACATTTTATTGAACAGTCAATATAACTTTTACTGTTATCTTATTTTGTAGGACATTCGGTCGAATAATACAAAATACCTTTGTAATACTTAGAAAATAAATCATGGAATAAGAGGCGATTAATTGAATAATGTTTAATAAAAATGTTCAACCAATGTCACTATCAAAATTTATTATATGTAAATGAGTTTAAATTTAGCATTTCTACAAGTTCAAATGTTTTAAAGCCTTCTTTACTGTAAACTAAACAGTAAAAACGCAACTAAACAGTAACAATTTTGATTATGCTATTAAAACATTTATTATATTTGTGAGGAAGTCAATTTTCGTATTTTACATAATTACTAAAATATAATCATAAAAGAATTTTTATAAAAGATACAAAACTAACTAAACCTTAAATAAAATTTGCTCAGTGTGTTACAGTGGTATTGGCCTATCCACCCATACATATACGTACAGTAGATTGACCCACCAGCTTTTTTTATTCAGACCACTATTTTTAAGTTAGAAAATAAAACAATTCTTAAAAACTATAATAATATGAATTTTGGATTGCTTAAAAATACTATCCATTCCAAAGTGCTCAACATTTTACACATCTAGTAACTCTGAATAGATCATTTTATTCTGCACAGACCAAAGTGCATTAAAGTAAAAATATTATTGTAAAAAGGGTAAAAAGTAAAACGGGGATGAAAAGACAATAGTTAATCAAAGACTACAGGTTGAAGTGAATGGGGATAAAAGCCTTTTAGTGGCCAAATAATAGCCCCTCATCACAAAGCAATACCCCAGCAATATGGAGCTATTGTTAAGGACATACTTTATTGTCTTTACTATCAGTCCACGTGAAGTTGCATGTTAATCCCATCGTAATAACTATATATTTGATAATTTATCAAGATGTGACATTTATTTGACTTATTTTACAATTTGTTCTTACCCTTACAGATCAATAATGTATGAGTAGGTTTATACAAAAATAGTAAACTGTAGGAAGAACTATTGTGTGACAATAAAAAGAGAACGTAATTTTGAATACATTTTATTGTTAATTATTTTGCAAAATTGTAGTTTTAAAATACTATTTCACATCTTTATAATGATGAAAAGTATAAATGTATGAAGCCGAAATACTTGGAAAATATATATGTAATTGTATAGTTCGGATTAACAATATTTCAACGCCGGATGTATTACAGGATTCCATAGAGATGCTAAGTTAATTAATTAATGAATAGCTTTATCGATGGAGAGTAGCAACCCTGTCCCAACAAAGTGGTCTAACTACATTGTTCTACTAGTTATGTTTTACATTTATTTTAAAAATGAATTTTTTTTAATAAAATAAACATGCTTATTTTTAATGTTGATGAAATTAGTTATCACACGACACTTATTTCATTGCTAGTGTAGCAATAACTTTAATGCATTTATAAAATAGATCCAAATTAGGTCTGGTCTTAAAGAATATCTGTTAGCATTGGCACAAAAACATTGCTCAGACTTAACAATTTATCAAAATAAATCGACAAAGACAAAGAGTGACGAAGAAAAAACCATTCAAACATCAATTTTTGCCCTCTGTGGACTGGCGTGGTTTGACAACTGCACTCAGTCCACAAAAATTCGACACCCTGTGAAGCAGACAGTCCACAAACTACAGAAATCAGCATGTTATTGTAAGAATATAAAAATGAAAACTTGTCAATCAATTCCACTAAATGTAATCGTGCAGAAAAACTAATTCCACTGCACGAATATGAGTGTGTGTTTGGGTCAATATAAAAAAAAAAAAGGATTTTCAACATTTATGGGTTTATTAGTTTAGAAAATTAGTATGTAAACAATCACAATAAACTTAAAAAAAAACAGATGATGCTGAAACGGGTGAAAAGTGCTTCTAAAAAATTATAAATTGTGGAATAACAAAAATATATTATTAACCTCAAAATAGCTGGATTACAACAGCACTTCTCCATTGGTGCTAATAATATAACAAATTTAGCTTTTATTGCCAAAAACATATTTTTCATAATATCCTAAGTAAAAATAGTTGTTACACATTAAAAAAGTCACAAATTTTAAATTTTCATAAATATAGGTCTGTACTTAAAATGAAAAGTCATTCAATTTGTTAATATTAAATTATCTTTAATCTTTTATACATTTTAAACGCATTGAAAATAATGTAACTGAAATATACCTTTGTAAATAGTTTATTTTACGAAATTGTTCTTGGTCTATAATAAAAAACAAAAGGGATTGTAATGATCAGGCAATATTTTCATAATACAATGCATTATTTAAATACAACTAGTTTTCATGTAGCTATAATACGAACTAAAGACAATTTAGTATAAAATATTGTAAAATAATATTGGAGGGAATTACTCATTTTAAACTATTTATAGATCAGTCATGATACTATTTCCTTTAAAGTTAGTTACTAATTCTACTATATGATGCAACTTTAACATGATTAATGAAACTGCTGTAACTATTCATGTGTTAATACTATTACAAAGTTACGCAGTGAGCTTTAGAGATAAACTCATTACGAGCTAGCATGTTATAAGTAAGTTCCTTTACATTAGCTCTTAAAGCTATTATAGTAAAGCCAGATGTAAACTGAAAAGACTTCTTGAAAGGACGACACAGGATTAAAACTTGTTAAATCATAGTTGGCTTAAGTGTTTCTTGACTAACAAATTAGTAATAGAACTTTGTGTTTTACGTAGAATGAAACTTGGTTGATTTAGTAAACAGATTTACTAGATTTTCATAATTTACCGATTAAGTATATTTTATAAAATGTTGAAGAAGTTTTAGTACAAGTCCATAATTGTTATTTATAACAATTTTGTAAAAAAATGGAACATTTATTTTCCGAAGATACCACAAAAATATTAGCTATTTAATTTGGAATGGTAAAAAAGATTCATTATTCAAAGGTATTTTTAATGCTTTTCAAACCCCATGAGATAAAAAAGTCACAAAAAATTTTTTGAAAAATAGTTAATTGATTGATTAATTGAATAGCTGTATTAATGGAATTAGCACACGAGTTTGTGTATTAACTGTACTAGCAATCATTGATAAACATCCATTTCCAGGCATATTTTTGTTTTACTGTCTGGATTTAAAAGCGTTAAGATCAGGCCCTCTTTTGACCTAAATCTTAAGGAATTTATGAGTACCTAATTTAATCAACTCAAAAGAGGTGTCATGGTTAAAACTATAATATGTAGAATAGTGCAAACCATTTTTATATAATTTTTAATGTAATTATTTATTGTTGTAAGCTGTTCTGTAATGAATATAAAATTAAAACTTTGTAAAAAAAACCACACATACACACACACAGAAACACATTGTATTCTAAATTTAAGTTCTTAGTTCATATTAGAACTTAGTTGCAATAATTTTGAAAATAACTAAAGAGGAGTTTATTCAAATATATAATACTTTTTTTTTTTCAAAAGAAGCATTAGATGTGTGTTTGGCATTACTACAATTCATAATGTGGCCATTTGGGGTGTCACTAGTTGTGGTAAAAATCAACATGAAATATAAAGTGAAACCTAACAGTCTTCAAAATAAAGTGCCATATTAATTAGTATGTATAGGAATGTTGTGTTTTATATAAAAAAACAGGGTTTAATATAAAAAATTATTTCCCTTGAGTTACGGACAATTTACTTTAACTTGATAGAACATTTGGAATTCATAAGGGAGGTGAAGATTAAAAGTAAAAGAAATAAATTTAGAGCTCAGAAATCCTTTGGATTCTTGTGTTAAACGAATGGTGAAATTTGTTGAAAGTATTAATATTCCTAAATTGTTTTCTTTGGTTTAATTTTTGAGGTTAGTTTACAAATATTTTTTCATGTAGCTTATAACTTTTGAAATTTTAAAAATACCACTTTCAAGTATACACTTAAAAAAATTAATAATATTAAATATTTGTAGGATTCAGGTCTAATATTTATTAATTAATTGATATATAGTGTTCATAAAACAATATTTCATAATTTCTGTAAAAACTACAAGAAAATATATTACTGTTCTCATTTAAGATATATCTATAGTTTTATTCTGTTCAATATTAAATAATTTTTTGTAACTACACAAACAGTAGAAAATGATTAAGTTAGCCGAATATATTACAATAGTGCAGCGTAATAAGGTTGATCACCTGGCTAAATAATGTTATATTTACTCACGATTTTCAGTTCCTGAACGGTAAAAATATTTAAAACATTATGACCAACCTTTCAACACTTCAAATTTGACGATATATTTACATGCTTATAAAGTTTCATTTACTGTTCAGTAATATTTAAAGAAACATTTTTTTATGTTTCTATTGAATATGGTATTATAAATACCGTACTATATTGTGAAGAAATGAAACAATAAACTAAATTTAAACTGTTGATATGTGAACTTATTATTTTGAAATTATGCTAGCAGGTTAATATAATATGAAAATAACGAGTAAATAAAATTATCTAAGTAAATGAATTTAGGTAAGCCATTCTAACAGAAGTCTCATACATAGTACAATTGAACATGTAATGCCAATATATAAAATATTTTTTCTGGGAAAACATACCTAAATTGCAAGAAGTTAAAAGAAATATATTGTATAAGAACAATGCCCGCTTGGCTAAAAATATGAAATAATTATTTGCTACATTGAATGTTGCATGTCCCAGAGTGCATGCAGTCCACAAGACCATTATCAGTGGTTGGTACCACTGAAGTACACTGCTAATAGATCTGTACTCAACCCACTACAGTCCAACATCAATAACCATTAATGGACGAATACATAATGTATTTGGAGCAACATATGGCTACAATGTATTCAATCAGCTGTTCCGGTGAATGGATACATAACACACCCAATAACTTTTGGTATGAGGAGAGAGGGGTGTGTTGTAATATTTGCTACATATTTTTATTTAAAACAAATAAATACAATAATAAAGCGGTTAGTTTATATTCTACACTTACAAACTTATGATGGTGTAAATTCATGAGTACAAAATTCATAAATTTTTATAATAATGGTTAAATGGTTTTTGTTTTAATATTTATTCTTCGAAGACATCACTTTTATGAAGATTTAACGTTCTTGAGTTTTGAAAATGACTACTTGATAGTCGAAACTATAGTAAACCTTGTTACTCTAATAGGAATTGAAGACGATAAAGTACGTAACCTATTAATTAAAATAAATAGTATATAAAATAAATAAAATGATTTAAGTTAATGGTGAAAATAAAAATATAAACGTAAATTATAAATATAATGGTAAATATAATAATAAGGGTTTAAAATATACATTTAATCATGAAAATATAAAAAAATATGCTCAAAATAAATAGAAATTTATTGATGAAAATAAAACCACACAACACACACTTAGTATAATACAGATAAAATACTTACAAATAGCAATGGTACTATATCAAAAAGAAGTATACTTGTTTTCAACTATGTTAATTGTATACCAACACTGTTCGAGAAACTCATGATGTTTGGCTGGCATCGCCAAAATGACGAATTATTATCGGTAAATTACTATCGGTGTTGGCTTGTATTTTGATATTTGCTAAACAAATTATAAACAACTATATAATATTCAAATATAACCTACTAATTCGTAAGTTTGTTATGATCCTTCCACTTTTATTTAAAAAGAAACAATTCCTCCCACGCATTCATAATCCTATCTTTATTACAAATTTTGAAGATATCTACTGTTCCATAAATTGTGATTAAACTTTGGTTATACAGCAGTAGGTATTTTGCTAAATTTTATCTTTCAAGCTTCTTATATTTAAAGCCATAAACATGTTCTTATATATTTTGCAACCAATTATCGTCTGAACACATATAAAACATATCACAATCATTGCAATTATCTCTATATATTTAAGAATATTATAAATTTATCTCCGTTTACAATATTTGGATGTAGGATGTTAGAAAAGTATTAAATACTACAGACAATTTAAAAGTCCTATTTATGTATTAGGGATTCATTACCTAAACTGATAATTTTATTGGAGATTTACACAATTTGTTTTGTGGTTCCGAGGAATTTCATTATTAAGTTCCTTGTATTGTCTCAAACATTATTTTCTATTTTATTTTTTTATGTAATTTCTGATTTCATCGCTATGGCTTATATTAGTAGCCCATCTTATGTATAAGATATACAAAAGGTTTTTCTGTGTTTTAAGGAGGGTAGTATCTGATACTAAAATATAATTATCTGAGGTAAATTGAAATTTCCTAATTCATTTACCATAGTTCACTGGTTTACATTACTGGACATTATTTCACTGAGAAAAATTGTCACACATGAAAGTTTTGACCATATATAAACTCAATGCAACAGACAATAAAATCACAGTTTTCTCATATATCTAAATATAAAAAGAAAATCTAAAATCACTGCACATTTACAAATATACAACTATCAGCTTTCACAAAAATATATACAAAGTTAATTAGTTATTAGAAATCAAAATCAGAGCTAAAGCTCGCCCTAATTAGAATTTTAAGAATAATAAGGTACATTATAACAAATATAACAATATATTTGAAGCATTAATCCGCTTTACAAAGTTCCAGAAATAGTTCAAAAATGGCCCACAACCACAATTCCGTTGTCATAATGAATGCATTGTCATAGACACAAAACGTTCAGCCACGGTTCATTCAGACAACTGAGTGGCCTGTAGGTGGTGCGGACTCAACAGATATCTGTTGCCATAATGAATGTATTGTCATAGACACAAAACGTGCAGCCACGGTTCATTCAGACAACTGAGTGGCCTGTAGGTGGTGCGGACTCAACAGATATCTGTTACCATAATGAATGTATTATCATAGACACAAAACGTATAGCCACGGTTCATTCTGACAACTGAGTGGCCTGTAGGTGTTGCGTACTCAACAGATATCTGTTACCATAATGAATGTATTGTCATAGACACAAAACGTGTTCATTAACTATTCAGACAACTGTGTGGCCTTTAGATGTTGCGGAATCAACAGATATCTGTTGCCATAATGAATTTATTATCATAGACACAAAACGTATAGCGACGGTTCATTTAGACAACTGAGTGGCCTTTAGGTGTTGCGTACCCAACAGATATCTGTTGCCATAATGAATGTATTGTCATAGACACAAAACGTATAGCCACGGTTCATTAACTGTTCAGACAACTGTGTGGCCTGTAGATGTTGCGGACTCAACAGATATCTGTTGCCATAATGAATGTATTGTCATAGACACAAAACGTATAGCCACGGTTCATTAACTGTTCAGACAACTGTGTGGCCTGTAGGTGTTGTGGACTTAACATATGTTGCCATAATGAATGCATTGTCATAGACACAAAACGTACAGCCACGGTTCATTCAGACAACTGAGTGGCCTGTAGTGGTGCGGACTCAACAGATGTCTGTTGCCATAATGAATGTATTGTCGTAGACACAAAACGTATAGCCACGGTTCATTCAGACAACTGTGTGGCCTGTAGATGTTGCGGACTCAACAGATATCTGTTGCTATAATGAATGTATTGTCATAGACACAAAACGTGTAGCCACGGTTCATTAACTATCAAGACATCTGTGTGGCCTTTAGATGTTGCGGACTCAACAGATATCTGTTGCCATTATGAACGTATTGTCATAGACACAAAACGTATAGCCACGGTTCATTAACTATTCAGACATCTGTGTGGCCTGCAGGTGTTGCGGATCAACAGATTTTATATCAACGCACAGTCTGAACTATGTAAAATATATTTCAATAACTGCACTAACCCTATATATTATATACTCGTAGTATATACGTAGTTTACTGTAAATGTTGTAGTTCTATTAAAATAAATTTGTTTTGTGTGATGTTCAATTGTTTTGTACCTATGCAAACAAGTAAAATGTAAATGAAAGAAACTTAAATTACAAATATAACTTTTATCCTACCTTTGGCATACAATTGAAAGCCAAATAGAGATTTTATTTTTTTTTATTCGTTGTGTTTAAGCAATAAAATCTTATAAGTTTAAAATTCATTATTTTGTGTTAGACTTGTAATATTTAGTAGGTAAACGTACACATCTTTTTTACCTAATGTAACGAGTTTTTCTCGTAGGCTATCCTAAAATAAATTGTTCAGCCTATTATTGCTTTAAAATAAAACAACTAACAGTAATAAGTTATATTATGTATTCTTGCACCACTACGCATGCCCGTAATGAAATAATTACGATCAACTATCATACATTTTTTCAAGGGATTCTTCTGTACCTTTATTTATTTATGGTGCCTAAGTCAATTGTTTTAAATACGTTATTTTAGTAACCATTTTTTGTTGAAGGTAACTAGTTACTACTTTTTTTAGTTATATTTCATATTACACGTTTCAACTGGTTTGATTTTAAATTATCTTTTTCATACTAAGTTCCAATTATTTGTTATAAATTTAGCACCCAAAATAAAAAAAAAACAATTTTTTTTAAAGAGAGGCCAATCACCACGTGTAAGACCTTTTTAACCTTAATCCATCATACTATTGGTCTTTACGGAAAACTTATTCAGATAAAGAAAGGGGGAGAACCAGTGCAGTAAAAGGTGAATATTACTTATAAAAGTTCCAATTAAGGTCAGGATTCGAACATGCGCTTTCTCAGGCTTACAGTCCTAACACCTTAGACCACTATCCTGGCTCTCCTAGTTATACATGTTGGTAAATACATTTTCATAATGTTAGTATTAAAAATATTTTCTGTCGAATTATGTTGTGTACCATTTCAAATACATTCTTGAAATACTGTTTTCCAATTTATTAATATTATTTGCAGGACTCTTTTTATATTAATGTTCCTGAATTTTTATCATAATTTACATCTTTAAATGTAGGTAATATTAAGTTCAACTACGCATTATGTTTACAACCCAACAAAACTGACACTTTAACTCAACAACAAATAGAATCCACTCTGTTCGTACAAGCTTTCGTGATTACCGATTGCCATGGTTTCCCAAATCAAACACCAACCAGTGCTCCGAAAACAGCGAGCCATGTTATGTGTAAATCCAATTGACTCAGCCAGTGTAAACTTTACAACAGACCACCTGAAGCAGCGATCGACAGTTAACATTCCCAATTGGCTTTGAAGCACCATTGTCAGTATGTTTGACTTTAAAGACAATTATGTACAAGCCGTACAGTTCTACAAATCCATACAGTTAATTTGGTCAACAGTTTTTGTTGAATTCAATTTATATTTTATAATCTTGGAACTGATGTTAAAATTATACATGATGCAGGTATCAAGCCTATAAATTTGTTGATAAAATCATAAACATTTCAATTAGTCAGTAACTTGTCTTATAATTACGAAGTATTGTCCGAACTATAAGATAATATGGGATAAGATAAACAAATATGTTCATAAAATACAGCTTTAGTTATGTATTAATTAAATATAAAACTATGATTCATAAACGAATCAAGAAAAATTCCTTGAAGACAAGGTTAAAAAAGCAGTCAGTAATGGAACCTGCTTTTATGGGTTGTTTATTAATTCCCACAAAAAAAACTAATTAAAATGTTTATGCTCATAGCTTTGTTTATTAAAACGAGAGTAAGGATTATGATGATTGTGTATGGTGTTAAATTATCAAAAATGTTGTTTGATAATGCTTTGAATTATTGTCTTCGTTTGCTATCGTATATATATCTTGCTTCCCCTGATATTTTGCGAAGCTCTACCAGTATCTGTAATCAAAGTACGAACGGATATAAAATTTTAACATATTTTAATATGTCACTCCAATAATTTTACTGATTCCTTGGAAATAAAATAATAATATGTTAGATCTGTATATCAATATTCACTGCAATTTAACCACATATATTCAAAAATAGTTTGCTTTACAAGATTATAAAGCTCTTCCTTTCTTTCCTACATGGTTTTATAAAAGTAGGCTAAACTGCAATAAACTTACCCTCGTTTCTTGTTGTTGATCGTCGAGTACAGGTTGATACCATTTATCTCGATTTCAAAATGCATTTGATTAGCTTCATAAAATCAAGCTTAGTACGTACAAGCTTAAATGATATTCTTTACATAGCTATTTCATGAGACATCTCTGTAAAACCATGTATTTTTAAAGAAGCTCATATTCTTTGGTTTTTCGTGAGCCTTATTCAGTGGACACAATCTTACCCTTTCAAATAAGACAATTAAAGTGAGATTTGGTGACGTGTAATAAGAGAACTTCGTCGACATTTCTGGAGTAACACAAAGCTCTAATTTGTGACCTTTCCTTTTTTTTTACTGTTTTTGTTTGTTATTTATTAAGGATATTATGTCCTAAACTGTGCCAAGCTTTAATGAAAAATATAGTCAGAAAAATTATATCTGAAATAAAAACAGTTTACTGATTCAAGAGACCGTTTGGTTCTTCAATAATTTTATATACCGATTGATTGGTATTTCTGTAATAACCACAAATAACGAAACGCTAGTAAAATATTAGTCCCTCTCACGTGTAAAACTAACCCATTTTTCCGTTCATCTATGAAATTAGTGGCTGTAAAATTAAAACAGAGCGTTTCGTCCACATTACTAACATTCTCATAGACTCAAAGTTGATCGTGTCTGAACATTTAAACTGTGTTATATCTTAACCTGGGAGGAACTTGGGTCTCGTTATGGAGCTTACAAGTTATTTTAGAGTCAAGCTGGCTTGTTTACCACTCTAGAGATTATTGGTATGAAGCCACTTGGAATATCATATTGTTATTTTAAATAGGGACTAAGTATTCAAAGACGTATAAATTAATTAAGTCTGTTTAGAGAAATTCGTCTCATTGACGGTTTTGAAGTTTCCAGAGCTGAGCGTAGGGAAATTGTATGTATAGAACTTAATTTATCAACGTTGATAGCTCATCATATTGTGATTGACAAGTTATTTATTTTTTACTGAGAGCTTCATAGTCACACTGGTTTGGTGGAGGTTAATATATCAATACTTTAAAAACAACTTAATCGATAAAATACCAGCTTTTTGAAATTTTTCACCTGAATTTCGTAGTGTTTCCAGTGAGATACAGGATTAAAAACAACTGGAAATTTCCTCATATTTTCATTTTGGAATAATTTAATAAACGACTCAATAAATACATGATGTAATGTATATCATTTATTGCTAAACGGCAGTTTCTAGTGACTCCTCTAAAATTAACGTCTTCATAAATTACGAATTTAATGTTCACGAATACTGGGTCGTAAACAGAAGTCAAGCGTAATTAAAAAAGCAATCGTTCACGTTCCAGGAATTTGATTACACTCGACAACAGAATGATGTTCTCTTTGTTTATTTGACACGTGAAAGGTTTGACTTCGTTATGAAATATTTTATTTATTGTTTGTGTGCTTTGATTTGCACAAGTTTTAATTTACTAATTTTAACAAATCAACGAGTGACAGTGACATTTTAACAAATTATATTTTAAAAGTATTATTTGATTTTATGTCAAAACTATATGAACCTTATACTGCATTATGTAAAAGTACATTAAAATGTTAGAATGAAATGGTTTTCAAACCATTGATTTGACAAATATAAGCTAAGAAAATTAAAATCAAGGATGATTTACACCATTGACTTGCTTTTATTATTATTTTTAACGTAAACTTCAGTTTCAAGTTTGGAGGCATAGGCCTGTGTTTGAACTTTAATCAACGAGCGAAGTATTGACCGCCATACCGGCAAGAACATGAATACGGAATTTGGCCCAAACGTTTAGGACACCAATATAACCTTCATCAGGTGAGAGCAACCATAAAACAAAGTAAAGACAAGTGTGTGTAACTCATTAAGTAAATGAGTTTTTAGTATTTTTGTTATATTCGTACTTTTGGTTTTATATGTTTAAATACGTAATTATGTGTTTTAGTTGTAATGTAAAAATACAAGCTTTTGTTGTTGTACTTATTACATTTTGTTTAGTACATAATATTCTACATTTAAAATTACTATCTACGTCACGTATACTATTACTATTTTTTCACTGATGACAAAATAAGATCATAGGCTAAAAACACTTATGATAATATTTAATAGTAAAAAATTGTCTTAAACATCGTAAACAAATTCAAAATAAATATATAATTTTCAGTTGAGGAATATTTGTATATTATCATGTTCAGTTATAGATATTGTATTTGTGTTGATAAATAAAATATTTATGCCAATTACAGCTCATTTAAATTCTACTATTTACTAGCTACATGGTGCCCGCTCGTACTTAATGTCTAGATAAGAGCTTCAAGCACTAGTTGTCTTGTTCTCTAGCATTGTGAAATCAAAAAGTCAAAACTCACAAACTAAACAACAACAGAACCAGAATGTGATGGAACAAAATACGAGATGTTAATGTTTTAAAAATTTTTTTTAATTGCAATAAAAAAGTTTCCTTATTCAATCCACGTTTTTTACTGGGATAAAAAGTATCATCGAGCTGAATATGGTTATAAACCACTTGTTTGTCACATTTTAACCAAATCTGGTTAGCCAGTTTAGCTTAATTTAGTAACAAACAAACTTTAAAATATATAATATTAGAAGAATTATTTTACAAATAAATATAGTTGGAATAGTATTAGTATTATAACTCCATGTTCATAATATGTTAATAAAATCGGTTTTATAATGAATGACTTTGTGTACCCTATATTAAGGATATTACTTAAAGTTATACATATGTATAATATAGGATTGCACAGTACTATATCTATCTTCTGACAATAAAGGAAATATATAAATAGCAAAGAAACGTAATCAACTCTGTATGTATTAACGGTCTTTCGATTAGACTTACAAGACCAACGTACGTAGAAGCCATGCAATAATGGCTAAGGTAATAACAAGTAGTTAGAAATAAAGAAATAACTAAATTTAGTTGTGTTAGTTCTTTTAGTTATACACTACAATTTAGCACTGACTTAAAATAAAATTTATTTTTTGACTGACCACATATTCTTCCCTAAGATAAAAGCAATTTCATAAATTATGATTCTCTTAAATTTTATAGCTTAGTAATTTGCAAAAAATATTTCATACTGTTGAAGATGTTCATTTTAAAAACAATAATTTATTTTTAAATAATAATGTTGAATGTTTACAAATTGACATGTAGAACAATATAAAGAAAACAGAAATGATAGAAATACCAAAAATATCATACAAAATACACGTAATACCACAAACCTTTAGGGAATTGGGATTTGGGTCTCTCCAAATAAGCTATCAAAACAGCCCCTAAGTAAATTTCCACCACCGTGCTGAACTAAAACCTTCCCAACGATAATACGGATTGAGATAACCCAAACAATGACAGGTGTTAAGGTAGCACAGAAGGGTTTGCAGTCACATTGGTTATGTAAATTGGTTACCGAAGCAGTTAATAAGCCGTCTTTAGCATATTGTTTGGTTTATTTTCAGATTATGTTTGATCTATTCTTGATGCTGTACATATCTGAACTTTGTATGCTAATACTATGTTAGTTTACAAAATTAAACATAGAATAGACTCCTTTTTTCTCCTCCTCACATACATATTGCAGCTATCTCTTCATTCCAATACGTAGCAATTGCTAATTATTCTTTCTGGTCCCACATAATTAATTTCTTAGCCAAATATTGGTAATTTTATGTAAGGCGAGTCATACAATAACAAGCCCTTCAAATATTTAACTAAAACCAATGCGAATTGATGTAAAACAGAGCTGGTATTGCATTACAATATTTTGACAAAGGGTCGAAGAGATAAAGGTTACCAAAGTAAAGCTACAGTACTAGAAATATTAGAATAATGAGTACTGTAATAATGGATAGTTATATTTTATAGACTGAGCATGTTTATAAAAATAAATGTTTCCTTTTCACAATGTAAAAATTTATATTAAAAACCAACCATAATTTTATTTGGTAATGATTGCCATAGAAAAAGCTCAAACATTTTCTACAGAAACATCGTCTGGGTGATACAATCGTAACTCTCTTTGTTTATCATTCTGGATGATACAATAGTAACTCTCACTGTGTATCATTCTGGGTGATACAATAGTAACTCTCTCTGTTTATCATTCTGGATGATACAATAGTAAGTCTCTCTGTTTATCATTCTGGTCGATACAATAGTAACTCTCCCTGTTTATCATTCTGGATGATACAATAGTAACTCTCTCTGTTTATCATTCTGGATGATACAATAGTAAGTCTCTCTGTTTATCGTTCTGGATGATACAATCGTAACTCTCTTTGTTTATCATTCTGGATGATACAATAGTAACTCTCTCTGTTTATCATTCTGGATGAAACAATAGTAACCCTCCCTGTTTATCATTCTGGATGATACAATAGTAACCCTCCCTGTTTATCATTCTGGATGATACAATAGAAACTCTCTCTGTTTATCATTCTGGATGAAACAATAGTAACCCTCCCTGTTTATCATTCTGGATGATACAATAGTAACTCTCTCTGTTTATCATTCTGGATGATACAATAGTAAGTCTCTCTGTTTATCGTTCTGGATGATACAATCGTAACTCTCTTTGTTTATCATTCTGGATGATACAATATTAACTCGCTCTGTTTATCATTCAGGATGATACATTAGTTACTCTCTCTGTTTATCATTCCGGATGATACAATAGTAACTCACTCTGTTTATCATTCTGGAGCTGTATCTTGTTTTTTCATAATATACCTTTAAAACACAATGTGATCAACAAATGTGGGCTTGCTATAAAAAATAATTAATGTATGAATAGTACATATGTCTTAATATAAAATAGCTTAGAAAGTGTTAAGTACAGCATTCCCAATAGAAAAATAGTTTGAAAATATTAAGTAATGTCTCTTAATTTCATCCTAAGGATGGTAATGAAATATATTACCTATTGAACAGGATTGGTTTTAATAGTATTGGTTTTAATATTGAATAGTATTGGGCTAACATACATAACTTGCACAATTAAGAGGACAGCAACTGGGGAGTTTAACACGTATAATGGTGTTGACCTTCCTACCCACCCACACAGGCACAGTGATCTTGCCCCACCCACCCACCCATACACGTACAGTGGTCTTCCAGTGTTAAGGAAGAATTGTCATCGATACATAAACTGAACGATATATTAAATTATGTTAAGAAAAACCTTTTTAGATTCATTTTGTGAAATTGTTACATTGGAAAGAAGATTCTATCTTCCTAATCTCATGATTTGCAAACAAAACCACAATCTAGTAATTTTTATTTCATTTTAATGTTAAGATTTGCACATGTACCATGTTTTAGGAGCATCAAAAAAGAAAATTATGGCATTTAGAATAAATATTTATGTTTAGTACCAACATTTATATTCCTTAGGTCAGAGTTAAATAAAATATGGTGTATTTTTCAGTGAATTTAGGAACATATACTCAAATGGCGTTCTTAAATTTTGAATAGAGGCTAATCTAACTGTGTGAAGCCAGAACCTTCCAGAATGGCATTCAGAAAGATCTATATAATCCTCCCAGAACCACTTGATCACAGCTCCAGAATCTTCGAGTTTACAGCGGTGTGTTATACAAAGATACTCCTCCATCTACTCAGTCAGTTATTCTCAGTAACTCTGTGAATCTTTCGTTTCCGGCCTGGAGAGGTTGTGACAGTCAAATGTCGCTGTTTAAAAGTGACGGTTTATGCGCTAAGTGACATTAATTATTATAAATAGTAGTGTTTAGATTTCATAAGTTTAGTGTCTGTCTAGTAATTTAAATCTATAAATGTCTCGTAGTGTGCAATTTAGTTAGTTAGTCGGTGCAAATAAAAGTAACATCAGCAAAAGAGTAGGATCGCGCTATTACTATGTACTCTTCCAGTTTTTGGGTATGGTCTGACAGAGGAGAGTTGGGCTATCTTGCATAGGTTAGAAAATAGTGCAGTTGATTTGTGTATAATATGCAGAAAGTATGACCACATCTGTGAATTCTCTAATAGATAATAGTTGGACTGTTGTCTATTAGAGAAACAGCCAAGATCGAGATAGCCTCTTTGGTCCTACTCACAAGGCAGCCCTGCTATTTGAAGAAGCAATTAATGTATCGCTGTTTAGTAAAAGAGCGAAACACACGAAAAGATGTCATGTTACACTTACCCCTAATAAAAACCGAAGCGGGTAGGAAGGGGTCTACTTCAGATCCTTTGTGTATAACGCTCTGCCACCTCTTCTTAAATCCAAAAATTACAAGCAGTTCAGAATGATTGTAAAATAACTTAAATGGTAAATAACTTGTAAAGTATTTTGAAAAGAAATGTTATGTTAAAAATTTCTCTAAATAAAAACATTATTTATTTACTCTGTGGACGTCACAGTGTTATAACTTGTAGCGTAAACCCCTAAGTGGATGGTTTAGTTTCAAAAGTGCTGTATTCAAACTACTCAGTGCTATAATCACTATGACATGAACGTCATTAAGAATGTGCCTAACTACTAACCTTAACTATAGAATGGAGAATGAGGGATATTTGTATGGATGTATAACTGCAATTAATACAAAGGAAATGTCAATATTAAGTTGTGAGGTAATTATATAATTTGGATGTTAGGTGTAATTGTTTATTTTACATTTAAAAAAAATTGATTATATATTATTTGCTATCTCCTACTTTAAAAATTTAAAAGCCAGAAAAACATACAGCTTGTAGAAACATGCAGTAAATACACGGTAGATTTATCCTGTATAATATTCTTCACCATTGAATTTGATACTAATTTTCAAAATATTAATTCAATAAATAAACGTATTAGCTTTACAGTAAAAATTAATCTAAAAATTTAAATTGAACGATATAAGTTGCATTTTATTTTTGTTACAGAAAGTTTTTGCTACTAGCCCCACTTATTTTAAAATAAAGATTAAACAAAGTCACGATTAAATACATTCACAACATTATATTTTACTGTTCAATAGAATAAGTAATAAATTACTTTACAGTTAGATCAATTTAAATTACTAAACGTCACAAAAAGTTTAATTACTCTTAATAGTTTATTACTGTTTTTACACAACCATATGCAATAATAAATTAAAAAATACACATCACGAAACTAAAAGACATAATCTTCTCTAACACTAGTTTCATAATTGATCTATGATAATTATGCTTCTTTACTAGAAACGATTTAAAATTATTCAGAAGTTAATTTAAATTAAATCTCCTTCTAAATTAATTATATGTTTATTAAAATGTCACACTTGAAGTGCACTATTTTATGCCATACAGTTCTAAAAAATACAATATTTCCTTAATACAAGTGTATGTAACAAATAATTGTTTTAACTATGATATATATATATATTAAAATTGTTTCTTTTCATTCGCAATGAAACGAAATGGTAACAGAATATGGAACACAATTAACGTAAGATACTTTATTTTTTTGTAAATGTGATTTTACCCAGTTAAGCTCTAGGGGAGATCATATTTTTCTGCAGACTCAGGTGGCTGAGATCCCACAATTTGCGGGGGAGGAACCCTTTTGCGTGATTCGCATGATGATAGGTCTTCCGGCATGGAAAATAACATTAAGATGATGTTAGGCCACGTGCATTACATGGCCTCTCTTGCCAGTCTACCCCTGGTGTAGTGTAGTGAGTTTTTTTTGTTTTGTTTAAAGAGTATTTTAATATATATAAGGTGTATTCCAGATCACTGACTCACCCGCCCACCATTACACGTACAGTGGTATGTACATATATATATATAATTGTAAAATTGAATTTCCACCCACTAAAAAAGATGTAATTATTCCCAAGAGAATGATAGACACCAACTCATTTACAGCTCTACATTCATTCACTGTTCGTACCAGCCACATACAGCTCTCATACATTCCACTTAGAATATTATTTTCTTGACAAACAATGTGTGTTGGATGTAAATTCTCTAAATAATTTCTCTAGATTTTTGGTACATATGACAAACAAAATTATGCCATCTCCGTTATTTTTAAATATAATTTTTTATCTTATATTTATCGTTTAAGGCCTCAATAATACATGATTGTAAATGGCCAACTCTGTAAATCTTTTTTGTGGGTAATACCACTGTACGTGCATGGGTGAGTAGGTAGGTCAGTACCACTGTTTGTGTATAGGTGATTACATATTTCAGTGAAAAATGATAAGTTTAGGTCACGACATGATAAAGTTTATATTTAACTTTAATAGTAGGCATTTCTGTTCTATCTACATTATTTCTCTATTTAAACATCCCGCTCACGAGATTCAACTATCTCTACTATTCACTACATTACACATAGCCACGGTGAACTACCTTCCATTAATGGCTTATTCTATTTAAACTATAAATAAACTGAAATTGTACAAACTTTCAAACTAAATATAACCAAAATAGGACAGGAAAGCTAAATAATTTAAACAAGTATATTTCCTCTTTTACCATTTTCTTGAATAGCGTCAAATTGAAAGACAGTTTGAGAGCTGAACTGTCAATGTTGATTGATTCAGTAAAGGAAAGAACGTCAGCAGAGGGATCACACGTCCCTTACCTCTAGAGACACGTGTGTCATGTCTTCTTGACAAAACCTAACTCTGTAATATAACTCATATATTCTTCTTATAAGTTATATAACTAACTTATAAGCATAGCTATATCAACGTAATTTGCAATCTCAGTATGTTTCAAATAACTTGTTTCCAGAAACTTTTATTACTTGGATAAAAATAAAGGAAATAAAATAATTTAATGCATAATTTCTATTTTATGGAGATACAATCTATTGCTACCAAACGTTTTAATGATTTGAAAAGGAAGTAACATTTTATATCTCACTTTAAGATTTATTATATAAAAACTGAGCGTAAGCCTACTTTTGTTTCTAAACTTGTATTATAACTTTATTAAAATTAACGTTCTTTATGAATACGTACGTATGAATAATCATCACATTAGTGATGTATTTGAAAATACCTAGAGGTTGTTATCATTGGTAAAACTAAAATGTTTGCCTTTTACACGATTACAATCAAAATAATAAAGAATCCATTTGTGCTTGAATTGAATTACTTCAATGAAGTATGTTTTAATCATTGATTTAGTGAACTTGTAACGTTAGTTTTGCATTCAACTTGCAGCATGTATTTAAAAGAAAAATTGCACGCGAGGACATGCTCATGGACTTTCTGATAAATAATAAGGGGAGAGCAAGACAGTACACATTTTTCTTATAAGCAAAATGTATTTTATTTTTTGTCCACCGTTCCTTACTTTTTACCCTCCATAAGCAACATACACTTTTATATAGCAAAGTTAGTTCATAATTCTTTGGGACATGCTTCAATCTTGTCCGTTCTAATTTATAGGCCTAGTAGAGAAAATAACTATAAAATAGAAAATTAAGGAATCAACAGTTAAAAGTCACGGAAAACGATCAAAAAAGTTAAACATTGAAAGCAAACAGGTCAAACACAACATAAACACGATAACTAGCGCCGCGCTAGCAAGAACAAGGAAACGCGCATGCGCAATATGCATGGACTTATTACATACGAAGATATTATGCTCGTTGGCAAGTGCGACATATCAAACCAGTTCTATGTTAACGTACATGTCCTCACCACATAAAAGCACCCATATTACATGGAAGGACTAGCTCGTGAGTATTGTGATATGTATATGGGCAAGTTCTCGCGTGTGGTATTTGTAAGTAACTTTAGTTACAAAGTTAACCTTTAAGAAAATTGGTATCTTAGCTCGACTACATTTTACACTTTATACATCGGGACATTTCCTGTTATATAACATTGTAAAACATAGTAGCATTTGATTTATTGATTTATATACAGTATGTAGTTTGTAAATGAGCCACCATTGTGATCTTGGAAACCATAAGTCTGACAAAAATCTTTAAATGAGGAACCTTAACTTGTTTTTGAAGACAATTAAAAATACATACTGTATTTAAATATTTTCAAATATTACCACCATTTCACGATATGGTGGCCAACTTTGTTTTTTCTTATAGAACACCCTATATTTAAATTGTATGATGGTTTTATGTAGAAATAGTAATTTTAAGTATTTTAGTCCTGGCAATTCTTCGATATTTTGACTAATAACTTATATATGAGAGCTCAAAATACTCGAATTCCTTATGGAGCTTACTATTGATACAATATTTAAAAAATATATATACATTTAAAAAAAATCTAATCTGCAAATATTACAGCAAACCTTTGAAAAATGTATGCCTATCTATTCTTTCTTAACGATTTGACAGAATAGTGTATTAAACTATAATACACATAAATTTAAATAAATTTGTTTCTATTTTGTTAACAATATGAGATGTTTAAGTCAACTTTCAACCATATTGACAGCTGTTTAAGAAGTTGACTTGAAGATCTGATAATGGTAACAATGTTGCCAACATCCCTTAATCTGTAACAAAATAATATCAATTTGTTTGAATATCTATTTACTATAATTTAATACACTATTCTGACAAATCGTGAAAAAATGGCTAGGAATACATTTTCCAAAGGTTTGCTGTATTCTTTGCAGATTAGATTATTTTTTGAATGTGTAGTAATAAAAAAATGTTATCTCTACAAATTTTTTTTGTAACAATAAAATTAAGCAAAATATCGGCAAACTGCCATGAACAAAAAACTATCATAAGAAATAGGGTATTCATAGGAAAAACAAAGTTGGCCGTCATAGTGGAAAATGGCGGCTATTTTTCAAAACATGAAATATTTAATTTGAACATATTGAAATATTTATTTTAAATTATCATAAAAAACAAGTTAAGTTTCCCTATTTGAAGTTTTTTGTCAGACTTATCGTCTCAAGATCACAATGGTGGCACATTTAAAAAGAAACCCTGTATAAGAGGTATTTAAATATTCCATAACTATATCTCGTATTGAACCTCTCATTTAATTAAAAAAAAAAAATGAAGTCAGAACATATAATAACTAAATAGAAGTTAGAAGCTGGTTCTATTTCTTTGAAATATAATTTGATTAACTGAATTTAGAAACTGTGTAGTACAAATACTATAAAATTAAACTACTTATAACTAAACACTTATACTTAAATACTAATATAGCAACCCTAATTACTAATCTACTTACACCGAAGTAGTAAAAAGCTAGAGGTCATTACCTAAGTGTCTATTAAGCAGGTGTGTATGATCCCACGATTGGGGGTGCTTCTTGTACGGGGATAGTCAGAGGGGAGGTTGGGGAGGGGGTTGGAGTGCGTGATGTGGATTACAACCGCTTGGGGAAGGAGAAGAATAATAAAGAATGACTCCACGTGTGCTCCCAACTCATCCAACAAATTGTTTGTAATAAATAAATATTATGTGTTTGTGAAAATAAAGTTCGTGTACCTTGTTTAGTACACGAGTACACTAGTTATATTTGTAAAATGATAACTGTGATTTAACGTGTCAAAGGGGCAGTTAATACAAAACGTTATAGTATTAATTTTCATATTACATATATTCAATATGAGAACAAAATAAGATAGTATATTATTTAAGATATATGTACAATAGTTAGGGTATACTATTGCGTTTTCGAAGATAAAAATACTTCGTAATTTACTTCTTTTTTGTTTTAATATATTTCTTGTTTACCATATTACATGCACATCTAAATTTTTTGACTAAATGACTTGAGAATTATGCCAGTTGACCAAACACTTTTGTAACAAAACTATCTTAGACATTTATTAAGCTCTCAATAAAAATAAGTTAAATATCCTATACTTTTTTATTGTTTTGAACGAGAAAATAGATACAACAATAATTTATTGCTTTACTTTCGTATGGTAAGGTATAATTGTGATTATTGAAAAATAAGAGCTGATTTAATAAAATAATAATAAAACATGTTCATAAAATTAGTTGTTCTGTTTACATGGTCTGGGTATTCCCCCTCTCTGTTATTGTAGTTTTTTAAGAATTCCCTTTTTAATATTACTCTGCCAAATTCCCATATACTTTTGAACTGTGGGACAACTTATTCAGAAATCGTTAGAGGGAGAACCAGTATAGTACAAGGTGAACATTACTGATAACAACTTCCAGTCAAGGCAAGGATTCGAACCTGTGCCATTTCTTTCCTAGGCTCAAAGTCCTGATGGCCCCCAGCTCTACGAAAAGTAATTTCTTAATTTGTATTTTTATTAATTTATTTCACTTATTTTTATACAAAATCTAAGTCTCACCAAGTTATGCAAAACGTGTCGGTGAGGTCCTATAGTAAAAAAAGGAAAATAAAAACTTAATACAGAAAATCCATGTTTTTCTATTTTAATTTTTATACAGTTATTATTAACATTGGGCGGTTTAGAGCAGGCACATATCTTTAAATATAAATATTGCAGCTTATTATTATTGTACTAACTAGTGTTACAAAGAAACGTTAATACGATAACTGTGCAGTGTGGCTAAAACAAAAACACTTGGAGATAACGATTGACAGTTTGTAAACAATTTTATCCTGTTGGCAAAAATATTCCTGTTCTCTACTCTATGTCCCATTCCCTCAACAACACGTCACAGTTCGGCAGTGTGTGAAACGTAATATTGTAACTGTAAATATAAAAAAAGTGACATAACCTTAGCGTGTTTTCTTACTGTAATTTAATTGTTGTAAAGAAAAAAAAACTTGGTGATTACTAAATCTGCTTTTATGTGTAATTTGTTAAAATATTTGAACAGTGCATTGTGTTTGGTGTGTTAATTTTAATTTTCTATTGCTGGTACTTGCCCATTTCTGGGTCAGTATCTATCTCGGCTGTGTTGTTTTGGTAAATGTTCACTTTCAGTAAATCATTCCTACGTAGAAAAATTCGTTAGAATTAATAATATTTTAAAAATATATATAAGAAATAATCTGAACCAACCTGCCCGGTGGTATCGACCGACCTGGCCATCGGCCATCCATACATGCACGGTGTGAAGTTACATTATTGTAACAATAATGTAAGATGATTTTGTGCTGGGTTACATTGGTGTGAGATAGTGCAGTGATTATGTGAATAGTAGGAAATAATGTACATGACGGTAAATAATGGTTCTGCTATAATTATTATATTATGAGAGAGACAGAGAGTTAAAAGTTTTAAACAATTATTCCTGACTTTATTATCAGTTATTTGTAGTATTAAAAGCACCCATATTATTTTAATTACTTCGATACATGTGAAGTTGAACAGTATGTTAGGTATTCATGTAAGGCCCTGAAAGTATTTCACAGGGAACTTATACATAACTTCAAAATAACGTTGCAACAGGGAAATACAGAATGGAAATTCATATATTTCATTACATCATGATTTTTACTTGATGATATATTGAAATACATGAAATAAAAACCTGACACTGAAAATCAAGCTTTGTTAATAATAGTTCTTTCTCTTTTGCTTTTTCCCTGTAATATTAAATTGTTTGTTCTACTTTTTGTAATAATGTATTAAAGTGTCTTTTTTCAATGCTTATAATGAAAAACATTCATGACTATCCAATTTGTTTACTTAAATAACAATAACTGTTAAGCTGCTGCTGGACAACAAGAAATATTAATGTAAATGGGGAATTACCATCGATATGGAAAAAAGAGGCAAAATGAATATATCGTAATTTTTGTGGACATCAGACTTTTAAAACTTTGATCAGATTTTAATATCATTATTTTTTAACAAAATCAATAAAAAATTTAACAAATAAAGTTAATGTTTAAAAAGTGCTCAGTGAATAGTTTATGTAAAATATATGTGATATATAGCATGTTAATATAACATTTACTAAGAATGTTATTAAAAGTGATAATTTTTATGACATAAATAACGGGAAACTAGCTTGGTATCTTAAATTTTATTGACTGAACAAGTAATAATTATGCAAAATTGCCTTCTTAATTGCGTAACTTCATTAAATAAATGAAAATGATTTAATTTTCTTTTACTCTAGTCAAATTTACAAAGCATCATTCTATCATACCAAACCTATAAACCTAAAACTAACATATAACTTCTAATTATAAATGTATATTATTTATAAAAATGAAATAAGATATTTGTTGAAGAAGCCAGCTGATCTGACAACGAAAGATGTGACTCTCAGCAGCCCTCTCAGAATTGGCGCATGCGCACTTTCACTTAACTTTGATTTTTAAGATGTAATGTAAGTGCTGTTATTTTAGAGTTTATCTTTTTACGCTGCATTTTATTCACGTTTTATGTAGTCTGTAGCCTTTTAACTATTGCTGATAGCAATTATGTTAACGATTCAGATCAAATGATCATTTTAAAAGAGAAATTGACCGTAGCTTTGTAATAACCAAGAGTTTAATAGCTCTACAGCTGAAAAGAGGTAAGAAATTGATGTATAAATTATGCTCATGTACGTTGAATCAGGATTTGTAGACGTGCCTGTTTTAGAGTGTGATTGAGGGCACCCAGTGTATTTTAGACTAGCTAGAACGACAAACACGACAATAAAGTCTTTCAAGTATATAATTTACGAAAGTTAAAATATTTTTACTAAGGATTATTGCAGAATCAAGTTAGGTACTTAAATGTTTATAGATATGCTCTGCTGAGCTCATAAATTTAATGTTATCACATGTTTTACAGAACGATGTCACTCCATCAATTTACTTATCAGGATTTTACCACATTGTGTTTACCGTTTACTAGTATAAGGTAAACTGTACATATTCGTCTGAGTGTAGTTATTGTATTGATCGTTCACAAAGTTCTGTCAAGACATTCCTGGAAGGGGATCAGTTTATTCGGCATTATAAAAGTTTACACCCCTGATGTAATGAGTGTACACCCCACGTTTCCTGAGTGGGGAATACCAGCGTATCTTGTTATTAAACAACCTTCCTGGATTTTGGAAAGGTTATTTCTGCACGGGTCGTTGATTTGTAATTAGAATTTTTGAGATTTAATCAAAACAGTTTTTTTTTACATTTAACATTTTTACTTTTACAATTAACTTAAAACGTGATTGTTGATAGTTAGTTATATTTAAAAGCAAACATCCTCATAAATGACTTCATATATCATAGCAATTATCATGAGAATGTCGTACTTTCAGGGGTTTTATTAGGTTTTTTTTATATAAAAAGGAGATACGATGAAAAATGTCCTTTTCATATTTCATGATAAGTGATATTTCCTAAAATTGGAGAGAAATTTGAAGAAACGTGTAGAGGACATACGGATAAGAAATTATGGAATTAAAATTCATATTTCTATACATTGCAGAGCATATGTGTAACTACTTACAGTATGAGAAACGAATAAATTTACCACTAAATGACGGTGTATTTTGAAAGTAGTAAATTTTGTTAGTTTCACGTAAACGTTATAATTTTTACCTGAAATTAGTTATAATTTAAATTCTGTGGTATACGCCCGTTTGAAATAAATAAGAATTTAAATTTAGTAAAAACATGAAATGTCACAATATTAAATATCCCCATTATTTTGATTTTTCTAGAAGTCTAAAAGCACATCCTGTGATAAAATCCTGATAAGTATATTGATATTATGACATCGTTCTGTAAAACATGTGATAACATAAAATATGAAGTAGAAAAAATGAAGTTACACATAAGCTCATTCACTCCAAAACGACCCGTTTCCACACTTACATTCCTCCTGGAGCCGTTGTAGTAAAGAATCGGTATTTACATCTTTAGCATAAAAACTATATTTAGTTTGACGTAATATAAACTAGTTATAACTAAAACTCCAATTAAATATGTAATTTTGTAATTTAATTCATAAATCTGGATTTGACGTGATGTGCTTTTGATGTTATTGTTGGGTATGAAATGTATTTAGTTAATAATATGTGTTTTTCTTGTTTTTCTTTAGAGATAACACTATAAATGATCTAAAACTCTATTTGCTCTATATCTGTTTCTAGCGTTATATCAGGTGATCAAAATCAGAATTTTGTTATAATTTTACCACAGCCAGCGTAAAATCTAAATACTAAATTTTGATTCTTTTTACATACAGTAAATTTAAACATGTGAAATTGATCAGTATATTTTATATCTAATCAACTAGTTCCATCGACGTTGCAGTATTATTTCTCAAATATACATTCTTAAACATGTTTCTATAGTGAACAATCACAAATGAAGTATTTTCAATCAAAATTCTAATCTTTCCGCGATTCGACGCACTTGTAAAAAAAAAAGAATATATCTCAGAGATTTTGTGTGGAGTGGTGTTTACAGGTCTAGTGGGGCTGTGGAAATTACAACATCCTTGCCAGCAATAATTGCAAGTTGAAAAAGGAGGGCTTGACCCTGTACATTGGACGGTAGGAAGTTCCCTTCTCGAGTTGAAGAAAATGTTTTAAACATACCCAATGCCTGAGAAAACAAATTTTCTTTAACTAGTTCTGTATGACGAGTAAAATAAAATCAAGTTACAGCTACACGTTTAAACACACATTACATATACGAATTGTACTCATCCATGATCGATAAATAATCAATTAAACATTTAATTTATTTTTTAATTTCACCAATCATGTAAAAAAATACAGAAATAAACGTTTTAAAGGTAAAATGTACTTAACAATTTATTATTCAAATGTTAATGTACTATTAGAAGTTTTTAAACTTGTTGAATACATTCTTCTTCTGAGTAGAAGCTTTTATTTGACTTGTTATTTGAAATTTTGGCATGTTTTTATTACTTTATGTTACGTGGAAATTTTCAATAAACTTGTTTCCAGTTTATTTATGTATTTATTTTAACTCTCTGCTAAGATATATTTTTTTGCAGTTTTACACGTTATTTTATTAATATCTCTAGAATATATTTTTAATAGAAAACAAATTAAAATATAGGTTTTTTATAGAAAACAAATTAAAATATATGGTGCCCTAGTTAGAATGTTGGGTACAAGTTGTGAACACAGTTTCGAGTCTAAAATAAAAAAACCTATATTAATAATTTTATGTTTTATTTATTCCACTTACTTAAGTAATGTGATAAGTGGCCACAATGACTGATTTGACAACATTTTTTACTACACACTCTTACACCTGAATGTCATTAACTGCGCGATGAGTTTCCATTTTGAGTGGTATGTGGCTAATTTCTTTAGGCATATTTGAAATCACTTGAGTACAGTGCCAACAGTTCACAGACCATTCAAGAACTCAGAAGGAAACTCATCGTATAGTTAATGATGTAGTAGTAAGAGTATGTAAAATTGATGAGAAACAGTTAAAAAATTTAGAGTTTTATATTATACATTTAGGACATTTGTTATTGTTTTAAAATTGACTTCAAGCAGTGTTTTATACCAAAATTATAATCAAATGTAGACTGGATTAATGAAGGATTTAATAACCGTTCATACTCTAGATAATGTAGAGGTAGTTGCATGGCACCCTTACTATAAATAGCTAGTGTAGTTTCAGTGCTGGAGTTTGAGTTATTCCATATTTTATTGAATGCTTTATATACAGGATGTTACAAACAGTTTTCCCTGGCTATGCATTTTCAAATACTATGTGTTATTCTAACCTAAACACGAAGAATACTATTTTTTCAATTTCCGCTCTGTTTAGCAGCTAGACGCCATTATGTTTTTTCCACAAACAATTTATATCTTTGTCGTTATATTTATGATTGTTACAAAACTCACTAAACAGGTTCATATTAGAAGGTAGTATTTAATAAAAAAAAATATATTTTCGAAATAGCTTTATTATTCTTAAAATGTCAGCCATTTTATTTGAACAAATATATAAAAAAACCACTAGTTTTACAAAAGTTTTGTAAGACACAACAAAGTTTTTAAACAACTGTCCCTTTTCAATGATATCTCATTTTTTGTAAAAATCATTCAAGAAATAACTATTTTATGAATTAAATTTAGTTAACATGCATACTAAATGGCTACTTATTTACAGTATTTGAATAATATGTGAATTAAGGTCAATTCATAACATAGTTATTTCTCAAGCGATTTTGACAAATGAGATATCATTGGAAAGGGACAATTGTTAAGCAACTATGTTGTATCTTACAACATTTTTATAAAACCAATAGTTTTTTAGATATTCGTTAACATAAAAACAAAATTGTCACTATTTTGAATATAATAAAGATAATTTGAAAATAATTGTTTTATTAAATACCACCTTCTAATATGAACCTGTTTACAGAGGTTTGTAATAATCGTAAAGCTAACGGCAAAGATATAAATTGTTTTATGGAAAAAAACAAAATGGCGTCTAGTTTGCTAAACAAAGCGGAAATTGAAAACTTGTATTTCTCAATTTTAGCTTAGAATCACACAAAATCTGAAAATACATAGCCAGCCCAACATTTTTGTAACACCCTGCATATTTTGAAAAATATGGTTTGGAAATGACTACGTATATCTTTAAAATATAATAATTTTTATTAGTTATAAATGTTATTAAAGGACTCTTACAAGTGATATTATAACTTCTTAGCCCTATATAGCCTATTTATTATAATTGTAGTTTTCTTTCAAAAATCATTATAGAAAATCATAATTTTGATATCTGAGCATTGACGTTTGTTTACTTGTAGATGGTTTTATTAAAATAGATCTGAGTTGATGATCTCATGAAAACTCTATCATTTAAGGGAATGGACATATTTCACCATCCATACCAAATACCTCTTTCCTATTCATGTATTATGTGGAAATGTTGAAAAGATGAAATTATTATCAGATTGAAAATACGGAATAACTTTAGATATGTTTTACCGGAAATAATATATGTATTGATTGGCTGGCACGGTAGGACCTTCCTTGGTATCGGTTTAGGTTATTAAATGTTATAAAAGTTTACAACCTCCCCCTCCATAATGAGTGTTCAGCCCCCTTTTTCCAAGTAATAACTGCGAATATCGTTACTAAACGAGCTCCTGGAGTTTTAAAGACCAATTCAGAAAGACAGTTTACTGTAGACAGACATATTTTCGTCCTAGCCCTACTAAATGTTTTAAAGTGATTTTTGAAGCTGATTCTAAAAGTAATTTTGATAGAGGGTACTCATAATGTGCCTCTCAGTATGAGTCAGTTATTTCTCGTTCTCTTGCTAGCCTATTGATTAGGGCTTCTGCTTTATACAGAGAAGGTCACGGGTTCAAATCCTGGTAGGTCAACATAAGATTGCTTAATGGGTTTGGAATGTCGTGCTCTAAAATGCCATTAGCGTGAAAAGAGTTAAAGAATATACAGTTGAATTATTTAGGCCATCTAATGAAAGAAAATATAAGATCACTCTAGCATTATTATTTCAAATAAGATAAATATTTAATTACTTACAGAGTTTCGAGTTCAAATCTGAACGTATTTACTAGTTAAAAGTGTCAGTTATAGCTTGAATTAGATAATTTAGTTGCTTTTAAAACATGCTACATAAAATCATATGTTTTATTTGTTATTCAGTGAGATACAGTTTTTTTACACTTATATATTGATTATAGTTGTAATACAGTTATTTTATTTTTGAGAACATTTATTATATTTAGAATGAATATCATGCCCAGTTTAATTGTACATTATACACATTGCAAGGTATATACAGCAGAATAGAGTTAAAATTAGATTATTTATTATTATGTATATATATATATATATATATATATATATATATATATATATATATATATATATATATATATATATATATATATATATATATATATATATGCAGTCAAAGTAGAGTGCTATATCTCAATAGGTTTGTCAGATTATATAATTACGTTTAAAATTAGTTTATTGTTATTTAAAACCATGTTTCCTTCCTCACCAACATAATACTTAATTTCCTTCATTCCAACAGTTGATTTAGATTCCTAAGTACTCCTTAATAAGACATATCTTTTATGACACTCAGCAAGGACATATTGAAGGAATCTTAACTACATTGAGTTAAGAAAACAAGGAGATTAAACTTTATATGGACATGTTTATAATAAATAAATAAACAAAAGGGTGAGTATTGTTGATTTTCTAAATGATGGTAAGTTAGGTTGATACTAAACCATGCCTGAAATAATTTGATTTTAAAAGGAGGAATTAACATTTTAAGGCTGTATTCCATTAAAAATATTAAATATTTGTATATATACATTTAGTTTAACAATACAAGTAAACGTCACATAACACAAATTTATTACAATATAAGCACAAAATCCATAAATATATTACAATAAAAGTACAAATTGCACAAATATTATGGTGATCGATTTCGGTGAACCACGCTCAAATTCTTCAGACCAGAGGGATTCATAAAAGAATCAACTGACAATCACAAGAATCAATACCACCGTATGTGTATGGGTGGGCGGGTGGGTCAATATCACTGGACATGTATTGTTTCCACTGTACGTATATGATAGTAAATCAGGTATCTGTAGTCAGACTCCTGTTTGTTCTATGGATGGAGGTCATACGAGGTATAGTTTTACTTTGGGAAGGAAATGGATATAAATATGAAACTTGGAATGAAATAATCATGCAATTTCTACCTTTCGTGAATCCCTCTGGTCTGAGGAAGGTGAGCGTGGTTCATCGAAATCGATCACCATAATATTTGTGCATTTTGTACTTGTATTGTAATATATTTATGCATTTTGTACTTATATTGTAATAAATTTGAGTTGTGTGACGTTTACTTGTATTGTATACGTACCAACACGTATTATACTAGTTATAAAACTATTTAGTTTAAGTAAGGTTGTTAGCAGAAAATGTGATTTGGCGAATAGAATTTGTTAATTTAGCATAAGAAAAACAGCAAATATTTTGTCAAAATTACTGTTATTTAATGCCACTGTGTTTAAAATGAAATTCAATCATTTTATAGACCATAGATTGAAATAAACTATTATTTATTGCCATCTAAAAATGTATTACTTTAAAACAATTACAACAAAATTGTCACGAAACTTAATATTTAGCTTATAAAGAGGCATTAATATTAAAACACCACTGTTAAAATTATTTTTTTCATAAACATTCTTCAAGACTTCTTGATTTGGTTACGTACACGAATACTAATGAAAAAGGTCTTACAAACAAAATATGTCCAACTTGCTTGGTTTTCCGTCAGTCTGACTGGATGTGTTTTGTAAATAGTTTATCATAGATGGTATAAAAATTGTTAGTATGTATAAACAATAGTAACTGTTAAGTTGTAGTTTTTGTAATTGTAAATTCTAATGTTGTGACAATTTTATCCACTTAGCATGTACTGTATTAAACAAATCACATCTTATCAGTAATTATTGATCCGATCTGATTGTTGTGCATTTGTTATTTTTTTATTTCATTTTTTTAAATTTATACTGCCGTATTTAATATATTAAGCTTCGAAAACTAAAAATAGCAGCAGTTTTGAATCGGTACAAGTGGCAATTTGATACTTCATACTAAATTAGGTTTTATTATTTCTCATACATGTACTGGGTTTGAAGACAATATTTTAGGGGCTATTAAGATATGATAAAAATTTAAAAACACATCCAGACAGACAAACGGAAAACTAAGCGTTTTACGACATATATTAATTGTAATTTTTTTCGTCTAGTTTTCTTAGTTTGGCAAGCCGGTGGCCGAGCAGTCTAGGGCATAATGACTTTGAGCTTAGGTTACAGATAGCGCTGGTTCGAATCCGGTCTGGACTGGAAGATTTATCAGTAATATTATCCTTCTACTTTACTGGTTTTCCCCTTTACGCTATCTGAATAAGTTCCTCGCACAGATCAGTAGTCTTTGGGTATTTGGCAAAGGTTAAGAAGGAGATCGGCCTCCCTAAAGAAATAAATAAAAAAGTATACGTAACCATATCCCGAAGTCCTGAAGGGGAGTTTGTGAACACCCTGTATGAATGAAAATTCTGAAATATTAATTTGCGATTTAATTTATTGGATTGAATATTTTATTTTGAACGTTTCTGCAAAGTGCTTGAGTTTCTTAAGATATTCGGTTATTAATATTTAAATATTCGGTTACCTACCACTCAAGTATTACTTGCAAAATACATTTTTATGTCTAACTATTAGTTTAGACTTACTTTAAATTAGTTTCCAATTAAATTTACGCAGCCAATAAAAAACTTCACCAGACCAGTCGCTGATTGTCAAACAGCGAAGTTAAAGGATGTACTTCAACACGATAGCTCTTGTAAATCATTGATTGCTTAGGCTTTGATTACTGATTACATTACCAAACGGAGAAGAGCCTCGCTTCCCTTTAATTCATACAGATTCGGGAGGATTTGAACTGATTCATCAGTTTTGTCTAAGTTTATTGGATCTTACATTGCAAATTTGTCAATAAATCATGTCTAGATTTAACCATTTACGAAGAAAGTCGTTCGTTTTTCTTTGTAAGCAAACTTACTTTACTATGTTAACTATTTAATAGACTAGCGTATTAGATATAAATGAGATAAAGTTGAAGGGCTCAGAAACTATAAAGCATTTATACGTATTTATATTGCAATTTTATCGAGTATTAGTTTTGAATTATTTGTTTTGCATTTACCCTTCTTTGATATGACATTTTAGGTCACTATAAAATAGTCAAACAAAACGAACACTACAGTCCATTTAAGTGGAATCCATTTTTACAATGTAAATTAACAGCGAAATAGTATAATACTTATAATAAAACGTTCACTACGTTTTTTATTTTTAAGAAGATGCAAACTCCTTTCTAACCGTACTCTGCCCATTCCCCACAGACTATTGATCTGTGCTTGAAAATTTATTCAGACAAACTAAGGGGTCGAACCAGTACAGCACAAGGTTGACATTACTATTAGGTACTTACAGTCCAGGTCAGGTTCGAACCTGTGCTATCTGTAACCCATGCTCAAAATCCCGATGCCTTAGACCGCTCGGCCATAGGCTCGACCAATGTTAAGTGTAAACAGTTCGATACCATAATTTCACTATTTCTTCAATATTAATTTCGCATATTATATTTTCTATTCCATAATCAAATAACTATCCATTTTGATTGGAATAAAATAACTGTATATATACTGAATACAAATTATTATTGTATTAATTATATGTGGAGAAAATATTTTTAATAATGATATATTTAAACCTACTAAAAGGCCACAAATTTAAATTTAAAACGTCTTCTCTATTTTAGGAAGTGGGTGTTTAAAATTATGAATTCAATTTTTATTCTAATTCCAGTTAAAAACTGGATTTCTATTGGCTGTTTCTATACACCTTTTGATTTTTTTCACCGTCCCAGAGTATAAAAATAGCATGAAATATAATTTTCAATGAATTGGCAGGTATAAAGCAGTGATAGAAAATATTTATGGTATTTTATAGTTTGTTTTTAATTGGGAACCTTAAAGTTCATTTATGACATGAAATAGTCAAAACACATGTTAGGAGTTTAGAAATAATGTTTAGTGAGAGCTTAAATAAAACCTATAGGAAAGATCATGATATAGCCATGAGTTAAATATATGTGTTTGAAGTGCCACTTTAAACTCCAAATACTGATGTTAGAATCAGTGTAAATTTAGTGTAAATAAAATTTTACTTTAGCAACAAAGTTAACATATATGTACTATAAAGATTAATGACCAACTCCTGGACAGGACGTTATCCAATTCATGAAAAATTAATGAAAGTCACACAGATAAAGAATTAAGAAAAACAATAAAAAAATGCGGGAATTTCACAGATTTAAGTTTTAAACTTTAGTAGCTAAAACCATCTGACAAACTGTATTATAATGATACAATAATTACTTGTACCTGGTTTTACATAAATACGATACTCTCGCACATATTTTACTCATCACATACACGCGTTACTTAAATTGAATACACATCGTTCGTCAGTAAATCAGACAACAAATAATAAATAAATTAGCGCATCATTTACTATTTTTGTGTAAAAATTCTCTAGCTTATGTTTGAAAGATGACAAATATTAAGCAGCTGGACATAATCGTGATTAATCTTAGTAGCTATGATTAGTAATTAAAATATATGTACTGTTGTTAAAATAGTAGAGAACCCAATATGGCTCCTCATATTGTAAATCAGAAGGACAAAGAAAAACATTTTTGCTACCTTATCTCAAGCATTGTTATTTCCTTATCAACTACTCTTTGAATATATACCTTATCACACCAGACACTGAAAATATAATAGCTGCTGAATATTTTCGTATTTTACTCATTAGTGATTGTGTCTCGATCACCCAATTTCATCATAAAAATTAAAACTATTAGTATTAATTCCAACTATATTTAACTATTTCAAATATTCCCCCTTCACTAACCATTCCATCAACCCTCTAACAGTCTCCTAGATTTCCCCTTTCCTGAAGGCCACCACAATAATATCCAACACAACTGAATCAAGGGCTCTATTGTTAAATTCACACAAAATACAAGTATATGTACCGTCTTTATACTAGATTGGATACTTATAAACATAATTTTCTCTGCTATGATTTTGAGCAGTAAGTCTTAAGAAAATATATAGAAACATTATATATTTCTAAGTTCATGTAGCATATTTCATTATCTAATTTTAAAATTAGTTTCCTTTTCTCCCCTCTGAAACTTAGTTACTTTTTCACTATAGGTGATTACGTAGTTTCACCACAATACTATGATTACATATCAGACTAATTTGTTAATATGGGATAATGAAGATAGCATAACAATTAATTTAAGACCTTTGTATGTACTAGTTACTTTTTACTGTTCTTAGTTTCCTGGCCAGCACAAAATAAATTTTCCTTAGTGCAGCAAGGAATTACGTCACTGTGTATTATACATCTCTTATCAAATGAAAACAGATACATAAGAAATGTAATGCTTATTATATCTTATCGTTTAGATTTTAACTATTATGTGATTTGTTTGCATAAACTATTATAAACAATTCTTTTACTATTATGCGTCAATATTTTTTCATACTTTTACGATCACAATTTTAAATCATGTCTTACAATTACACTTAATCTGTTTTAATGACTTTATTTCAGAATATTTTCCGAAAGTGGCCTTTATAGAATACAGCAGACCTACAGACCTACTCAAATGAAATAATAAACTTTTCATAAACTCCAAGAATAAAGATTTATGAACTCATATTGGCCGACGCAATAATTCATGCGCAATGGGAGTAATTTTCACTCCCCAGGACCGAATTAGAAAGGGGTGCAATTCCATCCACGATGAAAGAATTACAAAACGGTAGTGATTTTTACTGCAGCTCCACCTCTGATTGTGTTTTTGGAAATAATATTATGATTCTGACACGTTCATAAACCTTGTTCCAATTTAGACATATTTCCTGAGTTCACATATTGCAAAACAATATTTTTGTTCACTTAAAGATCATATCGGTTAATTATTTGTTGTTTTTTCATTTTGATTTTTGTTTAATTTATTTAAATCAATAAAGTATTTGCTTGAACACCTATTTTAGTATTAAGTAAACGTGATAAAAATAAAAAAAAACTGATTTTTTTCGCATAGGTGTGCGTAGCCAGTATGTCATTGGAAAGATGAACCACTCTATGGATGTGGTGGATGGATCCCTTGGAGGTGGATGGAACCACACCACCCTACGTGTAATTTAAATAACACCATATGTGTATGAGCACCCTTAGGCCACCGAGAGACTGAAGTGGATGTGCAGGATTAGTGATTGTGTCTCGATCACCAATTTCATAATAAAAACTCAATGTATTAGAAGTATTAATTCCAACTATGTTTAACTATTTCAAATATTCCCCCCTCACTAACCATTCCATAAACTTTTCCATGAAGAATACCACTGTACGTGTATGGGCGGGTGGGTGGTTGAATACCACTGTACGTGTATGGGCAGGTTAGGTTAGGTTAGTTAATTTTGTTGTTTATAAATACTAAAAAAGAATTAAAGTTAAAGAAAGTATTTTTATACAACTAAGAAGACTAACAACTAGATGTACGTTACTTATCGTTCTTATATTTAAAAATGTTTCCCCTTATGATATTATATGTAGCACAATATGTAGTTAATTAGCGAATACTTCTATTACATTCCTATCCTTACACCTTCTGTCATATTAGTTGAGGGGTGTTGAGATGATGAAATCAGAGCCGGCAAATGTTTGAGTAACTAAATTGACAACTTCCACCCCCAAGTTGGCCAACGAGTGACCCGCCGTGAATTGTAAGCAGGTATATGAGCCCCCACTCAGGTTCGTTATGGTCAGCCGTATCAGAATTATATCTACGATATTATAACTTCCCCTACCCTCTCTAGTAGCTTAGCTCGTGGAAAGTATGCAATTAGAGGTAATCACTAGTTCTCCCCTCCTACCCCCGGGAAAATATGACAACTGGAGAAAGTTTAACGAACTCCTCAGTGTTACATGATAGTACAAGTTAATTAAATGAATATCATTTAAATATTACTCATACAAATATTGTAATAACTCTATTATTCATTTTATGATTCAGTTAATTTTAAAAAAAACCAATGGTTATTACCAGATAAAAGACTTAAAATTTCTGAATTTTCGATTTGGTTCCGAAAAAAAAAACACGTACAGAGGTTTTGAAGTTAATTCAAATTTGAGTAAATATGTTTTGTACACTGAGGTCTAAGAGGTCTGTTGAAAAAACTAGGCAATAAAAATATTTTTCTTCTTACATTATTTAAAATTTTTTATATTCCAATAACATGAGTAGATAAAATCACAGGAAAGTAAGGCAGAAGTGTATACGGGATGTATATATTTTTTATTTTGTGACTGTATTATGTCTGAGGAAGGCAACCCAGGTTTGTCAATCAAAACAACTGTTTGTTAGTATTTCTACTTATGTTACTCTTGAATTGTGTTATGGTTACTTGTTTGTAGTCTTTGTATTAACATTAGTGTGGCTAAGCAGTAATCAAGAATTAATGATTTTTACAAAAAATTTAATTAAAACTAACGGTGATCTAAAAATTAAGTGATATGATTAATTCTAAGATTAAAAAATAATAAATTGTTCATAAGAAACCTTTTTTTACAAAAAAATTATTTTGATTCTTAAACACCAACTGTCAATGGGCAAAAACTTACCTACCGGTTCGTAACCATTAAGATTTGTTTAAAAATTAATATTTAACTTAATATCTTAAATGTGACATCTAATAACGATCAACATTTGGTACATCAAGAATACTTGTAGCCAATTTCACCCCAACTCCTCTTATCACAAACACGTGACAGCACGTTTCGTGTCACTTAGGGCCGTTTCCTAGTTTGATTATCTCTCTAGGGGGTGTTTTAAACTACTTTTCAGTACCCTCTATTTGAATGTGAAATGTTTATAGACAAATATGAAATACATTATTGTTAATTCCAAGTCATAAAGAATAAAAAAGTAAAAATGTACTGACTTTATTGTAAAGCTTGTTATAAATCTCACATCAAACTCCTACTTAGAAAGTTTCTTGACATTAATTGTACACATTTATAAATAAATAAATCTTTTCTATAAGTAAAGTTAAAGAGCAGTCTACTTATATTTAATTAGAATCTACATTTTTCGGTGATAACCGCGTCAAGGTAATATCTACAATATTTACAAGGTAATAAAACGTTTCGCCCATACTATGATTGGCATCCTCAGTGGTTTCTCTGAAACGTCTGGTTATCTTGTAAATATTGTATATAGTTTCTTGACGCAGATGTCACTGGAAAATATAGATTCTAGTTAAGACACCGGCCACTTAAGCCTAAGTTCTATTTATATTTAGCTTACTTGAACAGAAGGTGGTGGTTGATTCACTATAGTTCATTAAATTAGTTTTGCTAGTCTCAACTAAGTATAATATAATTACACTTATTTCGGCCATACTATCATAGATCTTAAAACGCAAATAAATACTCAGTAAAATGATATTCTTATTAACCTACTGATGAGCAGTAAATTTGTACACAATTATATTATTCTCTAACCCAGTTATGAATGGCGTCCTTTACAAATTGGGTTATGAACAAATCTAAACAAATTGAATAACATTTTAATAAATCCTGATGCTGTTTTTAATGCGATCTGCCTCAAATATTTTCCTCGCTGAAATATTTCACCATACTTAACTACTTAGGATTTTGTATTTTTATTATTAAAATTTTTCTCAAACTATACAACGTACTCTATATCCCCATAAAATAAATCAACTAACCATTATATGTGATTAAAATATAACAATTTATGGTAAAAAAATGTGTAAAAATAATCGATAAACATTTCTATTCACATCCCTTCTAATTCCATATTAGCCTTAGAGTCATCTTAAGGATGCATAATTACTGTCGACAGGCCATGAAATAAATAAGTTATAAATAATTAGGCAAGATGTAAATTGATAAATGAAATTCAAAATTTACTTTCTGAAATCATTTTTTATTTTAAACAATCAAGTAAGCCTTAAAAGCTTGGTTGAGACAATTAATGTAAAATCATAAGTTTACATGTTTTAATTGATATGAAGTTGTAAAAGGTTTTGTTACCAGTTTCGTATAAGGAACTAAAAACCACTATATCCTGGTTTGATGTGTAAATATTATGTAACATGGTTCACGTACAACAGAAATTTACCACTATACATTACAACTTTAGATCCAAATATTACACAGACATCTATGAACTGCCTTTTATACAGAGTGCATAAAAAGTCTAAAAAGTTACAGATAGGACCATCAAAAGTTAAATTTCAACTGAAAATGTTTTAATGCAAAACAAAAAATTACTTCTAGACTTAAAATTGTTTTAAATTATATGTGGTATCCGCCCGTTTTTAAATTTATAAAAACGCCCTGTGTCAAATGGAATGTAAAATTTCGACAATCTGGTTTCCAAAGTACTGCTTAAAAAAATTAAATCCTTAAATGCTTAAATTACTATGATCACCTGAAATATTAGGATAAGTTTACTATTAGTAGTATTAAAAATATCTTAAATTATATAATAAATGTATTTTGACTTTAAAGACGTATTTACCTAGCAATAATAACTTCCCTTCATATATTAAACAGACACTCCTTATGAAATTGTGTTTTGTAGGAAAAAGCATGTTTCACATTTTTTTATTGAAGGCGTCCTTTAAATACCCCATTGGAATTCCATAAAAAAAAAAAAAAAACTTAAATGTTATTTACTGTTCACATTACAAGACCTAAACTGGTAATGATGACATATTATAATAATTCCATATATAGTTACACACATTTAATTTAATTATATACTCTGTACATATGAATATGAAAGATGTTTGTTTTGAAACTGCACCATGCCATATAATTGGCACATATCTACATCACTACCGTTTACCACCGAACCCCACCCTTAACCACTAGGAAAACATACAAATTGTATTCTGGCGAAACCTAATTTTCCTCACGCAAAGGATAATGTGTGTAAACTACACGTCACTCTCACATATTACATTCCTTCAAAGGTCCAACAAGTTTGCAAATTGAACACATTGCTGCTGAAACTTTACTAACAGTTTTACCATTGTGTGTTATTTGTCTTATTGTAATGTTACATATTAAATACGTTTACATACTCATTTAACATTTATTTTTTCCACACATGTTGATCTAGAAAAAAACTTACAGAAATTACAACCTGAATCCATATAAATGTTTTAATTACTAATCATTCAATATGTGATTGAATACTATATTAAAATTTTAACAAATAAATAATACCACAATAATTCATCATCAGAAATGTTCGAGAGTTGGAAAACATTTTGTCTCATTAACTCATTAACTTGCGAGATTGTAAGAAGAATGTTGAGCCGAGTATGAAAATAGTTACGTAATTAAGTTAAATCATATTGGATAGAAAGGTGAACCCAGCCTTTGACACGGAAACAAAAGACCAAGTCAGGATTTATCCCAGAGGTAATTACAAGCCACCAACCAATCACATCACTAGCTAAGTGATGTAGGCCTCGTGTACTGAGGTACAGTATTTACAGTAACAACAACACTGTAACTGTCACCTAGTACCCCTTGATACAGACACAAAGGGCCAAGACTGGATTGACCCTAAGAGTAATGGTAATCCACCTAACAATCACATCACTAGCTAAGTTACGTAGGCCTCGAGTACTGAGGTACAGTATTTACAGTAACAACATCACTGTAACTGTCACCTAGTACCCCTTGATACAGACACAAAGGGCCAAGACTGGATTGACCCTAAGAGTAATGGTAATCCACCTAACAATCACATCACTAGCTAAGTTACGTAGGCCTCGAGTACTGAGGTACAGTATTTACAGTAACAACATCACTGTAACTGTCACCTAGTACCCCTTGATACAGACACAAAGGGCCAAGACTGGATTGACCCTAAGAGTAATGGTAATCCACCTAACAATCACATCACTAGCTAAGGTACGTAGGCCTCGTGTACTGAGGTACAGTATTTACAGTAACAATATCACTGTAACTGTCACCTAGTACCCCTTGATACAGACACAAAGGGCCAAGACTGGATTGACCCTAAGAGTAATGGTAATCCACCTAACAATCACATCACTAGCTAAGTTACGTAGGCCTCGAGTACTGAGGTACAGTATTTACAGTAACAACATCACTGTAACTGTCAACTAGTACCCCTTGATACAGACACAAAGGGCCAAGACTGGATTGACCCTAAGAGTAATGGTAATCCACCTAACAATCACATCACTAGCTAAGTTACGTAGGCCTCGAGTACTGAGGTACAGTATTTACAGTAACAACATCACTGTAACTGTCACCTAGTACCCCTTGATACAGACACAAAGGGCCAAGACTGGATTGACCCTAAGAGTAATGGTAATCCACCTAACAATCACATCACTAGCTAAGTTACGTAGGCCTCGAGTACTGAGGTACAGTATTTACAGTAACAACATCACTGTAACTGTCACCTAGTACCCCTTGATACAGACACAAAGGGCCAAGACTGGATTGACCCTAAGAGTAATGGTAATCCACCTAACAATCACATCACTAGCTAAGGTACGTAGGCCTCGAGTACTGAGGTACAGTATTTACAGTAACAACATCACTGTAACTGTCAACTAGTACCCCTTGATACAGACACAAAGGGCCAAGACTGGATTGACTCTAAGAGTAATGGTAATCCACCTAACAATCACATCACTAGCTAAGTTACGTAGGCCTCGAGTACTGAGGTACAGTATTTACAGTAACAACATCACTGTAACTGTCAACTAGTACCCCTTGATACAGACACAAAGGGCCAAGACTGGATTGACTCTAAGAGTAATGGTAATCCACCTAACAATCACATCACTAGCTAAGTTACGTAGGCCTCGAGTACTGAGGTACAGTATTTACAGTAACAACATCACTGTAACTGTCAACTAGTACCCCTTGATACAGACACAAAGGGCCAAGACTGGATTGACTCTAAGAGTAATGGTAATCCACCTAACAATCACATCACTAGCTAAGTTACGTAGGCCTCGAGTACTGAGGTACAGTATTTACAGTAACAACATCACTGTAACTGTCAACTAGTACCCCTTGATACAGACACAAAGGGCCAAGACTGGATTGACTCTAAGAGTAATGGTAATCCACCTAACAATCACATCACTAGCTAAGTTACGTAGGCCTCGAGTACTGAGGTACAGTATTTACAGTAACAACATCACTGTAACTGTCAACTAGTACCCCTTGATACAGACACAAAGGGCCAAGACTGGATTGACTCTAAGAGCAATGGCAATCCAACTACCAATCACATAACTAGATAAGTGACGTAGGCTTCTTGTATTAAGGTGTAGTATTTATAGTAACAACATCTCTGTAATTGTCACTTAGTACCACTTGATACGGACACAAAGGGCCTAGACTTGATTGAGTCCTGGGGACATAACAATTGACCTAACAATCACATGAATAGCTAAGTGACGTAGACCTATTGTACTATATGTAAGATACGTTAAGGTAGAACTTGGTATTATTAAAGTAAATTTCAACGTTGGTAAGGTAAATTGTTTGTTGTCGATAAGGAAATTTTCGTTACAATAATGTAGATTTTAGTTTCGATTGGGCAGATTTTAGTGTCATAAGTTAGACATTAGTGGTACTCTGGTATAGTAATATTTCAGTGTCAATAAAGTAGATTTTAGTGTCAGAAAGACAAAACATCTACTTATTGTTATCAGCCACCATTTATTAATTTGAAAAAAAAAAAAAACTGCAATATACATACAAGTATATTGGGATAAAGGGGCAAAATTCATGTTGTATATTGTAAAAAATAAAAACATAAAGTGATATCCTGTCAATAAGCTAAATCCAATCCATCGAACCATTCTAAGACCTTCCTAACTAATTCTATTTATGCTGGCTAGTATTATCTATATTGGAATCAATGTAACTTATCATATTCAAACCGTAAAATTGATACTACCAGTGAATTTCCATTTACAACACTTAAGTGTAACAAATATCTACTACGTAGAGAGATTACACCACGTATTGTAGCAATACATGGTGTTTACAGCAATATATTCACCGTGTCTCGTCTGAAGGTGTGAAGGCATTGTGGTCCCATGTTAGTACACTTAAGTGTAACAAATATCTACTACGTAGAGAGAGTACACCACGTATTGTAGCAATACACGGTGTTTACAGCAATATATTCACCGTGTCTCGTCTGAAGGTGTGAAGACATTGTGGTCCCAAGTTAGTACACTTAAGTGTAACAAATATCTACTACGTAGAGAGATTACACCACGTATTGTAGCAATACACGGTGTTTACAGCAATATATTCACCGTGTCTCGTCTGAAGGTGTGAAGGCATTGTGGTCCCAAGTTAGTACACTTAAGTGTAACAAATATCTACTACGTAGAGAGATTACACCACGTATTGTAGCAATACACGGTGTTTACAGCAATATATTCACCGTGTCTCGTCTGAAGGTGTGAAGACATTGTGGTCCCATGTTAGTACAGTGTGTTACAGTTGTACAGAAAAGCACTGTAATTTTTGTTTCAAAGTTGTAAACCTTTGCAGTATATTTAGTGTTTTTGAAATTATGTTAACAGTCCAAACATGTTTTATTTAGGTCATAAGAGCGCTTTATATTTTGAAAAAAATTCTTGTTTCTATGTAAATTTATATCCACTACTGGTATGATGGTAGTTGATTCTGTCATATTCAAGGTTTTATTAGACTAGATGGAAGTAGGGTACGATAGAATCTGTATTTATCTTAATTAATTCCAGATATTACTCTCTTAGGGACCCCTAGAGTCCCTGGAAATAGAGCCCAGTTCTTGTAATCTTGATCAGTGGTTGTTGCCTATTCTAATGAGATCATCCATTATGCCTGGATATATGCCTTTACAGAGAAAACCCCGACTTCAGTCTTGTCATATCATAACCAAGACTACATGATCCTCAGTTAGTTTAGTATCTTGGTCGAAAGTATCTTTTTGCTGAAGTTGAAGTTAAAGTATCCTTTTCGTAAAAAAATTTCTATCTGAGCACCAACACGTGAGTAACTTTTGATTTTTCTCATCAATTGATCACAGTTTTCAGTTCATAGTTTCTCTCTGGTAACAACTGAAAATTGTTGCTCATATAGTGACTTTTTTCTATAAAAGTTGACCAATTATTGGATTCTTCTAGATATTGAGTCCAGAAACTCCAATTCAGTGCCCATTAAATTTATTTCGAAAAATGTTGCCTGTGATATTTCAGTTGTTTCAGTATTCCCTACATATACCAGGGAAAAATTAGACATATAAAATAACTTATAGGCTTAATGACTACGAAACCGTAGTTTTACTAAACACTGTGGGGCTCACCAACTAGTGACCAGTGATGTGAAAACAGTGGACTTGTTTCATGTAAATCTAATTGACTCTGGACATGTTAACTCCATGACACGTCACTAGGGCCAGCTCTCAACATTGACAATTGGTGTGGAAAACATGGCTGCCAACCTAATTTCATTAATTTTATCCAACTTTACGGACCAGTGATATTAAATACTAACGTTTACCTAACAATATCTATGTGCTTATAAATACTATAAAATAAAAATATTCTGTTTTGGTTGTACTGTTAAATTTTGTACAGTTAAGAAATGAAAACACATTATAAGTTAATGGATCGCAGCACAAATATTTTACAATATTAATAAAAAATTTACAAATATACTACAATACAGGAACACAATGCGCCAATAATCTACAATATAAGTGCAGCGTGCACAGTTACTATGGTACAGTAACTAAAAAAATATATGCCATTTTAAAAATGTATTCCTATTTTCTGATTGTAATTTTTTTTCTGATTGTATGTTTTAATATAGTATCAAGTGTCATATGAAAAAAAAAAATTAAAATAAACCACCACAAAGTCTCCAAATACTGCACAGAGAAAAATGAATTATTGAAGGCACCACCTATCCTGATTTACAACAGCTTAAGAATAATATGGTAAAATAACGTTGATTAAAATTAAAGAAAAAGTAAAAGTTTTTTTGCAAGTTGGTGAATTTATAAAAAAATAGAATCTATCTGATGAAATATATGATGCGAATCGTTTATAAAGATTATTGGAACATTTTTAACAGCTGCATAGTGCCTTGATTACAGTACGTAAAATAAATATATTAAATATTAGGAATATTTGTGACAATAATTTGGTAAGTTGTTGGTAAATGTGATTTAAATGGGAGTACACTAGTGCTCCACTACTAGACCCCACAACATCTGACAATTAGAGACACACAACTAACTATGCATTGGATGAGAAATACAATGTGTATCTGTGTATATTAAATCAACAACAATAATACTAAATTAAGTTAAATTTAGTAATATTTTCTTTAACTAATCTTGATATGAACGGGAATAGACTGAACTATATAAATCCTCATATTACCAACGATATTGTAGTATTCGTGAAATTCCACGTTCCATACTGTACATGCGGCATCCACCTTGTAGAACAAAGCTCTTTATTAAATAAGCCTTTATCCCTTGGATCTTTCACTCAGACAATTTTATTTCACTTTTGCTAGCTGTATTTATTTTCGAGTATGCAAGTATTGTTCCTAGCACATTTTTTTCATAAGGCTAGTTACGGAAAGTAAGTGAATTATTAGTATATATAATCAAAGATAAATTCACATGTTTCATGTCATCAGTATTCTGGAATTTAAATAAATGAGAGCCTAAGGAATATAAGGAACCGAGTGTTTTATTTTCTGATTGATTACTCATTAGTTTTCATATTAAATATAGGTTGATTCTGAAATACATTTGATCAGTTTAATAAAACAAGTATTGACAAGTAACTAACAAAAATGACATATTCTACAAGCCTGTAGTATAAAAATGAAAAAAAGAGAATAAAAAAAAGTAATACAGTTTATTTTATAAACAATACTACTCATTATATACACGAATGCCAATATAGAAATGAGTATGAATTAATTTTATTAAGGAACAGCAACAGTTATTTATCAATATAATTAACCTTTAATTTAGTGGAAATAAATTATTTGTGATTCGTGTTTGTCAGGGTGGTCACAATATAAAAATGATACCTCACATTATATTTATTTAAAACTATACCAATATTGAGGCTAATGGAAAAGAAAGTAGCCTGAAAAAAATAATGCCCTCAAAGGGAACAATACGTCATCTGCTCCTTTATAAAAGATAAGTACAGAATGCTGTTGAAGCTAAGTTGTGGAAAAATAATGCAATAGTAAATAAAGTAACAATTAATATAAGTTTATGAAATATATTAGCTTTTTTCCTATATATACACCAAACAAACGTAACCTAACCAAACCAAACCAAACTAAAAATAAACATACCTAACCTAAACTAACCTAACCTGATCTAAAGTAACCTAACATAACCTAACCTACCTTAACCAAAATCCAAACTTACCTAACCAAACCGAGCCTAACATAACCTAACAAAACCTAAACTAACTTAATTAAACATAACCTGATCTAATCTAGCCTAACAAAACCTAACTTTAACAAACCTAACCTAACCCTACATTAACCAAAAACCAAACTTACCTACCTAACCAAACTAATCTAACGTAACCTAAATTAAGCTATTGTTTGTATATCAAAACGTTTTCAAGATGGTCATTTTACAAAACATTAACATTTACTACATGGGCAAAGCAGGGTTTTATTAGAACGAAACATGGAATAAAAGTTATGGTTCTAATGTAGTATAAATTGTTTAAAAATAAAAAAGTCGGATAGTAAGAATGTTCTAAAACATTCATTAGCAATTAGGTAAAAAAGGGACTCTTATACTATACCACAGTATAACATATATTTATATGATATTAGGTTAGACTGATCAATCATCAAATATAGACTTCATTGTAAGTTTAGAACTATGTTAAATTGAGGGAAGAAAGAATTTAAATGAAATAAAATAGGTATTTTTGAACCACAGGATTATTGATACGATTTAAAATTTATTATGTTTAAAGTAAACAATTACGTGGATTCAATCTAAAATGTCAGTTGTACAAAGTCTACGAGAGCCTCAGCGTACTCAAAGCCGATCCCCAGCAGTTAATCTACAATGTCAGTTGTACAAAGACCTTAAGTCTACGAGAGCCTCAGCGTACTCAAAGCCGATCCCCAGCAGTTAATCTACAATGTCAGTTGTACAAAGACTTTAAGTCTACGAGAGCCTCAGCGTACTCAAAGCCGATCCCCAGCAGTTAATCTACAATGTCAGTTGTACAAAGACTTTAAGTCTACGAGAGCCTCAGCGTACTCAAAGCCGATCCCCAGCAGTTAATCTACAATGTCAGTTGTACAAAGACTTTAAGTCTACGAGAGCCTCAGCGTACTCAAAGCCGATCTCCAGCAGTTAATCTAAAACGTCAGTTGTACAAAGACTTTAAGTCTACGAGAGCCTCAGCGTACTCAAAGCCAATCCCCAGCAATTAATCTAAAATGTCAGTTGTACAAAGACTTTAAGTCTACGAGAGCCTCAGCGTACTCAAAGCCGATCCCCAGCAGTTAATCTACAATGTCAGTTGTACAAAGACTTTAAGTCTACGAGAGCCTCAGCGTACTCAAAGCCGATCCCCAGCAGTTAATCTACAATGTCAGTTGTACAAAGACCTTAAGTCTACGAGAGCCTCAGCGTACTCAAAGCCGATCCCCAGCAGTTAATCTACAATATCAGTTGTACAAAGACTTTAAGTCTACGAGAGCCTCAGCGTACTCAAAGCCGATCCCCAGCAGTTAATCTACAATGTCAGTTGTACAAAGACTTTAAGTCTACGAGAGCCTCAGCGTACTCAAAGCCGATCCCCAGCAGTTAATCTACAATGTCAGTTGTACAAAGACTTTAAGTCTACGAGAGCCTCAGCGTACTCAAAGCCGATCTCCAGCAGTTAATCTAAAACGTCAGTTGTACAAAGACTTTAAGTCTACGAGAGCCTCAGCGTACTCAAAGCCAATCCCCAGCAATTAATCTAAAATGTCAGTTGTACAAAGACTTTAAGTCTACGAGAGCCTCAGCGTACTCAAAGCCGATCCCCAGCAGTTAATCTACAATGTCAGTTGTACAAAGACTTTAAGTCTACGAGAGCCTCAGCGTACTCAAAGCCGATCCCCAGCAGTTAATCTACAATGTCAGTTGTACAAAGACTTCAAGTCTACGAGAGCCTCAGCGTACTTAAAGCCGATCCCCAGCAGTTAACCATTATCATTAAACCACAGGAATATCTTTTCCTTAGAAGTAACGTTAATAAAAATTATATTAGCAGCATAAAATAAATTTGTAAGCCTTGAAGCTCATTCACAACATGCCTCAAGGGCTGAGTATGTTTTCTGTGTTAGTTGAGTGGGTAAATCGGTTTAGAGGGAGTGGGATTAACCTATGTGGGTGTAGTGTTGTATGTGAGGGTGGTGAAATGGCAACATTTACTTCATGGCCTGTATTGGCTTATTTTCATCTCATGTAACTTTTTATAAACTATTTGATAATAAAACAAACAACTTATTTCATTTAATAATACATCTTTCAAATTATATTATTCTTTTCTTTAATTTTCCCAATGTAGCTGATTATGTTTTAGCAATATTATTGTGATATGTTCTTAACAATTCACTGTTTACGACAATGTACTAGTATTTACCAATTAAGAACAATCAAAACCTTCAGTTTGGAAGGTTTTGAATGTTTTTACAAAATCCCTAATACACAATATCAAACTTTTCAGTGTTTTTATAAAGTAAAAATTTGTTTTTCTCATTAGTGTTTGAAATCCCCCTTCCTTTCAACAATGTGGTCAAAATTAAAATTTCCAAAAGTATTAGATAATACAACCATGTCCAGATAGACGGTTATATTTCATAGGTTAGGTGTATTTTATATTTAGAAGGGGGGGGGATGAAGACCTAGCTTTCCACTTAAGTATATTATAGGAAACAGTGAGTGAATGTTGAGGGAACCTGCCCCATTGGTGCTACAACGGGTAACCTTTGGTACATCTCTGGATATTGACATACAAGAAATGGTTCATATTAATATGATAAGTATGTATACAGAGGGTTTAGACTTAGCTTTTTTCGAATTAAGTTTTGAAATGAAATGAAAAACGTCTTTATTTTCAGGCGAAGTTAGGACTTATCAGTCCTTTCTTCCACTTAACCTGTTTAATATTGAAAATAGTTTCTAAAATACGACATTTGTATTTTGGCAATTGTATAAATATTAAATAATGGTTCTAAAAGATTTATCCTTATTTTACGGTTAAATTCAGTGCTTGACTTGCACGATAAAATATGAACTAATTTTATTTGAAGGTTAATTAAATTTATTAAATTAACATTCAAATGTGTATAAATTTAAACGTCTCAAGCTAGTAATTGGGCTTACAGTATTTATTATAGAAATAATTTTATATCAGGAACAACATTTATCATAAAAAAAAAAAATTTATGACGTAAATTTCTCATACTCTATCATGTTCTGACAAGTTGTTTAAGATATTCAGAAGTTGGATTTAATTTGCTTTTAAAATCGGTAATTTCAATTTACAACATGTTTGAAAACAGGTAAAAATTGTCCATCTTTACAAAGAACGTGTTTTTATGTTTATTTCTTTCATATTACGTTGATTCAGGCTAGCTTCATATATAATTACTTATTGTACTCCGAATTTATAGAATTTAGAATATGAAAACGGACCATGTTTCAGTCTGAACTAGAAACAAATATTTTTTTTTAATTTTGTTAATCAAACATCTTGTAGACGGTTTTGATGTATTGCATTTCATTGATGATTAAATTAATTTATTTACATTGATGGCTTGGATTTTATAATTTACTATTGCAGCAGATAGTAACAATCGTTTTAAAATTATAAATTTTTTAGCTGATATATTTTTATGAATACGTTATTTATATTACATAAACATATTTGCATTACAGATACTACTCATACAAAGTTTTTAATTGTAATGTATATATTTATTACGTAAATATGGCAAAGCGTGCTCATTAATTTATAAAATTGCTAATACTAAATTAATCTAATTTACTTCAACTTTGGTTTACCTAACAGTATAAATTAAATTTATATACATACATAATGTATGAAACGTTTTGGACATTTTAGGTTAATTAACTACCACTACCTTTTCCGTTACTTCACTAACCCTATTTTTTTTATAGCAACTCCGATTAGGTTAAAACATTTATAAGAAACTGGTAAATCCAATGATTGAATTTCTGCCGAATGCGTTCTCCGAGTGTAAGCTCTTGGAAAGCGATAAGATAAGACCTGTGATGTCGGTTTCCTAGCGTATAAGGAATACCACAGTGGACGTAAAAATGATTGGGGAACAGTTTTTAGAGTTATAGAATATTTATCAAGTGGTAGTGAATTAACGGAAAATAAATAGTGGTAGTGAATTAACGCAAAAGACCCAACGTATTTGAATAATTATAATAGTTTGACCTCATACGCCATGTGAAAAAAACCAAAATATAATGGTTTACTCTCCTTAATCTATTTATCTGATTATGTACCATGTCTGTCTCACGTAACCAGAAACGTGTTGTCCGTCCCTGTAGGGATGTACCAACCCCATCAATCACAGTGATTTCCCATAGGGTTGGGCCAGAGTTTTACCAGAAATATGTATTAGATTAATGATTTATTAAACTAATGGATAGTACGATTTCCAGTTAAATTATTGACCTAATATGAGGCCTAAAAACAGTGGTGGCTTTTATTGCCTTTTAAGCTGAAAATAAAGAAAAGTTTAAAGGTATTTAACGATGAATATCTAAAAATAAATTATCAATTGGATATAGGTTTCATAATATTTATCTTTTTAGAAATGACTATAATTTAGAAATGGGTGTATGGTTAACTACCTAGCCGCTCGTGGATGGAACATAATCTAAAAGTATCCACTAGTTATATTTTCGTACTAACTTTTATATAACTACGTACTAAATTTTTGGAAAAATAAACATAATATTCTTTGAGGTTCCATAATCGTATTAGTCTTACCATTTTGGCCTTACATGCCTTTAGTCATAACAAAATCATGGGACTCATATATGAAGCATTATTATGGCTATAATATGGCATTAGATACATACATACAATGACTACTTCTCGTTTATTCTTTAGAAAAATCATATGTGCCTCTGGCATTTCACTCATCAAAACATTCACCATGAAATAATAATTACGAAAATTTTAATTATAACCTGTGAAATTATATAACAATCATTTAGGTAAATACGTTTATAAAACTAAAATATAAGCTAATAATAGTGTAACAATCATCAATTAATGGGAAAATACTGAATAAAATAACAAATTATTAATTATTTCATAACTTTAATGCGTTTTATTAGTCACTTTTACAATTCATAATCAGTCATCACTTTTACTTGCATCGACATTCTATAAATAGACAATTATAGAAAAATTGGTAAAGTAGTTGTTAGATAAAGATATATAACAATATTAAAAGAAAATATTTAAAAATTGAGTAACTCAAGAATGTGTTAAAAATAGGAAGTAATGCATAAAAAACTGAAAATATATTGAAAGGATGTTATAACATGCACTTTAGGAACATATAAGTTAAGACTAGTAAACAACCGAGAAGTGGTTACTAATATATATATATATACATAAAATATGGCCATTTTCCTGCTACTATCCTTTTTATTAAAACAAAATATTTAAGAGCAGTTTTTAAAGTAATTTTGAATGGTTCAGAACCTGTAATATAATTTCTCAGAATATTCTTGTGTGTCTGAACAATTGTAGTTCCCACTTCAAGCACATTTCATGAGATAGAGACATGGAGACCGCTGGCGCTATCTATTAAACAGAATAAGCAATAATTTTACAGTTTAGGAAATCCGGCCTAACGGGACCTATAAAAGATGTACCCCTTCTCACCACACTCATGAGTATAATTTTAGCTAAACAGTAGTATAATTTATGATACAGGAAAATGTGAGAGATTTAAACATGACATTTGTTTTCTTACACAATCTAATAATTAGTAATTAAATTACATCCATTCATGCAATTTTTCTAAAATAAACAAAATCTATTTAAAATTATAACTAAAATACTCAAGGAATATTCCATTCTATGTAAAATGTTATTTAATAGGGAGAGCGGAAGAGATATAATTGGAAAAACTTTAATGTGGCATCGAGTCCCAAAGACTTGAGCCCTGGTAAAACATAAAACAAGCAAAGAAACAAACATAATTAGACACAAAAAAAACTAAAGTTATTCCCTATAAAAAAAATAAGTTGGATATATATATATATATATATATATATATATATATATATATATATATATATATATATATATATGTTGGATGGGGGACAAATCAAAGGACACCTACCTCACAGGCAAGTTGACTCCAGATGATCTGACGGCTGATGCGAGTTGGTTTCGTCCTGCGGCTCCCCCACTACCATTTTCTCTAAATTTACGTAACTAAACAAAGGATATATGTCCGTGGTAGCAGGAAAGCTACGGTCAAGTTGCGTAGTGCTTGTAGTGTTCGAAAGAGAGAATACTATTTTAATATTAATATAGTATCATGAATGACTATCAAAATAACTTTGTTACATACAATCATTCATTTAGTTGCTATATCCTACTATAGTAATATTTAATTTATAATTTATGTTAAAATTAATCACATGTTTCAATAATTACGAGATTTCAATAAAGACATTTTGTTTTGTTTACATTTTTTTATTGGTATTTGGGCCTGATTAAAGTAAAGTTGTTGCATTTAAAGAAGAGATTTATTTTATTTTAAAACATTTATTTCAGTTAATTGCTCATTATATTACAAATCAAAAACATTTTTTGGTCATCCGGCCCGAAGGACCATATGTTACATATAATCGTTCATTATAGTAGGTTATAGCAACTCAATGGATGATTGTTTGTATGTATCAGTCTTAATATGACTAACAAATAAAAAAATTACTGAAAAATATACAAAAGGAACAGATATAGCCTAGGAAACTTTTTACTAAACTGATACACTAAACCACTATTCATATGATGTTCACCATTCCAACGTCCAGCTTAGATACGGGGGAAGTGATTGTATACCAGACAAGAGGGGTCAAGGAGATTACGTCACTTAGTTAATGGTCAGTTAATTTGCACCCCTCTTGGAGGGTTGGGGGTGGGGGGCTGAGAGCAATTGATCAACTGTCTGCTAACTCAAAACAGACAGATGTAAATAAATTTTTAATTAACTTTTGAATATTTCATTTAGCAAGTACATGACTATTGCTTACGTAATATGGTTGGTTTTAATCGTTAAATCATTTTCAGCAAGTAGGTTATAGAAATAATATGATGTCGTAAAATATTTAGCAAAGTGATACTATTGTGCCACTACAGTAGAGGATATCTTCTTGTTTATTCAACAAGTCTTGACAGAGAATTTATACTGCTATTTACAAAAACATCCAGACGTTTCAATGTATATACATTGTCTGCAATTAATTATGTATTTAGTATAAAATTCAACCTTTATGAATAATAAAACTATGATAAAGCATATTTTGTCGATAGTTGTGATATTTGGCAAATATTTGGTCTTCAATTGGTCGAGAACTTTTATAACACAAGTTTCAATCAAGGCTTTGCCCTTTGTGTAGTGTCAAAGGGTTAAATTAAATTTGTTCACCACTGCTGACTAGTAATACCGACAATACACTTGTTGAATAAATATGAAATATTCATATAATTTTGTCACTAATATTGTTTATTCCAAATAAAGAAGTTTGTTGTGTCAAAATACCAATTTTAATTACAAAGAAAAATTAAAATAGCTTGGATACTATAAATGCACTATAACTAATAGTGCAAATAAACACTATATCAGTTTTTATCTTCACTAAAACGTTCACATGGGCATTTAGGCATCTGAGTGAACTTTATTCACCAAGTAAAGTGCCGACTGTTAAATCAATTTGGGATTTGAACCTTGGTTAACGGCCTCCATAGTCCGAAGCCTTGGCCTTTGGGCCACTAATGTATTAATATCAGCTAATATAAGCTAATATAATATATATTTGTTGATATTCAGGGTGTTTTGTGAGAGGTTGGTACAACTTCAGGATATAATAGTAGACATAGAAATAAGCAAAATATATCCTATAAACATATGGCCTATTAACCTATAAACAGACACTCACCTAGTTAAGTGTCTGTCTATATGTATGTTTTCTTTAAAAAATTAAATCTCAAACATGGTTTGAGCTAACAATGTAAAACTTGGCATATTTGCTAACCTAGTTAGGGGTAGTTTGAAAAATAAAGCAACAAAATTATCTTTAAATTATCTTTCAAAATGGCAGTCATAAGAAATGTTGAACGTTTCTTTAAAAACATTTTTTTTTAATTTCATTAGAATAATTTTTTTAAAGGTAATAACAAATCCAGATACCTTAAATTTAAAAATCGATCAGAAAATAAAAGAATAAATCACTTTTTCATGTATACCCCTATTCACTTGTCTAAAGTTTACTGATCAAATTTATTCGGCCTACTTCATTGACATTATAAACAGCTGTTTTCAATTATCAGCTGTTTTTATGTGATGCACTTTTTCATGTAAGCTTGCTTAGGATTTCTTAAAAATAGCATTTTGTTAACAAGAACATTTATTTGATATGAAACACAAATTGTGCCATAATTGGATTATATATGGTTAATAATTTAAAGTATTAAAAACAGCTGATAATGTTAAATAATTGAAAGCAGCTGTTTATATTGTCCATGAAGTACATTTGGTTAGTAAACTTTATACCCGTTAACCTATTAAGTACCCGTTAAGTAAAAACCTGCAAAGAAGTATTTATATAAAAGTACTTTACTGTTTTGTTTTCTGACGATTTTTAAAATTAAGGTATCTTTTGATTTGCTGTTACAATTACAAACAAAGTATTAAAATACATAAACAATATTGTTTTTTAAGTTATTTAAATGTTAACATTTCTTATATCTCCCAAGATATTTTTTTGTTTTTTGTTTTTATTTCAAACTACTCCTAACTAGGTTAGCAAATGTGCCAAGTTTCATATTATTAACTCAAACCATGATTGAGATTTATTTTTTTAAATAAAAAAACACACACAGGCAGACATACACTTAACAAGTTGAGTTAGACCACATATTTACAATAACTTATTTGATTTTTTTATATGTACTATCACACCCTGAAGTTGTACTACCAAAATATCACGAAGCACACCCTGTATAAATTACTGCATATAAAGAATTTAACGAGTATGATTCCATACTTATTCCATTTTGCTTCCGTTCTTGCTTGTTTGAACTCTAAACAAGAAATGTATACACATATCATCTGAAATCTATACATCTATAGCAATTAATTATAGTTGTCCATCAAAATATTGATATTTTTGTCATATGCGGTTTATTATAATCCATTCTCTATCATAATAAAAATTGCTCACTAATTGCTATTGCTAGTTTCTATTATTATCATCTGACATGTTATAGATCCCTTGTAATTTATGTAGTAGAATCTAAAATTACCCAAGCTTATAATACAATAATTTAGATTCTGATAGTAAAGTTTTAAGGCAATTTGTTCTTACTGATACCAACTATCAAGAATATTTTACATCTGTATATACATACACGTACTTATTAATAATTAAAGTTAGAGGAGTTATATCTGAATTAGATGAGTTATATCTGAATTAGAGGGGTCATATCTGAGTTAGAGGAGTTATATCTGAGTTAGAGGAGTTATATCTGAGTTAGAGGAGTTATATCTGAGTTAGAGGAGTTATATTTTATTTAGAGGAGTTGTACCTGTTAGATGAGTTATATCTGATTTAGAGAAGTTATGTCTCAGTTAGAGGAGTTACGTCTGAGCTAGAGGAGTTATATATGAGTTAGAGGAGTTATATCTGAATTAGAGAAGTTATATCTGAATTAGAGGGGTTATATCTGAGTTAGAGGAGTTATATCTGAGTTAGGGGAGTTATATCTTAGTTAGAAAAGTTATATCTGAGTTAGATGAGTTATATTCTATTTAGAGGAGTTATATCTGAGTTAGATGAGTTATATCTGATTTAGAGGGGTTATGTCTGAGTTAGAGGAGTTATGTCTGAGTTAGAGGAGTTATATATGAGTTAGAGAAGTTATATCTAAACAATAAAATACTGTACGACACTTGAAAACACTGACCAATAAACAATACGTGATATGTGGCTGAAGACAGTGACAGGACAGTGTTGTACTATTTCATAGTGTTGATTGCAGCCCTTTTTATTTCACTGTACTTCAGTATATAGGAACAATTAAAGTGTAATTGGTATTCACCTTCTCACTTGGGGGAGAAGGGCGTTAAATGTAATTTCGATTTGGAAAGTTTAAATTTAATTAATTGAATAAAAGCCAATGATAATGTATTACTATTTAGTTGCATTGTATTACTAAATAACTATTTACTCACTTGGAAAAGACGGCAGCCAAGCTGTCTAAAATGCCAGGACTTGGACCCTGAGTTAAAAATAGCGCATGTTCATTGTTCAAATCCAGGCCTTGCCTTGACTGGAATTATTTATCGGTTAAGTTGTAGTCTATTAATTATCCAATAACTTTTCTGAATAAGTTCCTCATACAGATAAATAGTCTAAATGAAATAAGTATCGGAAGGTTTAAAGATGATACCATATTCTCCTATTTGTATATACAGTATATAGACATTTTCTACTCACAAATACATTCCAGTAATCAAAAACCTATAAATTATTAACATGGTTAATTTACTTCACTCTCCTGCTAAACGTTAATTTACCACCATGAGACGTAGGTGAGGTCATATTCACTTTGTCAATCTGCCAAAATTAAATCCGGCCATAAACTATAATATACCAAGAAATATTTAGATTATTTTTTAAAAGTTAAACCGAAACACACGTAGAGAATTTGTAGATCGAATTTGCTGAATTAAACCTTGCTTGAACTTATACTTACTATAAACTACACATTTACTATTAACAGAATACAATTGTGAAAAATAAAAAAGTATACATATTTTCTCATGAAAACATGTACAAGATTTCGTTAGAAACTCGTATCTCCCTGATATCCAGTAACAGTTTAGAACAAAACAGTCTTCCGGCATTGTTCACTATTTATGAAACTATTTACATTGCTCAATCAGTAGTTTTATTTTGCTTAGATTTGTAATAAGCTGTGTAAAAGTATAATTTGTTTACAAATTTACAGAGAACTGTATTAATCTTTTGAAAAAGCCCACCACGTTAAAAAGACAAGACAAGTACGAATAGTATAGTACTTGAATTAGCGAGTGTTTGAAAATAATAAGGAATTATACAAAATTAGTTTTTCATTTACTATTTGAAAACCTTCATAAATAATTTCAAAAATGTACACATAAGATACGTTTTATTATTGGATTTTATTATGTTATTATGGGTTGATGTTAAACAAATTTTTATCTAATCCTATTTTTATAGTAAAATATTTTTTCATTTGCTTTTTAACACAAACAGAGATAAGCCAAAATATTGAATTTAAAACTTTTTTATTTTTCTACTACCTTTGATTAAAATTTACATGAAATAAGTTGTTATTTGACTTGTTTTACTTATACTAGTTTTCAATAACCGAATATGAGACATTTTTCAATTTGGAAAATGAAAATTTAAATGACATCCGTACTATTTTCTGAAAGTTCGTGTCATTAATAGCAGTGGGTAAACATATGATGCCCTTTCGATGAATGTAAAGTTTTCAATAACGTAAAGTTTACAAATAAAATTTCTTTACATTATGACATAATAAGACTCTCTGCACCTAGGGGTATTATTATATTGACGGTTGTTGTATCCAAATGTCAAGGCCTTAAAGACTTTAGGAATGTGTTGTAACACGAAATATGTTTACATTTGAACATTAAAAAAAACTGAACCCCACTTCTCACCGCGAAAAGAGCGATTTCGGGCAAATAACAGAGTTGAACTTTTAAATTATTTAGGGTCATAAACATAGCGTTAAGTAAGAAATATTTCATTTCATCGTTACTGGCTGTGGCTCTGTAGTCTGTAATAAGCCATACAATTCTTAGATAAAGACCTGGGATTTCAAGAGATTAAAGTTAATGTTAACTTTACTAGAGAAGAGTTTAATAACCGGAGTTCCAACCGATTTTCATGTTTTTTTTCTTTTTAACTAGCTAATAATATTAACCCTACGTACATGAATCAGTAAAATTTTTTTCCGAAAATATCGATATTACCAAAAAATGTAAGTTTCCACCAAAAAATATTAATACTACATTAATACTATGTAGGATTTTTCCTAAACCCGAAAATAACATCAAATAATACATACAACAAATAATGACTACGAGATTTGACAAAAAGTGGCATAGGTTACGTTAGGTTATGTCAGGTTAGGTAAGGTTAGTTTAGTGTAGGTTCGGTTAGTATACTGTATGTTGCCCGTGCATATTGCCAACCTAACCCAACTAACCCAGCTAACCTAACCTAACATCTCCTAACCTAACCCAAACTATCCTTACCCAACCCACATTTTTTGTTAACTATCTCATTTATTATTCATTGTATGAATAATGTGAAATTTAATTTGTGTTTATATAAAAAAACTATATGCGATTGGTGTAATATAAGCTGGTGTAGTTGTAATATTTGGGGGGGGGGGGGGTAGTGTTTTTAAGGATGTAGTAAAGTAGTTTTCAAGTGTTTGCCTGTTCTTTAATAGAACAATTTTAATAATTGAGATGTTTTATTCTCAAGTCATTAAATTATATTTGTATTACAAAATACATCAATATTATAAGTAATTGTAGAATAACTATTATAATGAATTTGTCATACTGCTGACTGGTATTTATTCCATAATTTATTATTTCCATCATTCTGTATTCATTAAAAATAGTAATGACGTAAGATATGCCATCAACATATACCATGAGCAATTTCATAAATATTATTTATGAATAATATAATATTTACATTATTATATTTATTATATTATTTATAATATACGTGTTATTATAGAAATAAAATATAATTTTTCAAAAAACTATTTTAAGGTAAGTTATATAAAATGTAAAGTAGTCATGGCTGACGGTAAAAATTGTGTTTAGTCCATAAAAGAGTTATCGTGTTCAATGCAGCTCAAAGCTATGGATCTTTTGTAGTAATGGAACATTGTTGGACATCTTTAGGCAGTGTTTCTCCTAACGATGATTAATGTTTACACATTACTATTATGCTCAAATGAACATAGTTTTTATGTAATTTTTTATGTACATTTGTTTACCCTTTTTGCCAAAAATTGGCATTTACGCCCAAAAACGTTTATAGATGAGTGATAGTGGGTTTAATATTGATGAAAAGTTTAAAAGAAAAAAATCATGAAAACCTGTGAGACCATAAATTTACCATTAAATTAACCTTTGCTTTACTATAGAGGAATTCAATATAAGTAGTCTCGTATTATTTCTATATACAAGGATCTTATACGTTATTCAGCTTCTAATTGGCAACATGTTAACAGACCACTTTGATGTCAGTATTAATAGTTGAAGGATGCTTTAACCTACAAAGTAGTTAATTAAGTTAGTATATAACAGATTCTCGTCTCCACTTGAAATTACTTTATAGAGCAACTATAAAATGAAAGGGGGAACATCAAACAGATTATTAGTAAGTCATATCAAACGATTTATAATTGAACTATTTCGAATATTCCAACAAACGTGAACAATTTCAAATATACTAAGTTTCTACTGAGCATGATTATTTATTGTGTTACTTTGAATCAACACTTAAATTATTCGGACAGAATTAGAGAAGGAACTAGTAAGTACAAGGTGAAAATTACTACTATATAAATATCCTAGTTAAGGCTAGTACTCAAACCTGCACTATCTCTATTTCAGGCCTAATTCCGATGCCTTAGTCAACTCAGCCACATGCTCACGAACATCATAGTTTTGGGTTTTTACATTATATTTAGGAATGGTTCATTTGTACAATACACTATTGAACACATTTTTATTGAACAAAATCCAAAACAATATAATAGGATATGCCTAACTGTTAATATTTCTAATTGCTTTGGAATTAGTTAAACTGATTTGATCTCTGAAACATTAAAAATATTCAACCCCTCCCCACGTTGAGATATAAATTATATTCATATAATTAACCATGTGAAATGTTAGGCTTATTGACACTTCTGTAGAATAATTTAAGGATTGTTAAATAGTAAGAAAGCTACCTTCAACACGGATGTAACAAAATGTAAAAAAGATTATAGGAAATTAAATTCATATGTCGATTATATGCTTATTTTTATGAATACAAACATTTTATTTGATAAGAAATCACATGTAGAATATTTTGTGAACATATACCTTATCTAGATTTTTAAATTTCCATGTGACTTGAGTTTTTAAATGTCCGTATGTAAAATTTATTAAATCATAACAATACATTTTTATCTCTACAATGCCACTGTTATTTGTATTAATAATGAATGTAAAAACTCAATACCTGTAAATTGTGTTGAAATTAGGAATTAGTAATTTTATTACCTAAAGCGTAATCAATACTGTTGTGAAAACCAAATAAATATCGTATTTATAATGTTTGTACTGTAATTATAAATTTGTTTAAAATAATTAAATTAGTAAGCACGGACATTCGAAAAAGTTTACTATCAGAAAAACCTAGAAAAATATGTCTCGAGATGAGACCAGGACAATACTTCCATTGGCCTTTATTCATGTTATTACAGTCTGGTGTAATGGTGTTTCTTGTAATAAGGTATTACCGCTTATGCAACCAACGACTTGTATTTCTTATACACTCTACTATACTGGAAATATTAACTTTATCTCACTAAGCAACCCAAACAGATCAAAAGTGTATGGGGGTGAAACAGAACATTAACAGTGATTGAGTAAATGTTATAATGAAGAAAAACACACATTTTAATCTAACCTATCCTAACCTATCAAGAGTGTGGGTCCTCTTCTAAAAAAGAGCCATATATGTTATTAAAAAAAAAACACACAGTCATATTTTACTCGTCATTATTATAAGTAATAAAATTCCAAGAATAGTGGTTAAAGCGTTCATTTATGTAAATACTATTAACCTTTTGTTTAGTTGATATTTATAAAACATACGATTTAATTGATTTCAGATGAACTCTTTAGAATATAAATATAGAATACAAATATAGACAATACACAAAAGGTATATTTGGAATCACTCATAGCTTATTTACGCAGTTGCGTTGGCCTACATTTGAAACTTTATGGATGTTCAGCTGAATGATATTCAATAATTTCTGCTGCACTGTTTTACTAGCTGCATTTTTTCACCAGTCCAATTTTTACTCGCTTTCCATTAAATGAGTTTGTTTAGAAGTTTCTCCTTTTTCGAATACCGATACTACATTCTGACAAATTTTAGTAATTATTTTGTTCGTTATGGTGAGTTTTGACATACAGGACAATTCTATGAAGTATTATTGTTTAATTATTTTTATATATTTAGTTATAATTAGTATTATAATTGAATAATATCATGATTGATATTTAAAAATTTTATTTGTCCTTTATAAATTAAAATATTAATATTTTGACTGAATTTATGTATACGGCAATGAAAATAGTGTAGTAAAATAATGGTGCTTTAATTTGTAGTGTAAAAAGAAAATGTATTACAATAAACAGGAAGAGCAGCTTAGAACTGCATATTAAAGAAAAATATCTACATGTTTATATAAAAACTATTAGACGCTGTGTGACGCCCACCTGAATGGGAGGGCGGGTGGGTCACTATCACTGTGTATGTATAGGTGGGTGGGTGGGACACTATCATTGTGCATGTATAGGTGGGTGGGTGGGTCACTATCACTGTGCCTGTATAGGTGGGCGGGTGGGTCACTATCATTGTGCATGTATAGGTTGGTGGGTGGGTCACTATCACTGTGCCTGTATTGGTGGGCGGGTGGGTCACTCTACAGTCCCCCGCCTACCGATCCACCGTTGTGGAAAAACATTGGGTTATCTGGAAAATTCAATAAATTGTAAAAATATCTTAAAACTTATATATATATTTAAAACTTATAAACGCACAGTAACCAGTTGCCTTTAGACTTCGAAATCCTGGAGTGAGACTCCAGAGTGAACCAGTTGGCGTCGCTACTTTACTAACTGATTAAAGTTCGTGCACAGGCCTGTGGGCCATGTGAAGTGGGGAGGGAAGTTTTACTACATACTTCTTGCAATTTTTATATTAATTGCTAAATGAAAAAAAGCTTGGCTTAGTATAATGTGTTATTAAGTTTGATTTATTTTACCTTCATTATTACATAATCTTTAGATCAAACTAAATGTATCGTAAACACAATAGCATGTTTTACTGTTATTCAATAGAAACTGTAAGTCCTTTTTTAAAACTGTATCTTTTAAGAGTTTGAATACGATGAAACGTAACCAATAAAGAATTAACGTATTTATTAGTATATATTTTGGTACTTACGTAATCTAAATATGCTTGACCCCTTTTGTTATGGACTACAAAGATTTCAAATACCTGCAATAAAAATAAAATAATTAACTACAAACTATTTGATTAGAACTAATTAGTAATCAATTTGTTCTAACTTAAAAAGAATATACTTTAAGTGAGAAGAGTGAATAGCTTCCAAGAATATCTGCTTAGTATTTAATTTTAAAACTATATTGCAGAGGGATCTTATCATGAATGTTGCTTTTTAAAGATGTGCTAAAAATTTGTATCATGATACTACAAACCATGTCATAAAAAACAAAGTTAGACTTGAACAATGTTTACCAAAATTTTAACTAAAATTGATGTAAGAAGTTTTTCGAAAAGGTTCAGGTTTGAGTGATTGGTTATATTCTATGTGTAAACATTAATCATCGTTAGGAAAAACACTGCCTGAGGATGTCCAACAATGTTCCATTACTACAAAATATCCATGGCTTTGAGCTGCATTGAACACGATAACTCTTTTATGGACCAAAGATAATTTTTTTATCGTCAGCCATCACTACTTTACATTTTATTAACTTTCCTTAAAACAGTTTTTTGAAAAATTATATTTTATTTCTATAATAAAACGTGTAATATTTATGAAATTTCTCATGGTATATGTTGATGCCATATCTTACGTCATTGACATTTTTATTGAATACAGAATGATGGAAATAATAAATTATGGAATAAATAGCAGCCAGCAGTATGATAAATTCGTTATAATAGTTATTCTACAATTACTTATAATATTGATGTATTTTGTAATACAAATATAATTTAATGACTTGAGAATAAAACATCTCAATTTTAATAGAACAGGCAAACACTTGAAAACTACAATTACTATACATCGTAAAAACACTACCCCCCCCCCCCCAACGCGAAATATTTAGGAATTTATCTTAGACACTAAGATTTATTATTAAGATTTAAAATGAAACATAAATTAAAAAAAAAAAAAAAAAAAAAAAAAAAACAATATGTGTCCGTCCATTGTAAAGTAAAAACAGTACACGCACTACTATCCGGAAACACAAATGGAATACGCTGTTCACTGATTTTGGGAATGATGGATTGAGACAGGATGAGAGCAGTCTGTTAAGGCTTGAAGCTTTTCAATAGGGTCGAGTACTGCTGTTAAACATTTATTAAAGTTGTTGTGTTTAATTTTGTATGTACTGTATTTGGAATAACTGACATTGGACTATAAATTTTACTTAAGAATGCTGTTTTCCTATACATCCTTAGCATTATGACACATAATTGGAATATTCTTTTATATTTTCGTAAGAACAACGATTTATATAAACAATTCCTAGCTTTTGCCAATACATAGTTACGTTAAACTGTTTAGTGGGCATCATAAAGGACTGTTGTTGCAGATGGCAAACAATAAGCAAACTTAAGCATAACAAGCCATTGAGGTAGTAGTAAAACTTGATATGATCCATCAGTAAAACATAAATTAGAAAATATATTGCGTAACATAATTCTACTGTAAATTTATTGTTCATATTAAAAGAAAAGTACATTTTTATTATCTTTTGATGGCCATCGTTCATAGTTTTATGAAATGTATACAAATGTATACAAATGTTAATTGTCTCGAAGTTTAGATGGTTGGTAAGTTGGCAATATCCTGGCCCAGTCTTGAACGTACATTTTGTAGCATTGCCAAGGGGTCGTTACCACACTCGTAATCCTGCTGTAAGGTTGCCATGGGATGTAAATGGTCGGAAAATTTGCATTACTCTTAGGGATGACTTGGCTTGATACCTTATGGTAAGGTTAATAGGTTATTATCTGACGACTACTTCGTACTACTGCTGTAAGGATGTTTTGGGTGTATAATTAATTGGGTGGAGAATATGAATTACTGATTGGTCCAATCTAGTCTGTTCCCTTTGTGGCAAGGTTAAGGGGTTGTTACATTACTATTGCTTCGTACTACTGCTGTAAGGATGTTTTAGGTGTATAATTGGGTGGAGAATATGCATACTGATTGATCCAATCTATTCTGTTCCCTTTGTAGCAAGGTTAAGGGGTTGTTACATTACTATTGCTTCGTACTACTGCTGTAAGGATGTTTTAGGTGTATAATTGGGTGGAGAATATGCATTACTGATTGGTCCAATCTAGTCTGTTCCCTTTGTAGCAAGGTTAAGGGGTTGTTACATTACTATTGCTTCGTACTACTGCTGTAAGGATGTTTTAGGTGTATAATTGGGTGGAGAATATGCATTACTGATTAGTCCAATCTAGTCTGTTCCCTTTGTAGCAAGGTTAAGGGGTTGTTACATTACTATTGCTTCGTACTACTGCTGTAAGGATGTTTAAGGTGTATAATTGGGTGGAGAATATGCATTACTGGTTGGTCCAATCTAGTCTGTTCCCTTTGTAGCAAGGTTAAGGGGTTGTTACATTACTATTGCTTCGTACTACTGCTGTAAGGATGTTTTGGGTGTATAATTGGGTGGAGAATATGAATTACTGATTGGTCCAATCTAGTCTGTTCCATTTGTGGCAAGGTTAAGGGGTTGTTACATTACTGTTGCTTCGTATTACTGCTGTAAGGATGTTTTGGGTGTATAATTGGGTGGAGAATATGCATTACTGATTGGTCCAATCTATTCTGTTCCCTTTGTAGCAAGGTTAAGGGGTTGTTACATTACTATTGCTTCGTACTACTGCTGTAAGGATGTTTTAGGTGTATAATTGGGTGGAGAATATGCATTACTGATTGGTCCAATCTAGTCTGTTCCCTTTGCGGTAAGGTTAAGGGGTTGTTACATTACTATTGCTTCGTACTACTGGTGTAAGGATGTTTTGGGTGTATAATTGGGTGGAGAATATGCATTACTGATTGGTCCAATCTAGTCTGTTCCCTTTGTGGCAAGGTTAAGGGGTTGTTACATTACTATTGCTTCGTACTACTGCTGTAAGGATGTTTTTGGGTGTATAATTGGGTGGAGAATATGGATTACTGATTGGTCCAATCTAGTCTGTTCCCTTTGTGGTAAGGTTAAGGGGTTGTTACATTACTATTGCTTCGTACTACTGCTGTAAGAATGTTTTGTGTGTATACTTGGGTACAGAATTTGCATTACTGATTGGTCCAATCTAGTCTGTTCCCTTTGCGGTAAGGTTAAGGGGTTGTTACATTACTATTGCTTCGTACTACTGCTGTAAGGATGTTTTGGCTGTATAATTGGGTGGAGAATATGCATTACTGATTGGTCCAATCTAGTCTGTTCCCTTTGCGGTAAGGTTAAGGGGTTGTTACATTACTAGCTTCGTATTACTGCTGTAAGGATGTTTTGGGTGTATAATTGGGTGGAGAATATGGATTACTGATTGGTCCAATCTAGTATGTTCCCTTTGTGGCAAGGTTAAGGGGTTGTTACATTACTATTGCTTCGTACTATTGCTTCATACTACTGCTGTAAGAATGTTTTGTGTGTATACTTGGGTACAAAATTTGCATTACTGATTGGTCCAATCTAGTCTGTTCCCTTTGCGGTAAGGTTAAGGGGTTGTTACATTACTATTGCTTCGTACTACTGCTGTAAGAATGTTTTGTGTGTATACTTGGGTACAAAATTTGCATTACTGATTGGTCCAATCTAGTCTGTTCCCTTTGCGGTAAGGTTAAGGGGTTGTTACATTACTATTGCTTCGTACTACTGCTGTAAGAATGTTTTGTGTGTATACTTGGGTACAGAATTTGCATTACTGATTGGTCCAATCTAGTCTGTTCCCTTTGCGGTAAGGTTAAGGGGTTGTTACATTACTATTGCTTCGTACTACTGCTGTAAGAATGTTTTGTGTGTATACTTGGGTACAGAATTTGCATTACTGATTGGTCCAATCTAGTCTGTTCCCTTTGTGGCAAGGTAGAGGGGTTGTTACATTACTACTGCTTCGAACTACTGGTGTAAGGATGTTTTGGGTGTATAATTGGGTGGAGAATTTGCATTACTGATTGGTCCAATCTAGTCTGTTCCCTTTGTGGTAAGGTTAAGTGGTTATTACCGTACTTTTCCGGCTATCGACATTTTATATAATAAAGACTTACTTAAGCCTAACAGATTCCATTGAAGAACGATCGCACCTGATGAAGTAAATATTAAAAGCTCCATAATTATCAAATTCTAAGGCAATGGACTATTACTGGCTTGCAAATAATATCATTAGGAATACTATTCAATTAATTGGTGTACCTTCGGCATTTATTATTCAGACATGTTTACAGTTAAGTTACTTTCCTGAATAACTAAAACTATCCAAAGTAGTACCGGTGTTCATACAAAGAGATGTTAGTTTCATGTTTTGAGTTAATTAAGTAATATAATTAGACATTTGAAACATTCTAAATTGGTAAATAAATATCATTTATGGCCCATACTTTCATTAAGATTTTACAAGAAACGGGCGTAATTACAGAAAATAAAAAACAGAGGTCGCATCCAATTGTGTCGAGTAGTTAGCTCAGAGTACTGGGTGCATAGCAGGGCCAGCACCCATGTCAGTCCCTCCCCTTATTCCCCTCTAAAATCTCTAGGATAAATTTATTAATTAGTAATACAGATTTATGATGATGTAAGTTAGGGGTAATTTATTTCCAACTCACTGAAACGTCCACTACGGGCAGAAAATACCGACCTCTATTTTTGCTCTAGGGAGTAGCTAATGAAATTCCTACCTAGTTTTAAAATAAAGCAGAATCTTACGTATAATATATAATGTTTTATATAAAACTGGTTCATGCAAATATACGCAAAGCCCAGGAAAAAGTGGCCAGTTATATAAATTAGTTGGATTTTATTTGAGCAAATATAATTGACTTCCAGTTAACCCTGTATCACTCCCCAAGGGACTGCTGTCGACTCTGTAACACTGACCATTGGCGTTGAATATACAACTATCATCTTTATTTAATTATATTAGTCAATTTTAAATCCTTTTATTGGACAATATAATATTCATCGATTACAAACAAATCACACACTGTAAGACGGAGACCGAGAGACGGAGACCGAGAGACGGAGACCGAGAGACGGAGACAGAGACGGAGACGGAGACGGAGACGGAGACGGAGATGGAGACCGAGAGACGGAGACCGAGAGACGGAGAGATGGAGAGATGGAGAGACGGAGAGACGGAGAGACGGAGAGACGGAGAGACAGAGAGACGGAGAGAAGTTTTAAGTTTATTTAGCAAACAAATAGTTTCCATAGGTTTATATTAGAAATAATAATGTATTTTTAGCATCACTTACCATCTTGAACAATACAGAAGGTAAAGTCACAAATGTACTCTTGGTCGTACAGATTGGTCCATTATCACATCCACATGTTGACTTGTGCTTTGTCCCATGACATTTCACCTCCAAGCTACGGTTAGATAATGTCATCAGGTTTTGACAACTACTCAGCAGTATGCTTTGCGTATGTGTCTCTCACAGTGAACAATATCAGCTGATGGACGTTCTTTGTTCGTGAGAGTTGACGCTTAGCTAAGCTCAGCTTGTAATGTTGTTACGTCACAGTTATGTTAGGGTCGGCGATGTGCTTGGATTTGTCTGTCACTTCATGAAACTGTGATGACGTCAGACTCCTGAAGATTTGGGGAATGGGGGATGCAGCTTAAGATTTTCTTAAAGAATATCTCACTAGTTGAGTTACATAAAAGCCTTGATGAATAAATCTATTACTTAATTCGAAATAGTTATAAAACTTACATACTTCAAACTGTCTCATACAATACGATGCATTTCTAGAATTAGTTTGTACTTAAAGAAGTTATACTTATGGCTCTCCTTATCCTTAGACGATACTTTAGAGTCTGCATTGCTTTTTAAAAATGTACTTTATCAAGTACATTGAAAAATGTAATAAGCAAAACTAAAAGCTTTTGAAACTGGGTGCTGAAAAAGGACAAGATGCATAGGTCATGTGTGGTTTGCAGTTAACTGAGAAGAATAATTGAAGGCATTAGAAGGATAAATTCAAGAGGAATCCCATTTGTAGATTATTTAAATTAAATAGTGGATGTTGTCAATGCCTCATACTATCAAGAACTTAAGAGGGAGGTGGAGAGCCGTTTTGAGCTACGAGTTTGTATCAAAAGGTTTCTGTCTGTAAGCCAAAGATGACACCTTTTTTAACATCTTTCAAATATTTACGAATAAAATTTCAATCGATCTGCTGTTTATTTGGAAATAACTTTATGATTTTTGAGCGTATTAAAAGGCTAGTTTCATTCTATGGTCTATGCAAAAAAATTTATTAATTTAACGTTTATCTATAAAACTTAAAAAAATATAAGATATATTAGAAGTTTGACAAACATTTCTTACTAATAATTCGAGACAGTTCTTTTATCTGTCTATGCCTAGTAATATATAATAGTATTAGTAATTATATGACCTAATTATACTGTATGACGTTACGATATTATATTGTAACAATGAAATATGAACAATGTAATAATGAAAAACAAAACCTTTCTTATCCCAGTGGATAATTACCATACCATGGATATACTATACCATGGTATTCTAAGCACCATGTCTCGGCTCCTTGCAGACAGTAGATCAGTTACACTAACCCACCCCCTTCCCTTCAAACCTCCGGAGGAATGCAAATTTCTGACCATTAGCTAAGTGACGTAATATCCTTGTCTGTCTAGTCAGTAGACTAGACAGTAGACTAAGCTAAACAGTAGTCCAATCACTACCCTCAGTAACCCTATTGTTGTGTTATTTACTTGACGAATCAAATGTTTTAAACAACATAAATAATAACATTTTCGATTCAATGCTGGAGGTAGGCTATTTGCTTTTTGAAGCTGGTAATTTTAATTTAATTCGATTTTTAGGGTTATCCACAAAAATATAAATGTTCAAACATTTTATTGAGCTCATTACACATTCAATGAGGGCTTCAAGTACGTACGTATATTTGCAAGACAACTTATATTTTGAGTAACAACTGGTATTTCTATAAACTAAACTATCGCAGATAAAATATCTTACATATGTAATAATTACCTCTCTTTAACTTACATTTGATTTAAAATTTACAAGATTTGTAAAAATAAGGGATAGTAATTAATTATAGAAAATGTTAAAATTCAATAAACCACCGAACAGTGTTAAATGGATGTTCGAGACTGATTTCTACTGTAGGGGTGGTGGTAGGTTCAAGCCGTCACCCCTCGGGCAGTCAGTCTCGCGTAGCGCCTCACCCACTCTTGCAGTGTTGTAGCCACGAGCTCATATAGATTCGATACATTTAGATTCGTTACATATAGATTAGATACATTTACAATTTATTTAGATCAGTTACGTTTTACTTTATTCTCAAGTTTTGTCACAGTTTCAATAAGTTCATACCATTAACTTCAATATCAATAAAGCAGTGATCACATCTCATTTTGTTTCATTAATTATTATTTACCCGTTTCTGAATTGGCTTACCGCGGCATACATAAGCCACAACAATGGGGTTAAAATGGGAAAATGACAACAACCAGAAGGTGATCTCGTATTTATTTAATTCCATTTATACAGTATTAATATACTGTATAAACCTAACCTAATCTAACCTAACCTAACCTGTTATTAATACAGATACAACAGAAAAATAAGGAACAATGCCTTTAGCTACAATTAACAGTTGAGAAGATAATGCGTTGAAATAGAAATATTTTAAAAGTAAAACTAATAAATTTAATTTTGCTTATACAATAGTGTTGGTAGTTTTATGTTTATAGAAAAGAGCTGCGCAGTTAAAAAGTGTTAGTTAAAAACTTGAACTCATTTAGTTTAAAATTGCAAAACTATTCATTTTGTAGTTAATATTTGAAATCAATTAGATAAAATGGTTTGCAATATTAATTGGCTAAACTCAATTCACACATTCTCAAAAGTAAGTTAGAGAAAGTCATTTGAAAAATGAAAGTAAACAGCCTTTTTGTATTTTATTTGGAGCGTACTAACATATAATTATGGCTGTAAGATAAATTAGTTAACTTAGAGTCCTAACTAAAATATGTAGGTAGATGTAAGTTTATAAGTAATATTTTAAAAGCACGTGGCATAAAAATTATATTGAATAACTTACTTAAGTTCATATATGAAACAAAAAAATCTATAAATATATTCGGAATATACCCTTGACTACGATAGTCCCTTTACTATTGCAAGATATAGATCAACGAATATACGATAAAATAAAAGTGTTGATAAAACGAGACAAAAAGCTTGACCAAAAAATCCAGTAGCCGTGTAAATCTAGACAGGTTTTCCCTGTTACAGGAAATTAACCCTTGTTTATCTCAGAGTTACAATCTTGCCTTCCTGTTTAAGATGAGCTTACATAAATCTCCACCACAGGTGCCTGAGATTTAATATCACGTAAATTACGAAGATGGATATTTTATATTAACAAATTTAAAATATGTTATGTGTATCTCTGGAGAGTGATATTTCATCAGTATTTCATAATTTGCATTTTTTAATCTTTAATGTTTAAATCAGTTATAAACTTATAATTAGTTAATATGGTAACTTCAATTAACTGAAAAGATAGACAATATACTCAAATACAAGTTATCTTAAGCACATATATTATTTTATAATTTATTTGGCTAAAAACCCATGAACTTGTGTTCTTCTCTTTTTTACTGTATTTTAAACTTTAAATTATTTCTTTGTTTTCAAGTTCTACAAAGTTTATTTTATAATTAGCCCTCGCGTGCTGGATGATGACCAGGGATTCTTGGTTATCACATCGGTCCCAGACGTCGTTAGTTCCACTGTTTGATACCAGAATTCGCTATGAAGTCGTAGCATCCCTATCTGAGATATCATTTTTCAATTCACCATTACAAAAAAAAAAAAAAAAAACAAAAAAAAAAAAAAAAAAAATTAAGTAAGGTTTTCTATGTCCAGATGGAATTAACAAACCACTTTGTTACTGATCCCCTTTCGTAGTATTATTATAAAATATGCCTTAGTTTTATTACGATCATTGTATATTTGTTACTCTTCCACTTTAATATTAGATTGTTACATAGTTACCTGAATTTTATTGAAGAAAATTAATGAACTTTTGTTGTGGTCCAATCATAAATGTAAGCACAAGAATTTTCCGGAATAACTGTTACAATTGTGTTGTTTACATTTTGAATTTAGAGTTAGGCAGTTATAAAGTTTGTATCCTGAAAAAGACAAACCTCTTCAAACATAAATTGTTTCTGTATTGAACACTTCATGGTACATGTAATAGTATTCTCCATTGAAAAATGTTGTCAAAATTGACCAGCCATATTGTTGACTTTGGTAATACGGTCGACTATCGGAGTTCTGTTGTGTGTCGTCCCCAAACCATTATGTGATATGAACAGTCGTGGCAATTGACTAACTCTTTCCTATTTGACTATCAGACACTGCGTTTATCAGTACCTAACACTCAGTATTTCAGTTGAACATTACTTCACTTTAAAACTTTTCTCGCTTAAACTTTTTCAAGTGTATTTCAAATATTAACGTGCTTTGTAGAATAAGTGTGAATAGTACCCAGGATTGGGGTTTCCACTGGTTTTAATTTCTTTACAATATTTGGATATTTATAACTATATATAAAACAATAGTTATTTGTATTGAAAAAAGTAATAAATGGAAAAAATTAAAATCTTATCCCAGAGAGCATTGAATCTCTATCCCTCTCCGTCTCCCTCTCTCTCCCTCTCACTCTCTCTCCCTCTCCCCCCTCTCCCTCTCCCCTCCCCCTCTCTCTCCCTCTCTCCCTCCCTCTCCCTCCCTCTCCCTCCCTCTCCTCTCTATCCCCCCTGTCCCTCCCCCCCCTCTCTCTCTCTCTCTCTCTCTCTCTCTCTCTCTCTCTCTCTCTCTCTCTCTCTCTCTCTCTCTCTCTCTCTCTCTCTCTCTCTCTCTCTCTCTCTCTCTCAAGAGGATCAAATTCAAAACTGTATGTTCATAGATAAGCTGCAATCCCTTGTAGAAATTAATATTGCCCTTATGGAGAATCAAATCCAATATGGCGGTTAAGCTGCGTACTAAATACAAAGAGTGCCCACGTCTGTAAAATGTCCATGAAAGGAATACAGACGCTCAAGCCACACGTACACGCAGTCTGGACTTGCCCGTCACAGACATTCGTGTAATGTGGAATACGTGATTGTGTCTAAACCCTTCTTTTGAATGTTTAACTTACCTTCTAGAATTCTTAAACAGTATTAGCCTTCAATTTAATATTTTTAAACAACATTGTAGGGTTATTATTATTTTAGCAGATGTATATTTTAGTAGTTTAGATTGGTGTCAACACCACTAAATCAAACATTTGCATTATTTCTTACTGTACAGAATCCTTTTTTAAAAAAAGCACAACGATACTTATATATTATCAATTTGTAAATAAAAACCAACAAAATATACTTTTAACAAGGCCATTCACTAGCAAAGTAAGCATCATCAGGCACATTTATTTCTTTGTAAACAAAACAAGATAATAATCAGTTGTGAAAAAATGTAAAGAATTCAATGATTGTTGGTATAATTATATAGTAAATTGTGTATAGTATATATAAAAGTGTATAACTTTTAATAAAATAAGTTGACAATTTTCCAGAATGTTGAATAGGCTACAATTTTTAATAATGTTGAATTATTTATATACAAAATAATAATAATAATAATAGTGATATAGTAAGAATCTAAATAGGTATTTAACCAACCTAGGTTAACAAAATTTAAAAATGTTACCTTCCTTACAGGTATGTTGCATTTAAGAGTCTACTACAAGAAGAAATACTTATTAAAAATATCCATAGATTTTACTTCCTTCCATCAGGATAAGTTTGATTTCAAATGTTTACTAACATGTTTAACTAGTTTCATTTTTGTTTGTTTTATTTTTAAAATTTAATTTCAGGCTACACGAAGATCTTTAATCTTTAAAACATTACTTTTAAATAGTTAAATTGTAGCGAAACATAATAGTTCCTTGTACTAAAATAAATGCTATTATACACACTTTACTTATAATCAATGAATTAATATCCTATGGATACTACCCAAAGCTACTAAGAACCCTGCATAGAGTTGCAGACCTAAAAAAATGCAGATGTCACCAGCTTGCCACAGTGGGACTATCATCCAGGAAAATAATAAAAATGCTAAACATATTTAAGGCTGTACAACTATTAGATGTGCAAAATTAATAAAAATATTATACATTTTAATTATGTTTTGTTATCTCCTAGTTTAAGTGTAGTTTATTAAGAATAAGTTTTATCTTGTAGGATAATTTTAAATTTCTGATTTTAATGATATATTTTTGTAGATCTAATTTACTGATGTCAATGAGTAGGAATTATATTCAGATCGATTGACAAAATACTTTTTTTTTTAAATTGTACGTGTTTCATAAAGAAGCAATACGTTTTATCTCTTGATTTAAAAAAAAATTAATAAATAAAAAAAACTTTTTCAGTATTAAGAGTTGCATACAGATAGGTTTATTTGGGTTTACCAATTTCGTATTACGTATTAATTATATTTAATTAAGTAAATGACAATACTGTTTAAGCATAAGAGTTTTTCGTACTTTATCTACACTCTATTACAACGATTCGTCAAAAATTACAATTCTTACTCTAAAATGAATAAATATGAATGATTTGTATTTGTAAAAAGCAGTTATAACAAATATAATATTTTAATTACATAATCTAATTCTTATTCCATCAAGTAATATAATTTTGAGTAGTGAAAATTTATCGGATCTGGAATAATTTCATAGCCAAAGACCAGTAGGGTGGAATGTGTTGACTTTAATATGTTATATGAAAGTTTGGTGTGACATAACAATCATTATTGACGTCTTAACTAATGGTGATATTTTTATTTCGTTTTTCTATTAACTATGACATTGGTGGAACTGTTATTTCTACAACCTTGTATTCTCACACCCACTTCAAAGGTGGTACTTTCAAACTGGGTTCATAAAGTTTCTAATGTAGAAACAAAATAAAAAACTAAGAATTACGAAACAGACTTAAAACATTGGTCATAGAAATGGATGTGGTAGATATGGGTTTAAATACACTATAGAAGTAAGGAGGGAGGGCAGGAGGGTGACAAAAACATTGATTAAACTGGGTCAAGATAAGAAATAAAGATAATATTCTCTCGTTATCACCACTACATATTATGAATTCAATAATTTCGTCGTTGTCTTCACATTAATATCGAAAATCCAAAAACAAAGCATTTTAAAAGCTGGATTGAAGAACTAAGTTTCGAGATCTGAACCCTATCGTAGCTCATGATACACGTACTCTATATAATTACTAATTTACGTAATCATCCCCCCATGTCTTTCTTATTATTTTATCTGTTTTATTATTGTTACGGATCACGGTAGCCACCATCGTTCCACCTATGTCATTGCGCCCCATCCCTGCATGGGTAACCGCCCGCGGGGCCAATCCAAGTCTTCCAGGAAGGACTAGAATGGCAGATAATTCGCCTGTTGGTGAATCGAGACCCTTCCTTTGGAACTGTGAACTTCTAGATGCTTCTACAGGTTCACCATCGGCAGTTCCAGAATCTTCTGGGCTTCCACCTCTGGTCATAAAAAGACACCCTTCGACCGACTTGACAGTTAGTGATGAGTCAGTGTGTGAAGAGTTATGGACAGTCAGTGACAGATAGTGAAGAGTCAGTGAGTGACAGAGTCAGCCCCATTGGATGTGACAGTGACAGTCTAGAGACAATATACCGATCGGTGTCGGACACTAGGTGAACAGTGTGATAAGTAATGTAAATATTAGTGATCAATTTAAGAGTCGAAATAGTTTCTAAGAAATAATTTAGAAATATGAAATTTGTAAATATTTCATAATGAATAAAATTGAGTGCTTTATAACTTCTAAATAAAATAACAATTTCAGTAACCAGGAGTGGAATCGCCTTATTTGTTTAGGTCCCTGTTGGACCGTAACATGATATTGCTTTGGAACTAACGTGATACTGAGTGGATTTATCAAACTAAAAAAAGAAAATTTAGACATGTTTTGAATTATTTTTGAACTTCTTTTGTTAAAATATTTGAAAAATAATATTAGAACCAGATAAGAGTACAAAAGTGTACCCTCAGTTCTTAATAATAACGTTTTAAACTTGCCTCATGGTTTTTAGTAATACGCCATGAAACATAATAACAATTATATTTTATTTATCACATTCCTTTAACACTAGGAACCAGTTTGTGAAGGAAAACATGGAGTGTTTCTATTTGTATGAACACCAAGACCATGCCAGTTATGGGTAATACAGTAGTGTGCAATGTTCCCTAATTACCAAACACACTCCTGTACTGTAGTAATTGACTGTTACTGTCGTGAATCAGATGCCTTATACTAATGATAAGCTACTCCATTAACATCCACTAGATACTGGTTACAATATCACGTAATTGTCAATTGTGGATGATACAGTAGTGTGCAATGTTCCCTAATTACCAAACACACTCCTGTACTGTAGTAATGACTGTTACTGTCGTGTATCAGATGACTTACACTAATGATAAGCTACTCCAGTAACATTCACTAGATACCGGTTACAATATCACGTAATTGTCAATTGTGGATGATACAGTAGTATGCAAATGTTCCCCAATTACTAAACACACGTCTGTACTGTATTTATGACTATTACTGTCGTGTATCAGATGACTTCTAGTAATGATATGCTACTCCAATAACAGTCACTAGATACCGGTTGCATTGATGAAACAACTTAATTGCGTGTGGTATCATTAGCTTAGTTAATGATCTATGTTACGCTGATAAGCTACAGAATTTGGTTTGGATTTGACTAAACCAGAGTCTAATATGAATGACAGATTTTTGAAAATATATTTTAACAAGCTTAAATGACCAAATAAACAAATAATGTTTAAAGTAAAGTAAATGTTTACAAAAAATGATTTACTTTACAACGTTTACCTCTTAAACACTGCATTCTTTAAATAATTTTCTTTAATCGTCATGATTTTAGAAATGGCAACTACGATTTATAGTCAGTACAATCATAAGTGATACTGAAGTGTTCAAAAATTATGAAATACGTAATTTATTATATAAACTAAACCTTTCGTTTATAATACTTACATACTGTTTATCTTGGAAAATCTTTTTGCTTGTAATAGTTGTGTGATGAACTAGTAAAATATTATATTGATCTAATATAATATTAGAAAAATATTAAAATATTAGTGAAATGTTAGATTGGTCGGTAGCGTAGTTGGTTCAATCCCAGCTTCATGTGCTAAAGGTTCTCAGTTCGATCCTAATCAGAGTCACAATACATTTTGAGAAGGATAAATAAATAAATAATAATAATAAATAAAAATGCCTTTATTTATATAAGCGTTTCTCAGTTTTACACTGCTTTTCAGAGCAACTCGAGTCAAAAATAAAACTAACATGAACAGTGAATAACTAATCCTAAAGCAACAAGTGAGACATATTATATAACTAGACAACTAAACATTAACAACTTCTAATCAACTATTTTACCATTTAATAGCATTTCCCTAAGCTTTACCTTAAATGTTTCATGTGAGTAAGGCTTGAAGTTATCGGGGAGGTCATTGTACAATGTCGGGCCGAAATAAGTATAGCTTTTCCTCCCAGCTTCAAGCCTAACCTTTGGAAAATGAAGTTTTCCTCCGTTACGTGTGCTGCACTGTGAGACCTCATCCTGGAATGAGAGTCTCTCGCTTAGATACTGGGGTTCATTGAGCTTTAAAACTTTGTGGATCAGCTGATAACCACTGGCTGTTCATTTGTCATTGGGCTATTAATTAATGACACTTTCTAAGGAATAGTCGGCCTTAGTTTGTAACAATGACTACATTCGCTCATCTACACTCATCACACTCATTCGAAATCCATATTCGCCCATATCTTGACGATCGGTGTCTTATGAATAAATAAAAAAAAAAAAAAAAATAAATAAATAAATAAATAAATTAATAAAAAAGATCACAAAGGATTGTTTGTAATTTGCAATATTCACGTAAAAAATATGCAAATTATTTTTATTTTTTCACATAGTTAAATTGACACCTGTCCCTAATACACACTCTTGTGTATAAAACTACGAAGGGAAAGTGATATTTAAATTTTTATTCTGATGCAAATCTTTCCTTAATCCACATTCAAGTTTTAAAAATTACTCCATCTATCTCTGTTAATCATAGTTATAATTATAAGTCTCCAATCAATGAGTTATTTTAAATTACATAAATCGATTGACCTAGAACCATTCTATCCTTTCCAAGACTGTCAAGCAGAAATGGAATTGCAAAATGAAAGTAATCTTCTCATTTTAAGGAAAAGTTTTATTTCGTTGGCTAGTACACAAAATGTTATTGAAAGCAAAAGAAAATTATTTCAGCTACTATTTTAAGGTGCACAGAAATTTTTACTCCAAAAATAGCATTTTGAATCGTTGCAAAATAAGATTTATAAGCAATTTATAGATAAAAGTAGATAGTTATTACTTGAAAGTAGATTTTCTAGTAGGCTTATGTGAGGAAGGGGTTTTGGGATCTACTCGTATATTTTGGGATCTACTCGTATATTTGTAGACTCATAAGTAACCTTTTATCTGTACTATTAACATTTGTTATTGGTGAAGTATTTTATCAATCAGGGGTTGTTTGTAATTTTGAATAATTTTTCAAATAAAGTTTGCATGACAATTCCATTTTTTATAACTTAGTTTGTTATATAATTATGACATAACGTTTTTCTAAATTAGGGGAGAAGTTAGGAATACTCAGTTCCATTTTTTTGGAATATATAATTATGTTGACATAAAAACTGTGCCAATTTCTTGTACTATGCTCTTCTCTTTAACTATTCTTGATCCTTGTTTTACAAAATTGTCTGAGTAGTTATAATTCGTCAGTTTAACGTGATGGTAGAAATATGAGAAACCAAGTGACTATAAAACAACACCAATTTATATTAATACAAATATTTAAGGTGATCAATGTTTATAAACCACGTCTACCATCTTCAGACCTAGGAATTAACGAAGGAATTACGAAATGTCTAAGTTCTGAGATGTCATATGATTTGTAACAGTCTCTATTTACATTCGAAAAAAGATAAACTAATTATAAAGTTAAATATTTGATTTTAGTTCATTTATAGTATACTGATTCTTTTAACATCACAAGATTTTATAGAAACTAAACAAGGGATTGAGACGTTATTGTTTATTTAGAGCACATCATACAACAATGACGTAATGTCGTGTGTAAACTTAAATATTTACTTTAACAGTGATTGTGTTTTTGTTTTAGTGGTCTTTGGCATTGTACAATGTTTCAGAATAAAGTAGTTTCGGTCGAACGGTACATTATAACCGTTTCCATGAATGCTTTGCTCTAACATCCCCTCTCGCTGAAAACATGTCAGTGGATTCTTGTGGAGTCAGTGAATCACATATGGGGAAGTATTCGAGTTTTATTGTCAAAATTTGTGTAAATATATTGAAAATATAAATCACACATTAAATAACTCTAGTACTTGGAATTCTGTAACGTAAATAGTGTTTATATACCAGATACTTTATACTAAAGTACATTCATGTCAGACCGGGTACAACATTTTTTTATTTATTTTAATTTTAAAGAATATGCTGATCTTCTTAAACTTACTCTGCCCATTCCCCATAGACAATTGATCTGTGTGAGGAACTTATTCAGACAGAGTAAGGGGCGAACCAGTACAATAGAAGGTGAATATTACTGAAAAAAATTGCAGTGTAGGCCGGATTCGAACCAGTGTAGGCCGGATTCGAACTTAACCTCAAAGTCCTGACGCCTTAGACCTACTAATAAAATGTGATAAAAAAAATTATTTATTTTATCTCCCCAATTCGTAAAAATCCTATAACTATGTGAAGAGATTACTATGTGTATTTATACTACGTTGCATCGTTCAGTTCGTATAAACCACGAGACCAGGAACATGCGTGTACCAGTTGTGGGCGCATCGATTTATGTACGTTCTTAGACCGCTCGGCCACCGGATTTAACCAAATTCTTAAACATATTTTACCACATTAGATTAGGATATTGATCTTTTTTCTATGCAAAATTTATGTGATACTAAAACCCTTTCATTTTTTAGGGTACTCCTTTTTGAACTGACTGCCACCTGACTATAATACAAATTAAAAATAATGTTTTTTTCATTATTTTTTTCATTTTACTTCTATGACATATTATTTTACTGGAATTTTAACATATCATAAACTGAATACCTATAATTGATTAACAATTATATAATTACCCATCATATTAGTTACAGAACAGTATCGTTTAATTTCAGTATTTTATGTAGTCAAACAAAAATAACTATTTTTAAAGTAGTATTTTTAAATGTTTCAGTATGTTATCATTTCTTTTTAGAGTTTCATTTTAGTAAGTATACAAATTTACATTTTTGTAAAAATAAACTTCGTTTTTCCCCCTGAAAATATTAATGTTGGCATTTTTTGGAAAAATAAACTTGAAATATCACTAACATTTGTAAAATTTTACAGTCGGTATTTGATTTATAGAACCGTCCTTCGATATTAATTACAGGAAAGAGAATAAAAACTGCACCGAGTAAAAACTGCAGCAGTAGTAAAGTGTACTTGCAATTATTGGACGTCAGTCGGCTGAATGTACATGCAGCGTGAAATGTACCTAAATAACTGTCAGGGGTAAATAACTGCGAGCAGTTTAATATATACGCTTTGTGTACTGTCTGCATTAAAGGTACATTCTACGTAGCACCATTGCAAATGTATACTGAACTCTTTTCAAACTATATAAAGCCATGATACACTAATTATTGCCACTATATATAAGCTAGCATACATTAATTATTGTATAGCATTTTTATTTTCATAATAATTTAAAGCATGAAAAGTAGTGTTTTCGGTGTTAATATTTGTCGGATGTTGTAATTTATACGAATATTTAAATATATCCTTGTTATCAAATAATTAAAACTCTTTTTTAAAAAACTATTGTAACTAACGATATCAATATTTAACTAAATATATGAATATCATTCGTAAAAAAAAAACATAATAAACATTTTTGAGACTAACGTAATTGGTGATTTATTTTCTTTAATCTAAATTACAGTTATATTTAGTTATTTCGTTTATTTTAATGAATTAAATACTGCAAAAAATCATCAATAATACAGCATACTTAACAATGTTTATTGCTAGCTTTGGTAGTTATCACAACATAAAAACATTATCACGGTCTTTATTGTGTTGAAAATACGCAGTGAATGGTTAGATTAGGTTAAGTTAGGTTAGGTTGGTTTAGGTTAGACTAGGCAAGGTTAAATTAGGATATGTTGAGATAGATTAGGCTGTTAGGTTAAATTTTATTATGTTAACCCTTGTTAGCTAACTGGATTAATTTAGAACTTCAGGGTGTTGTTGAATAAAATTGTTTAGTTTTTCCGATCGACGCTTTTTGAGCCCTCTGTTGCTATACAGGTTGCAAAATGTTCCTAAATATGTACAGTAAAAAAAGAATAAAAATTTAAAATATTAATTATGATCATAAAACTATATATGTTGTACTTTATATGAATATATAAATATGTTCTTGTTATCAAATAATTAAAACTCTTAAAAAAAAAAAAAACTATTGTAACTAACGATATTAATATTTAACTAAACATATGAATATCATTCGTAAAAAAACAAAATTAATATCTATAGAACTACTTCAATATTAACTTAAATAAACTATTATTTCAGAAAATACTGCAGAAAAAATTATATATATATGATATTAAAAAATAAACTAGAACAATACTGCGATCGGTCCGGACAGATTGCAATTTGCGTGTTATACTTATTGTTTGCATTATGGTTAACTGTGCAGTTATTTGAATGCTACATAATCATTTTATTTAATCGTTATAAGCTTGATTCGTTAGTGTGATTATTGGTCACTGTTGCTGATGACTTAGTTGACTGTACTGGCTCTCCAGCACGTGGCCTACCATCTACCTAGTTTCCATGTAATTAAATTCCAACAACATTAAATTGAGTAACACGGAAGGGAGAGTAGTTCTCTTTCTCACCTCCACAACTCAGTGTATATCCCTCTCACAAGTGCTCAGTAGGTCACAATCCAAGTGTCTTATAAATAACAGATGTATCGGTATACATCTTGAAGACACACGTATTTAAAAAAAGCTGAAAAAATTATATTTAAGCTATAACATGGAATTTTACTGGGGATCGTTTTTTTTTAACTCTTTCTAATAATATTTATTGCATTATAACATGGGATGATCAATTACAATTTTATATAGATATGATTTATTTTAGATTTGAAACATTAGTTAAAATGAATTATAATTTTATCTGAAACAATTCATAAGATATTGTAGGCCTTCTTAAATAGTTGTAAAATTAAGTTACAAATTTAATGAGGAAATATAAGATGCATGCTTCATTGGTGCAAGTATACAACGTTGATGTGGAATTATACATTCATAGGGTCGTTTAACGCGGGTAAACACCAATTTGTGGCTGAGGCAACTCTGTAATGTGAGACTGGAGGCTGTTCGATACACATTCTGAGCATACATTGTATGTCATCGTAAAACATAAACTACGTATTAGAGGTAGTTAGGGATAGACATGTTCGAATTGTTAATATATTACCTAAATTAGTAAGATTTTTATTAGTATTTATAACATTTCTTAAATACATCAATATTCCTTTTAGATCAACTTTGTATAACGCATATTTTATGGCTATTGTAACGGAAACTACTGAGAGACTCATTTATGATATATTTATAGAGGTTTAAATCCACCCCACTTTGACTTGAGTCGAAACTGTCACGTAAACACAGAGAATACAAACGCTAGTCCAGTGTGTACTGTAAACAATAAGTGTTATGAATAAATTAATTATAAATTAATATAATCTCAATTGTCTACACTGTCAGCTCACAATTCAATCAGATTATATAAACATGAACTAGAGTTAACAGTTTGGACGTATGTAATACGAGACTAGACAACAAAGGGACTTTGAAAAGTGAATACTGACTCGTTTAGGTACGACAATGCATTTCTCAGTTGTAGTATTGTAAATGTAAACAAGGTGTTTGAGTAACGGACGATTTTACCAGTTTTCCGATCAAAAGTGCGATTACAATACTCAACTATCCAGTGCAATAGTTTTGTATGAAAACCATTGAAATTTAATAATTTACAATACACCTAAATTAATTTGAGGCTCGTAAAATTCCCCGAAAACCTTAAACTAGATAATATATACACAAATAAATAATGTTCAGCACGTTTATCACAAAAATTAATAACATATTATTATTATATTTAAAATTACAAGATATCGTTACGAAAAATATTTAATAAAACTCGTAATTTATTTATACGTTTACAAACACAAGCAGCTAGGCCAAACATGGGCCGTTAACAAACACAGGGCCTCTATGTACTCTGCTCCTGTTTGAACACAAAATGAACATCGGTAAACACAATGTTGGACAACGTTATCAAACCACAACCTATTTTGTAGTTGTTCTTCGTATTCATCAAATATATAGATAATTATTTTAAATGTTTTCAATAATAATTGCTATATTATATCAGGCTTCTTGAAACAATTACACCATCCAAGACTGTCTTGGTTGTGGTTTTCGGACTTATCTTTGGTAAGGGTTGCTTTTTTGTTTTTCATTACATACTTTTTTAAATATTTACATCCAATTACCCCTTAACTACTAAGAAACTGATGATTTCTTTTCTTACTTATCTGAAGCGTTTGCTTTAGCTGACACCATAATAGAATTTACGCTCCATAAAACCAATGTTAAATTCAACTAAATATTACAGACTTATTAACTAAAGTAAATTTAAACTTTACGAGAACAAAATAACCCAAAGATTTATAAATTTATAGGGCAAATATATAGTTATATATATTTTTCTTTTTTAAACTAAAACCTAATATAAAAATTTACGTACAGTAAAATACTGGAAAGACTCGTACAGTAGTACTAGAAGTACGCATGTGATGGCATTGGCTCACCCACCCAGCAATACACCTACAGCTGTACGTATTATTGGTTAATTATACTTAATTACTCGATAGCCTGGCCAGAGAGGTATATTTTCAAATAAATGTCTCAAAACACTCCCTAAAGAACAAAATTAGTTTTGATTCAAACTTACAACTTGGATTCAAAATACAGTTTATATACGCAGTAATTGGATGACATTGTTAGTTTACGTTAGGAAAATTGAATCAAACACATTGAAAATGCTGAAAATGTGACGGAAATGTGTAGATGGGAATCTCCAATCAAACAAATATGACACAATATCGACAGTGCGATACATAAGTACATTAGTAGGACTAATAACGTAAGAATAAATAAAGCCTTATAAATACATATAGGTTTATAATTTGTCAAAGATACTAGGTTATTATTCAAGTACCGTTTCGTCTGGTATATCCTATAATATTTAAATTTATTCTGAAAGTCATATACTGAATCTTAGGTACCGATAACAACTTGATAATGTTATCGGTTAATCTTACCATTAGTATAGTCACCTGATACACGACAGTAACAGTCAATTACTACAGTACAGGAGTGTATTCGGTATTTATGAGACATTGTACACTACTGTTACAAATATTGTTAGAATTTATATTTGTTGCCTAGTGATAAGACTTTATATAGACATAGGTTTAATTGGGTGATTATGCTGTAAACCTCCCACAAGATAGAATAATGTATAAATGTATGAACTGCCTCAATGTAATTAGGTCTAGTACCTGTATTGGAGCATGAAAATAAAATAAAGAAAATAAAATAAAAATACTGTATCATACACAACTGACAATTACGTGATACTGTAACCGGTATATCTAGTGGCTGTTATCGGTTAGACATATCATTAGTGTAAATCGTCTGATACACGACAGTAACAGTCAATTACTACAGTAGAGGAGCGTGTTTGGTAATTATGAGACATTGTACACTACCGTATCATCTACAACTGACAATTAAGTGATATTGTAACCGATACCTAGCATACGTTATCGGTTAAACATATCATTAGTAAAAGTCATCTGATACACGACAGTAACAGTCAATTACTAGAGTTCAGGAGTTTGTTCGGTAATTAGGGAACTTAACACCCAGTAACAGTCGTGTATCAGATGAAACAAGGAATTGATACACTAATTTGATAACAGCCATAAATTGTTATCATTCCCTAATTTACAAATACCACTCCTATATTGTAGTTATTAACTGTTACTGTCGTATATCAGATTACTCACACTAATGATATGTTAATCCGATAACAGCCACTAGATACCAGTTACAATATCACGTCATTATCAGTTATGGAAGATGCAGTAGTGTGCAATGTCTCCTAATTACCAAACACACTCCCCTCCAGAGCTTTTGACTTTTAGTGTTGAGTATCAGATAACTTACACTAATGATACGCTATTCCAGTAACATTCACTAGATATCGGTTACAATATCATGAAACGATATGTTAATCCGATAACAGCTACTAGTTACCGGTTACAGTATCACGTAATTGTCAGTTGTGGATGATACAGTAGTGTGCAATGTTCCCTAATTACCAAACACGCTCCTGTACTGTAGTTATTGACTGTAATTGTCGTGTATCAGATGACTTACACTAATGATATGTTAATCCGATAACAGGTACTAGTTACCGGTACAGTATCACGTAATTGTCAGTTGTGGATGATACAGTAGTGTCTAATGTTACCTAATTACCAAACACGCTCCTGTACTGTAGTTATTGACTGTTATTTTCATGTATCAGATGACTTACACTAATGATATGTTAATCCGATAACAGGTACTAGTTACCGGTTACAGTATCACGTGATTGTCAGTTGTTTATAATACAGTAATGTGGAATGTTCCCTAATTACCAAACACGCTCCTGTACTGTAGTTATTGACTGTTATTGTCGTGTGTCAGATGATTTACACTAATGATACGCTGTTCGAGTAACATCCACTAGATACCGGTTATAATATCACGTAATTGTCAGTTGTGGATGATACAGTAGTGTGCAATGTTCCTTAATTACCAAACACGCTCCTGTACTGTAGTTATTGACTGTTATTGTCGTGTATCAGATGACTTACACTATTGATATGTTAATCCGATAACAGGTACTAGTTACCGGTTACAGTATCACGTAATTGTCAGTTGTGGATGATACAGTAGTGTGGAATGTTCCCTAATTACCAAACACGCTCCTGTACTGTAGTTATTGACTGTTATTGTCGTGTATCAGGTGACTTACACTAATGATATGTTAATCCGATAACAGGTACTAGTTACCGGTACAGTATCACGTAATTGTCAGTTGTGGATGATACAGTAGTGTCTAATGTTACCTAATTACCAAACACGCTCCTGTACTGTAGTTATTGACTGTTATTTTCATGTATCAGATGACTTACACTAATGATATGTTAATCCGATAACAGGTACTAGTTACCGGTTACAGTATCACGTGATTGTCAGTTGTTTATGATACAGAAGTGTGGAATGTTACCTAATTACCAAACACGCTCCTGTACTGTAGTTATTGACAGTTATTGTCGTGTGTCAGATGACTTACACTAATGATACGCTGTTCGAGTAACATCCACTAGATACCGGTTACAATATCACATAATTGTCAGTTGTGGATGATACAGTAGTGTGCAATGTTCCCTAATTACCAAACACGCTCCTGTACTGTAGTTATTGACTGTTATTGTCGTGTATCAGATGACTTACACTAAAGATATGCTAATCCGATCACAGCTACTAGTTACCGGTTACATTATCACGTGATTGTCAGTTGTTTATGATGCAGTAGTGTGGAATGTTCCCTAATTACCAAACACGCTCCTGTACTGTAGTTATTGACTGTTATTGTCGTGTATCAGATGACTTATACTAATGATATGTTAATTCGATAACAGCTACTAGTTACTGGTTACAGTATCACATGATTGTCAGTTATTTATGATACAGTAGTGTGGAATGTTCCCTAATTACCAAACACGCTCCTGTACTGTAGTTATTGACTGTTATTGTCGTGTATCAGATGACTTACACTAATGATATGTTAATTTGATAACAGCCACTAGGTACCGGTTACAGTATCACGTGATTGTCAGTTGTTTATGATACAGTAGTGTGGAATGTTCCCTAATTACCAAACACGCTCCTGTACTGTAGTTATTGACTGTTATTGTCGTGTATCAGATGACTTACACTAATGATATGTTATCAGATTACAGCTACTAGTTACCAGTTACAGTATCACGTGATTGTCAGTTGTTTATAATACAGTAATGTGGAATGTTCCCTAATTACCAAACACGCTCCTGTACTGTAGTTATTGACTGTTATTGTCGTGTGTCAGATGATTTACACTAATGATACACTGTTCGAGTAACATCCACTAGATACCGGTTATAATATCACGTAATTGTCAGTTGTGGATGATACAGTAGTGTGCAATGTTCCTTAATTACCAAACACGCTCCTGTACTGTAGTTATTGACTGTTATTGTCGTGTATCAGATGACTTACACTAATGATATGTTAATCCGATAACAGGTACTAGTTACCGGTTACAGTATCACGTAATTGTCAGTTGTGGATGATACAGTAGTGTGGAATGTTCCCTAATTACCAAACACGCTCTTGTACTGTAGTTATTGACTGTTATTGTCGTGTATCAGGTGACTTACACTAATGATATGTTTAACCGATAATAGCCCCTAGATATAACGATTACAGTATCACGTAATTGTCAGTTGTGGATGATACAGTAGTATACAATGTCTTATAATTACCCAATGCACTCCTGTAATGTAGTAATTGACTGTTATTTTCATGTATCAGATGACTTACACTAAAGATATGTTAATCCGATCACAGGTACTAGTTACCGGTTACATTATCACGTGATTGTCAGTTGTTTATGATGCAGTAGTGTGGAATGTTCCCTAATTACCAAACACGCTCCTGTACTGTAGTTATTGACTGTTATTGTCGTGTATCAGATGACTTATACTAATGATATGTTAATTCGATAACAGCTACTAGTTACCGGTTACAGTATCACGTGATTGTCAGTTGTTTATGATACAGTAGTGTGGAATGTTCCCTAATTACCAAACACGCTCCTGTACTGTAGTTATTGACTGTTATTGTCGTGTGTCAGATGACTTACACTAATGATACGCTGTTCGAGTAACATCCACTAGATACCGGTTATAATATCACGTAATTATCAGTTGTGGATGATACAGTAGTGTGCAATGTTCCCTAATTACCAAACACGCTCCTGTACTGTAGTTATTGACTGTTATTGTCGTGTATCAGATGACTTACACTAATGATATGTTAATCCGATAACAGGTACTAGTTACCGGTTACAGTATCACGTAATTGTCAGTTGTGGATGATACAATAGTGTGCAATGTTCCCTAATTACCAAACATGCTCCTGTACTGTAGTTATTGACTGTTATTGTCGTGTATCAGATGACTTACGCTAATGATATGTTTAACCGATAATAGCACCTAGATATAGCGATTACAGTATCACGTAATTGTCAGGTCTGGATGATACAGTAGGGTACAATGTCTTATAATTACCAAATGCACTCCTGTAATGTAGTAATTGACTGTTATTTTCATGTATCAGATGACTTACACTAAATATATGTTAATCCGATAACAGGTACTAGTTACCGGTTACAGTATCACGTAATTGTCAGTTGTGGATGATACAGTAGTGTGCAATGTTCCCTAATTACCAAACACGCTCCTGTACTGTAGTTATTGACTGTTATTGTCGTGTATCAGATGACTTACACTAATGATATGTTAATCCGATAACAGCCACTAGGTACCGGTTACAGTATCATGTGATTGTCAGTTGTTTATGATACAGTAGTGTGGAATGTTCCCTAATTACCAAACACGCTCCTGTACTGTAGTTATTGACTGTTATTGTCGTGTATCAGATGACTTACACTAATGATATGTTAATCCGATAACAGCCACTAGGTACCGGTTACAGTATCATGTGATTGTCAGTTGTTTATGATACAGTAGTGTGGAATGTTCCCTAATTACCAAACACGCTCCTGTACTGTAGTTATTGACTGTTATTGTCGTGTATCAGATGACTTACACTAATGATATGTTATCAGATTACAGCTACTAGTTACCGGTTACAGTATCACGTGATTGTCAGTTGTTTATAATACAGTAATGTGGAATGTTCCCTAATTACCAAACACGCTCCTGTACTGTAGTTATTGACTGTTATTGTCGTGTGTCAGATGATTTACACTAATGATACGCTGTTCGAGTAACACACACTAGATACCGGTTATAATATCACGTAATTGTCAGTTGTGGATGATACAGTAGTGTGCAATGTTCCCTAATTACCAAACACGCTCCAGTACTGTAGTTATTGACTGTTATTGTCGTGTGTCAGATGACTTACACTAATGATACGCTGTTCGAGTAACATCCACTAGATACCGGTTATAATATCACGTAATTGTCAGTTGTGGATGATACAGTAGTGTGCAATGTTCCCTAATTACCAAACACGCTCCTGTACTGTAGTTATTGACTGTTATTGTCGTGTATCAGATGACTTACACTAATGATATGTTAATCCGATAACAGGTACTAGTTACCGGTTACAGTATCACGTAATTGTCAGTTGTGGATGATACAGTAGTGTGCAATGTTCCCTAATTACCAAACACGCTCCTGTACTGTAGTGATTGACTGTTATTGTCGTGTATCAGATGACTTACACTAAATATATGTTAATCCGATAACAGGTACTAGTTACCGGTTACAGTATCACGTAATTGTCAGTTGTGGATGATACAGTAGTGTGGAATGTTCCCTAATTACCAAACACGCTCCTGTACTGTAGTTATTGACTGTTATTGTCGTGTGTCAGATGACTTACACTAATGATACGCTGTTCGAGTAACATCCACTAGATACCGGTTATAATATCACGTAATTGTCAGTTGTGGATGATACAGTAGTGTGCAATGTTCCCTAATTACCAAACACGCTCCTGTACTGTAGTTATTGACTGTTATTGTCGTGTATCAGATGACTTACACTAATGATATGTTAATCCGATAACAGGTACTAGTTACCGGTTACAGTATCACGTAATTGTCAGTTGTGGATGATACAGTAGTGTGCAATGTTCCCTAATTACCAAACACGCTCCTGTACTGTAGTGATTGACTGTTATTGTCGTGTATCGGATGACTTACGCTAATGATATGTTTAACCGATAATAGCCCCTAGATATAGCGATTACAGTATCACGTAATTGTCAGTTGTGGATGATACGGTAGTGTACAATGTCTTATAATTACCAAATGCACTCCTGTAATGTAGTAATTGACTGTTATTGTCATGTATCAGATGACTTACACTAATGATATGTTAATCCGATAACAGCCACTAGGTACCGGTTACAGTATCATGTGATTGTCAGTTATTTATGATACAGTAGTGTGGAATGTTCCCTAATTACCAAACACGCTCCTGTACTGTAGTTATTGACTGTTTTTGTCGTGTATCAGATGACTTATACTAATGATATGTTAATTCGATAACAGCTACTAGTTACCGGTTACAGTAACACGTGATTGTCAGTTGTTTATGATATAGTAGTGTGGAATGTTCCCTAATTACCAAACACGCTCCTGTACTGTAGTTATTGACTGTTATTGTCGTGTATCAGATGACTTACACTAATGATATGTTAATTCGATAACAGCTACTAGTTACCGGTTACAGTATCACGTGATTGTCAGTTGTTTATGATACAGTAGTGTGGAATGTTCCCTAATTACCAAACACGCTCCTGTTCTGTAGTTATTGACTGTTATTGTCGTGTATCAGATGACTTACACTAATGATATGTTATCAGATTACAGCTACTAGTTACCGGTTACAGTATCACGTGATTGTCAGTTGTTTATGATACAGTAGTGTGAAATGTTCCTCAACTACCAAACACGCTCCTGTACTGTAGTTATTGACTGTTATTGTCGTGTATCAGATGACTTACACTAATGATATGTTAATTCGATAACAGCTACTAGTTACCGGTTACAGTATCACGTGATTGTCAGTTGTCTATGATACAGTAGTGTGGAATGTTCCCTAATTACCAAACACGCTCCTGTACTGTAGTTATTGACTGTTATTGTCGTGTATCAGATGACTTACACTAATGATATGTTAATCCGATAACAGCCACTAGGTACCGGTTACAGTATCACGTGATTGTCAGTTGTTTATGATACAGTAGTGTGGAATGTTCCCTAAATACCAAACACGCTTCTGTACTGTAGTTATTGACTGTTATTGTCGTGTATCAGATGACTTACCCTAATGATATGTTAATCCGATAACAGCCACTAGGTACCAGTTACAGTATCACGTGATTGTCAGTTGTTTATGATACAGTAGTGTGAAATGTTCCCTAATTACCAAACACGCTCCTATACTGTAGTTATTGACTGTTATTGTCGTGTATCAGATGACTTACACTAATGATATGTTATCAGATTACAGCTATTAGATACCAGTTAAATTGATGAAACAACACCACGTAATCGTGTGACGAATCATTAGCTCGGTTAACTATCTGTGCTAGTGAGGGTTTTATGAATATATGCTACTACAATTTGGGCTCAGTATCGTACTTTAAGAATTAATTTGATAAATTTGTGATATAACACACTAAATGAAATACATATATCTTAATTATACTTCTTAAAATACTGATTCTATTGACTGGACTGATTAGGTTAAGCAGAAGTAAATTAGGGTTCTGAAGTCAACAGTGGTCCTATCTTGGTGAAGGTGCCCCTATAATACTTAGTAGATTTGAATTTAAACAAAATGAAGTCCACTCATGATATCTGGTGGTGGACACTCAAACCAAGGCGGCAATTTCCTGCTTAGGGAAAGCTCCTCGCTAATGCTTTTTTGCTCATGAATAAACTTTTTTATGTCAGTACGGCTAGGTGGGAAAATATAAATCACCAGAACACAGTAACAAATAGTAAGAGCATTTGAAATGACACATGATTCGTTTCATTTTCTCAAATCAAGAACTTTTATAACGATTTGATAAATGAGTCAATAAATAAAACTCATATTTAGTCGTTATTCCACAGTTACTTTAGAGGGAATGTTTAAATAACACATGGTTAGTTTGATAAAAATAGAGGCATTGAACGAGTATAACTTTTTTTTCTTAACTATCTATTCCTTTGCAACTCCTCAGGCCTAAGGATATCAAATCTGATTTACTAAATTCAAACACTGTACACTTTGGATTCACATTAAATGTGTGGTGTAAAGAGTTTACTTGTCCGCAGTTAAATGGAAAACTATAAGTTATGTCACTACATTATATCCATGATTTATAGAACATTACTTCACAATCTACACTACAACAAAATACTTAGAGAAATGTGTGAAATAGAATGTAACTATTTTTGTAAACGATATCATCTTGACTGTAAGAGCAGTTTACGGTAAATAAGCACACATTCAATATGGTAAAGAAGGCGATAAATTTAGTTCAGATTGTCCCAGATAGTGTCCTAAAGGCTCACATGTGTTAGTCAACACATCTAAGAGAGGTTTTTAATATTCTTATCATTCATTGTGAGTTTTTTTTAAAACTTACTTTATTTTTATAAACGACACATTCGAAATATTTAAATATTTTGATACAAATGTCACAACGACATATTTGCAGCTGTCCATGCATTACATTTATTTTAATATCTCCGATAAATTATGTGAAAGTCATCGAATAAAAGTATTTGCTTGCAATTTAAACACTTACTATGAATTTATATGTAGTATGGAAAATTTAAAATTAAGCTTCTTATGAATAGAATAGAAATCAAAAGTGTGGTTACTACTTTTTAACATTATTTGTTTGACTTTGATTTACATTTCTAGAAGAAAAAAACATGCAATTTTACTACACGTATCAGATTTACATATTCTTTTTTATAGAAGAGTAAATAGATTTTTATGTTAATCAAAAGTGCAATGTGTTGTAGAAATACATTCCTTCCCCATATGGTTGTCGTATAATACTATAAAATACATACATCATCTTATTATAAATCCTTGTACTGGAATAAATAAAGAGACTACAATAATAATGCTAGGTTAAATAGCTGTAGTATGCAGGGTAAAATTAACTATTCTTTTATTATCCTTTAGTACAATTTATGGGAATATTTCAGTACGAATACTGGTTTGATAGTAGGTTTACGTTATCATACATAAATTATTTTTGTATTTTTGTTAAAAACACAACATATATGTATTATTAAATCTTAAAACTAATAATGAGAACCAGAGGTGGAAACTAAAATAAAAAATAAAGGAAAACAGATAATGAACGAAAGGTATATTCGAGATAGCTCACAATTATTTATCTCCGACTTTTATTTACCTACATTTCACACAGTATGAACAGTCAGCTGACTGATGTATAGCAATTCCTCATGCACTTTACTACCAGCTGTAGTTTCCACCAGTCCAATATTTATTCGCTTTTCTGTTAAATAAATTTTATTGGATGTTAGATAAATATAATTCCAACACTGGATTCAGAGAAATATAAATATTGATAGTGAATTATGTGTAGTGTTTTTTCGATTATTTTTAACAATTTACATAAACGAATACACGTTTTTAATTTATTCAGTCGTTTATTTTATCCACTTCAATAAATAAATTAATAATAAAACGTTTGAGATATTTTGATTGTTAAAATTTGTTGGATATACACAATACAAGAATAATTATTTAGTGCAAGATTATTGACACTCTGTTAAAAAAACAGTTTATAACTAAAAATAATCTGCCTTTGGTACTTCAAATTCTCAACTTTCTAAATAAGGAAATCTAAAGTGTCTCACCCTTTAAATTTGTACAAATGTTGGAATTATAATAAACAATATTTCGATAAATATTCAAAAATACAACAGTATATAGCATATACTAATATTTATAAGTTGATTTGCCTCCCAGGTATTATTACAGCTGTGAAATCTTGGCATGAATGATATATACTAAAATACATTCACTGTGTGCATAAATGGAAAAACCTCATTCCAAGAAATGGCGTTACATTAGAATCTAACGAGATGAATAAAATCCACCGGTGGAATATTATTGTTTTATTTTATCACACAATTATAAATAACAGAAAACTTACCACACTTGCATTGTTTAAGCGAAAATACTGTGAATACTTTTTAATATAGGTTTTAACTATAGGCAATTGAATTAAGGAACTTTAGAAGTTTTTTCAAGTGTCATACAATTTATCACTGTTAATAAGATAGATAATTATAACAAATATATTTTAAAAACATAACATTAACAATTCATTATTATTCATTGTTCATTAGTAAGACGCCGATCGTCAACATATGGGCTAAAATAAGGGCCGAATGAGTGTCATGAGTGTAGATGAACGAGTGTGGTCATTGTTACTAACTAAGGTTGACTGTCCCTCAGAAAAAGCTATTGAATACTAGCCCAATAGCTAGGTAAACTAAAGGACCTACAGCTTTGCGTGGAATCTGAACCTCGTAATGTTGGTCTGATTTTCAGCTAACTGACAATCCTGACACTCAGTTCTCTTACACAATACCCGAACTTTGACACTATCATGGACACCCAGGATTTCTCTTGTAGTGTCCACATAGATGGCAACCATTTAGCGGACGTCGTGCTGGTATTAAGAGGACCGAACATAGAATCTATCGCCTACAATCTCATCAACACGTTATCTCCAATTAACTGGGTTACAGCACTGCGCCTATAGTGACGAAAATAATTGGCTTATTTAAAAAATTAAAACATTTGTTACAAATAAAAATAAATCAGATATGTAGCAAATCATTTAATTTTAGAGGAAATGAATATCAAAAGAAAGTATCATGCATTTAATCTTTATGGACGATGTACTTATATATGTTTCTTTACATGAAATTAAATTAGAAACTAAAGAACGTTGATATAATTTATCATTTTCAAATGTAGTAACTTTGTAATTATTTCTGTGATTAAATTACGGATAGGCATTACTAATCTCAACTATACAGTTTTAAATTGGACAAACTACTCTTTTTTTTTTTCCTGATCTTCCATGGTAGTAAATCTGGTTTTACAGCTTTCATTTGCAATCAAATTAGCAAAAATGTCCACGTGAACCCATTAGTTGACTGGCCCTTTTTGTTTTGCCAGGATTACCAACCTAATAATACGGACAGGATAGGTTCATAAAATTAATACTTGGTACAAATCGACCTTGCTAAAAATTTTTACTGTACCATAAAATTATCAATTCAAGAAAAACTCATCCTGATACTAGAACACCTACGTAATGTATTCATTTGTGATTATCTTCACTTATAGTTACCAAAATAATCGATCCAAAATAATAATAATAACACGTAAACTAAATTAAGGTGTGGATTTCTAAATTCAAAAATATATTTATATTAAAGAAATTAAAAATATGGTACCTAAAAGAAAATGTAACAGCCTGCGTATGCAGATATCAGACAATTTTACACTTTTTTGCTGATTTCTTGAACCAATAGGTTTACAGGATTACTTTGGCAACATTCATGTAATTAATTTTCATATTGTTTAGTAAAAATGGTGAAATTCTTAATTTACCCCAACAATCACAAGGGTATAATAAAGGAAGTAGTAAATTGCTTAAAATTAAAAACGTGGAAGAATGGTGATGAGCCTGTTTTTATCTTCTATGTAAATGAATTATGACTTTTGCAATGTGTGACCAATTAAGTTTTTCTTTACTTGTATATATTTGCAAGTTTCATGTACAACGTAACTAACTGTATTGTAGAAAAATGTTAATGAATATTAGCTCTTCACGTGGAAACATATTTTCGTCATTTTTCCAATCAATAATTGGCCAAAACGTCCTAAAATATTTGTGTGACTAGGCTGTTAAACAAGCATGATGGGATATTTTAGTTTCGTCATATTAAAATGAATGAACACAAACTATTTTTATTGTGTTTAATATTGAAATCATATTTTAAATTTTAACTAGTTAATTAGAGCGAATCTCTTTTTATAAAAGATAATGTTTTTCAATTCAGCACTTAAGAAACGTTTATGTAAATAGATACTTGAAATAATAGATACGTTAACTAAACAAATAAAATAAATCTAAAAATAAACCAGAGATTTTTTAAAGCGTTAATTTGGATAGTTCCAATTTTTATAAATTGTGAATAAGCGTGTAAAAACTGGCTGGTAGATTTATCTTTAGAACATTCAAATATACATTATAAAGGCGAAGTAATAGAATTTTAAATTAGTAAAAATGGAATTAAAGGAATTAAATAAGAATGTTTAATGGCCGGTTTTTTTAATGTTCAAGAAAATCGTTTTGAAAGAAACTAGAGATTATTTAATTAAATTTATTTAAAGCAGTCACTATTTAGCAGATATATTTAAAGACAACGTGGTCTTTTCTATGATTGAAGCTTACAGTACAACTGTGTTTTTGGGGGAGTTAAAAAAGAGAGAAATGTATGAAAAGAAAGGCAGACAAAATTGAAATGGTTGACATTATATAATTATATATATATTAAGTGTTTTTTAAAGCACAATAATATAGTGTCCCACAGTTTTAAAATTATTTTCCCGATAAATTATATATATATATATATATATATATATATATATATATATATATATATATATATGCAGCTCAATTTAATTCTAAATTAAATGTCTTTAAGGTACAGAAATATTGGATTTGTTTAATAAAGACCACACTACTGATTGGAATAGCTGTGGATACCTCATCTATTCGTGTCACAGAGTGAATATTCTCTTATTTTTCAAAAGCAATAAAAATTCCGAAATAAATTCGTCACATGTGAATGGTGTCAAACTTAATTCTCATGGTTGATAGCATTGTTCAACAAATATCAACTTACATCCAGAAAAAATCCTGAGAGAGCTGAGAGAGTCTGGTATAAGTGAAATTTGTTGTTCACTATTTATACCCTCTAAAATAAAAATTGGAGGGATAGTAAATGACATTTATAAAATTGCTTAGTACCATGGCAATTAGTATTTACTTCACTCTTCCATGGAGGATTTCAGATTTGTAAAAAATTTAATTATATAATGATTCACTAGAGTTATTCAATTATAGTACACACCTAATTAATCCACTAATGCGTTTAGTGATACGCAATGTTAGATAAAAAAAAGATAAAAACCATATAAATAAATAATTTATTTGTGCTTCAATTTTAAAATTTTATATATTACCTTACCCACGAATTCATGTTCAAGACTTAAATATTGTATTTAATCTCAATCAAAAACTATTGAAATTTTGACAAGTAAGAAACAATAATAATTAGAAAGAAACATAGCTTTTTAAAGCTTTGTGTCATAGTTTTTGTATATATACTTGAAGAATTTCACCAAACGTTTTAGTAATCATGGGCTACTTCTTCAATGCAATTTGATTTGCAAGTGAACGTCACACAACACAAATTGATCACAATATAAGTCTAAGACGTTTATTATGGAGATTGATTTCAGTAAACCAAGTTGAGTTGACCATACTTAGACCAGAGAGATTATTTGTGATTCCTGTAACTTAGTGCCATGGATAGTTCAGGAAGTCACGGAAGTCCAACATTCAGCATTCCGTCTCCAGACCAGCACGTTACAGTAAGGGTGTTACGCGAGGAACGTGATTCTTCGTCACTTTTACAGGGAACAAATGTTCCAAAGTATATATTCTTACACAAACAACTTATTTATGTATATGTTATATATACAAAATAACAAAACATATTAGCATACAGTCAAATAAGGATTCAACTGACATTGATTAAATTTGTCCAAATACAAATTTTGACAGTTACATTACATATTGCTAAAATATTTGTTTTTATGACCTCATGCATTTAGATACTTAACGATTTAAAAAAATCCTTATTTAATCAGTTAATCGCTTTAATCATTTTCCATAACACTTGTAAAATTCAGAAAAACTTAAATATTTAGTGCAGAATATTTGTGGGCAAAATACGATTCTTTAGAGTTGTTTAGTCTTAGAATAAATTAGCTTCACTCGTTGGCCCGTCATGAAAAAAACTTTAGCAAGATGACTGTGTCAATACCTCTGTACGCCCGAGATATACAGATTATAATCGCTATTGACCATTCACTTGAAATATCATTATAGACGCGTGTATTGCTTGGTATGCAAAACAGCATAAAAAAATTATATTTTCATAAGAAGTTTTAAATTATTTTAAAAATTCATAATTTTGCTATTTATCTTCACATCGCATGATTACATTGTTAAAAAAAACAACCTTTTTATTAAGTTGCACCGTTCTAAGCTCTGGTGAATTGTAACACAGGCTCTGATTGGCTGGTGTCAGGAGGTATAAACAATAAGATTTAATAAGATTCTTTGAAAGAAAATATTTTAAAATTATTTCAAAGTACACACATATGACCCATAAAGAATGTTTATTACGAGTTTGATGGTCCAAGGCCTTATAGATAGTGTGCAGCTGTGATCAGTCAGGCAATGGCATTTGGATTTTATATTTATAGCTAAATGAGCATGGTAGACCTGTTTTAATTTTTGTTATGTGCAAATATAATATATTGGGCGAACCAGTTATATGATTTAAATGTTTTTAAAGATAATTGGAGTATGAAAACCCTTTCAGTTCACCTGTTCACACATTAAAGACAACGGCGTAATCTGAGACAGGTGCTTCTTTCCCACCGCATATTGTGAATTGTAATTCACAATATAAATTCCATTTTGTGTGCACACTTACTTTATACACTGGTGAATGCAACGTTTTACTGAATATATTGTTGACTCAGGACTATTCAAATAAACTGAATATGCATTACAAATGAACATAAATAGTCTGTAATCCGGTACTACTGAAAACAGGTTAGGTAAAATTATATTAATGGTGTAAGGGTACAAACACTAGGTTATTAAAAATATGCAAATCATAAATATATGTCATTTACCAAATTAAAAATAAATCCTTTTAACTTTTAAAACGCAACCCTATTTACAGTACAAGTATAGAAAATGAAGGTGTAAGATCATTACAACTTCATAGTTTGGTAGCCCTGGTTCCATCTTCTTTGGCCATCAGCTGATTTACATTGTTGCGTTGTTGTTCACTTTATTTGCGTTTAGTGCAACGTCATTAAGTAGAGGTTAGGTTAGAAACATGGTTTTGAGCAGAGACCAGATAGTGTTTATTGTGGAAGAATATTTTAAAACGAAATCGTTTGTTTTATGTCAAAATGCTTTCGAAAATTATTCTGAACCTATTGTATTAAGGCCTATTACGACAATACGTATGTACAGTATTGTATTGAAGTTCAATCCATTTTAAATTATGTGTTGCGTTTAAAAGAAACACCCTGTACATTTCATACAGGTAATGATTATCGCTATGGTAGCAGTAACTATTGTTTAGTACATAACCTGCACCCACAATCAGTATCATATTTAATGTCAAAAAGCTATTTTTGAATAAGTTTTATATTTTATTGTAATTGGTTTTGTAGCTAATTCAATGTTATCTCTAAAGAATACTTTATATTATTATATACTTTTAATTACAGAACAGTAATCAAGCAATAATACTTAATTTTAAAGGGTTTTTTTAAAGCACAATAATATAGTGTCCCACAGTTTTAAAATTATTTTCCCGATAAATTTAAATGTATGACACACTACATATTATGACATAATTGTATTTTACTTAAACTGACAGTGTAAAACCTACTTTATGAAAATACAGATAATAGCAAAGTTTATGTGGAAAATCTAAATACAAATATAAATGATTATATAACTATCATACAATTATCATCAAATGTTATTTATTAATATTAATCACTAGTATGACAATTTTGATTAAAGTTCAATCAAAACAAATTTAGAGCCGCAATAGTTTAGTTTAACTATCAAAAGAACGCCATAAAACATCAATTGAGCTTTGTTGACCTGATGGTTGTTTGACAATGTTCATTTTGTTTGTCCATCCACAAACAACAAACAGTATGGGGACAGTAGGTCACTGTTTGCAATGTGCCCCAAACAGAGTTTTATGTTTGTTTGTATCAAACTCTTTATGATTTTCAAGTTTAACCAAGGATTGAAAATATAACATAACTATAAGTACCACTATATTACTATATTTATTTATTTCTCCTGTTAAAATGTAAAAACTGCAGAAGAAAAATAAAAATTAATAAATTAAAATTGACGTAACTTTGATGTAAACAAGTTTAAACAGAAAATAATAATGATTTTTAAATTTTATGTAATTGTAGATAAGTTGGACACATTTAGCATCACTCAACCCCCCCCCCCCCATTTAGATACTTAATTCATTTTCCTATGAATGCATCTTGCTCACTTTTATAGGAAGAATATACCCTATTTGTGTACGTTTCTTGGGTTTATCCAAATAATGTTTGACAAAAATTCTTGTTACATAATTTATAATGATGCATACTAGTTCAGATATAAATTTTTTGTGTTGCCTAACATTTTCTCATAACTTAAAACATTTTTCCATTCATATGAAATTTAGGACTGAACATGACTGAGGTGAGCTCATAGTTCGCTAAACATTCAGCAATTTACATATTTGGAAATTTACCTTTAGATAGCAGCACATGCGGACGTCCATAGCAAATTAATTGGTGTGTCTGTTTCTATAATAATTGTGGTAGTAATTAATTGTTATTATTATACGCACAGTTTTTTAGACATGCTTACCCACCCTCCCATAACACGTATATTGGTGATGGATATTTTATAAAAGTGCTAATTTTGATCAAATATACAGTAATTTGATATATATAATATATATGTATAATAACCCTTTTACAATAGCATTAATGTGTAAAGTAAATGCTCTTTTATTTTAGATAATTAAATGTGTATGAAAAATGCCTAGTAACTTTTGTACTCTTCACCGTTTAAACGAAGACTAACATTATATTTTCTTGTTTCATTATATCAAAAAACCTTGTGGATATTGGAACAATACAATCCGAAACTGTTCAGTTTGGATTCGTGTTCATGTAGATATGATGCTTGTCAACCATTGGAACACTGTGTACTCTGTGTTGTTCGTATGTTGAGCACACAAAACGTTGTCAAACAGACATTCGGTCCACAAAGTGTAACAGCCATTTTGTGATGGTGTTTTGGTGACACGGTACCGATAAATCTACGAACTAATAAAACCGATGTAAGGAACGTTAATGCATAAAAATCCTCTTTAAAAGAGGAATAACTAACATTAATGCTTGAATCTGTTTGTTCTTTTAGTATTTGTAATGTGGGAAGATATTTTTAAGTTAAAATGTTCGTGCTAAAATGTGCAATCTTTTATAAGTTGACGATGACCCATCTGATAAATGTAAATGGCAAATTTCATTAATTTATAAAAGTGTTTCTTCAGTAGATTTTGAATATCAGGGCTACTATAATTGTAAATAGATAAATAAACATACTAACTTAAATTAATTAAAAATGGTTATAATTTATTATATTAATTTATTAAGTGGGAAATCAGTTTTTACTTATTTTGTATAGTGTGTTTCTTATTAAATGTAATTTTCTCAGAAATCAAATGCTATTACTTAGATACCTAATATAAAGCAAAGCTTTAATTATATAAATAGATAAAAATTTCTGTCGAAGAGTTTTATTTCTTCTGATATTCTTTATTTGCTATTTACTTTTCTACTTTATTTATTAATATGTACTTTCCTACATTCCTCCCAATTGTGAGTCACCGGATGTAAAATTTAGAGGAGAGCTGTGGCGATCTGGATGCGACGTTGACTATGTCGATTTTCAAGGTTAGCCCACAAACCTCAGAGATAAAGTTAGAAAGGCCAAACTCATTCTTAGCAGTACTCTGCCTATTCCCTATATACTATTTATCAGTGTAGGAAACCACCTAATATATTTCATCAGTCACTATTTTAGTGATTAACAACCATCATCAGTTTTCGGACCATGACAATTTAAAAGTAGGCTTATAAATTCAGCTTTAATTGGGAGAACAACTATATTCCTTCATGAATACCTCTGATCTATGGAAGGTAAACGCAAGTACCTAAATCGACCACCGTAATATTCTTTTGTTTTATACCTGTATTTTAATTTTTTGTGTGACGTACACTTGGTTTGCGTAAAGTGACGCAGGAATCTAATAAGTATTGTATTTGTAAAAACATTTAAATTTCATCATACAGGAAAATAGATAGCGAGACTAAGATGATGCGGGAATTAAACGTTTGAACAGAAAATATTCCATGAAATTGGATAACTATATCAAAATATGCCTGAATATCTAAAACACAATGTTTAAGTAAACGCTTCTACTGAAAAATACATTAATTAAATTATTGTCGTGCAATAAAAGAGTCATTGATAATTAAATAAAATTATTCAATTTCCATTGAATACTAACTATTACTTTTATGTAAATTCCGTAAATTTCATTTCGTCAATTAATTGTAATGTGCAATTTCACTTATTAGTGAACCAGTTTATTTGGTGCTTAATTGCAACAACCTTGCAAACCCCATTATGTAACATATAATATTACATTTAAAACCAGTATGACTCATACGTTTGTTCTCATACATTAGCAAGTTAAATATTTCACGAGCTATGCAGTCAGTTGCTTGATGAATTGTCCCTAATGATCGTTTGAAAGAGAGTGAACATTTCTGACAATTCAGTTTGACGAGCAGTGAATCTCCTAACTGCGTCATCTATGAAGTTAAAACTGATAACCAACCTAAATTGACTCTCTGAAGAGACTGGGAACATGTTGGTAAAAATACACAACAGTTTAAAATGAAGAATAGTAACGAATGATAAGTAAAGAAATCTTATGTTTGTGACGTGACAACTATGCAATTATTTTGGAAATAAATTAGTCTAACGTCCATTCTTGCTACATTTTTTGTAGGATACTTTGATGTTATTTTAGATCTATATGTATTATTATTATTAAACCAAGTTGAATTACTTATATTACATCAATATGCTGACATAATGTTAACAATATATTCGGAACGTATCGTCACTTTTTTAAATAAGTCGCTGTAGACTATAACTAGAATCTAAATTTTCCGGTGACAACCACGTCAAGGTACTATCTACAATATTTACAAGATAACCAGACATTTCGCCCATACTGTGATGTGGCATCCTCAGTGAGGTCTCAGAGAAACCACTGAGGATGCCACATCACAGTATGGGCGAAACGTCCTATTATCTTGTAAATATTGTAGATAGTACCTTGACGCGGTTGTCACCGGAAATGTAGGTTCTAGTTATGACACCGGCCGCTTAAACCTAAGTTCTAAGACGCAGTAGAACTTAGAAACTTACATGCTTACTTGTATGTTAATTGCCGTTATAAAATAAACATTTCACTTTGTTTACTAAGTCAACATTGGATTTTGCTGATGGAAATAAATATGTATTATGATGTTATTTTATTGGAATACAAAATTATATATAACTAAGTTGCCGAACGTGTATATAGTCTCTAACGACATTGCAATAAAATAAAACCTTGAATTATAGTGATACTGAAAGGGATACCTATTTATAAAATAAAATATAAGGGGAAGTTTATAGAATACATTTCATTAGGTATAAAAAAGTTAAACAACACCATTGCAGTAATATTTCAAACAGCATTATTACATACATCACTTATGAAAGCTATCTGATGTGTTTGTCAATGTGTAAATTGTATCTAAGAGGTAGTTATTGTGTGGGAGTAGTAATTGTGGTTTGGTATATGTACCACCATAAAGCTATACCACCTTCAACTCTAATCCTATTGTTATATTGTACACTACACCCACACTGACATGTATATCTGCACAACTTATCACACCGGGGACTCCAGACTACGCTGAACGTTCTCGCATGACAGAGGATGCAAAACCTAAACTACTTTAAGCTGCATCAACTTTTTAGGCGTGGTACTATTCTATCCTAAAACATCATAATGAAAAATCTGAATGTATAGAGAACGAAAATCTATCATTAATTTGTCTAGTATTACCTTGTTCTATATGAAAATTATCAATGATGGCATAAGATATAGTATTTTTAGAAATATTTTATTTGTCTTTATATAGAAAAATAAAAGGTATTCTATAACAACAGTTTGGCCCTAAATATGTCTTGTTAAGCTCTAAGACGAGTTAGTGTTTGTATTGACGAGCTGGATCTTTTACTTGAATATGTATCTTGATCTAAGTAAATTGTTTTAGGTTAAATTTAGAAAAAAGAAAAAATTTTAAAATTGAAAATTATAAAAACATTATTTATAACCTTGTGGAGATAAGTTTTGACATAAGGATAAATAAAAATAGGTTTTACTACTAACTAGAGATGACGTTCCTTAAAATAGTGTGAATGGCTGTCCAATGGCTGATGAACATGGAGGAGTTATAAAATAAAACTTTTAAACTGTGTAAAATAACACTTGTACTTAAGAAGGAAAGAAAAAAAGTAAAGATTGTCGTATTTTACCAGTCGAACTTAGGGCTAAGAAGCCCTCTCTAACACTTAACCTGAGGACCAACGGTTTTACGTGACTTCTGAACCAATTGTAGGAAGTTGTATTTACTAACCAAGGATGTATGTATTTTTCAATTAAAACAAATATTTCGGTAAATTATTTAAAATATGACTACCGAATTACTATAAAGTAATTTTACTGTTCACTCTTTTATTTAAAAGCTATTTACATGTGTGATAAAAAATTAAAAACATGTCAGCTATACCTACTCTAAAATACAGCCAGAAAATGTTTTGTTGGATTTACTATGTTTGTAAATTCATTTGGAAGGCTTTTACCACTAAAATAACTACAGAGTACAATGATGGCCAAAGTCTGTAAACGCAGATTGTTGGTTGTAGTCCTATTTATTTATGAGCACAAAATTAAATAATTCTTATTAGAATACAATTTAGAACCCTTATTAGGATAGGATTTTTTCCATTATTCGTATACGGTCAGTTTATATGGTTTTAAAAGATGAGTATTTTAAAGTGGTTTATGCGTTTCACTTATAATAGGCCAAGCGACAATTGCACCGTATTTCCTCGATTACGCCCTTTCCATCATGCCACTGCCACCACGTCAACTCGTACAAGTAGGAGTCTAACATTGCATGTATGATCCTGCGCTGAACTGTATTCCTCAGTACTCTCGATAGAGTGGGTGGGTTTACTATGATTACTTTCAACAACATTATTTTTATGATTTACCGTGTAAAGTCCATAACCTAAACAATAAATAGCTTTGCGCTTTCGTTCGATAAATCTGGACTGGACTGGACTGTGAAAAATAGATATTTAGAATGCATATTGTACAATGTACCGAAGCCATAAATGGCTGTTTAGACGATATCATGAAAGTATTACTCCAACATTTTATAAAGTGGGCTAGGGTAGGTAAACCAAGCGTGTCTTTAATTATTTATCATTTTACATGATTTTACTGTATGAAACAGCATTGTGTTAATTATGTATACATTATATTATCTTATTATAGAAATGTTCGCCAACCATAACCATTCATTTTATACACAAATCGTAAGTGTATATAATCAAGGATATAACTTAAAGTTTATTATTACATTTATATTATTTAATGTTTTTCCATAAAAGTAAATTTAATTCCTTAAGTCTCCTGTTTGATTAATTAAATAATTTATAAGGTAACTAATGTATTTAATATAAAAATATTGATTTATATTATAAATAGCTTGCTAAAATGATATTTTGGTCACATTCAATAAGCCATGAAATCTAAAAGTGATTTGACGCAGAATTACTATTGTAGACATTTCAATCAATTTCTGTAATGTAAAAACATGCCTAGGCTCTTTTTTACATTACATTTTAAAAAACAAGTCTAGACATTTGTACACGAGATAAGCAGGCTCAAAATAACAAGTGTTCGATTTAATTTTGTGTTGATTTTGAGTTTTCCTCGTGTGGTCTGGAACAAATTAATTTATCTGGATGTTGCGAGCATCTATTTTTGGGTTTTCAGATGGTGGTGAAATAAGTTCTTGTCCATAGAGTGTACGTCCACGTCAACACGCCAACATATCAACATGCCAACCACCACAGACAAGGGTTTCATGATAGGGCACGTGCTTCTCTCACATTGGGTTCTGTACACATCAGGGTGTCCATGATGACGAAAAATGGCATGTTCTGTAAATACAATAAATACATGATTCTCATATATTTTAATGGATTATCTAGTAAACAACAATTTTATAAACTCTTACACCGTTCAAAAATGAACAAATGTTTCAAAATAAAGTTATAAAATATTTAGTTTTGATACATGAATATTTTGATACATGACCAATGTTGATACATACAATTAATTCAGATAACCATTAATAAAATTGATAAAATTACGGTAGCAATTTCTTTACAGTGAGGTTTTTTATTTTGCCAAAATATTTTATTGGGCCTTTCATCGAAATGTTTAATAAATATTCTACAAACTAGAAATATCCTTGTAAGAAGCCCCGCATCGGAACTGAAAATGAAAAAAGTTAAAAGCTATACCAAAATTTTTTTAAAAGAAATACGTCTATTTAAAGTTTTACTCTGATGCTCAAATGATTTATATTGATGATAATCCTGTAAATAACACACTTTGTAAAACACCTTAACGTACAACGGAACATAATATAATTTATACGACATAAGATTGATATCATTAAATAACATTCCTCACTGAATATGCAATAAAAAAAGTAACAATACATTATTGGTTAGTTGCTAGCATTACACATTTTTATTGCAGGTTTAGTATCAATTCAATTTAAAATTAAGTAACTATTTTTGAAGCTGCTTATTTCTAACGTAAATGTATCTGAAAAAAAAAAATAGTTAAGAATTTATTTATCCTCAATTATTTACAGTAGTAAACAAAATGTAGAAAATCATTCTTCACACGAGTTCCCTATCGTCACCATTAATATTTAAATGTTTATACTGTATCAAATATAAATAATAAATGTCATCTGTAACAAAATATACTAAAGATCTGACTAACAATTTATTTATAAACTAGTATTGCATTGGACTAAACGTTAAATAACTAACTCAATGTAAAAAAGATTCACCATACTTAGTTACCTTTCACGTTTTTCTGATGGAATGGAGAATTGGATTCAGCTAATTGAATGTACAATAGTTACAAATGAAGTTCAAAAAAGAGGGAGTGACGCAGAATTCAATTTGGCGAGCAGTGAAGCTTTTAACAGCACATCGCCCCCGGAGTTAAAATTGATTACCAACCTATTACTGACACTTTTACACTGACTCTGAAAGGGTTGAAAGGGTTAAAATAAAAAATATAACAATGTAAACGGGCTGATGTGTTACTAACATAGTAACAATGGGATCACAATTTAACAATGTACTGTACATTCCAATCTTACAATATTTAAATTTTACAAACAAACTAATTAGTAAATAAATAATCAACTATAATTTAGTTTACGTCTGCCTTAGTATTTAAATTATAATAATTTTAATGAATTAGTTTTTGTTAATAGTCAAGACTGTAATTTTAAAATTGAACATATTCTACTTGTTTTATTCCATAAACACCATATCAAATGTTTGTGTGTATTAGTTGTTATTTTGTACAGTTATGTACGGAAACCCCACATTAGACATGTTATGAGATATGTATTTGGGAAACATTTTTAGTTTTCATAGCCAGACTATTGAAAATTAATGTTTATAATCACTGACATTTAGTTTAATTAGGTACTGAAATCACAAAGGAAAAATATTTATATGTCTCGTTAGTTTATTTTTCATAGTAAAATAACGTATTTTTAAAATAACCTGTTTCAACAAACCTTTGTTGACATTAGTTTTGTTTGACAGTATTAATTTTGTCTCCCTTCAACTAACAACAAAAGAGTAACTAGACAACTCAAAGTAAATAGCAGATATTTTGGGACAAAGACTCTTTTTTACTAAATTATGTTTAGTTTTAACTGTTAAAACTATTTCAATATTCAAACCTGGAACTACAAATTATTATCTGCAAGATGACGTAAAAGAGGTTTTCTAAAAATAAGACTTCTAAAAGTTGGAGTTAAAAATACCAATAAAGACAGTTTATATTTACTTAACAACTAAAGTTTTAATATATATAACATATATAAGAAAAAAGAAATGATAAAGCCTTTATCCTATATTTTTCACATCAAGAAATATATTACAATTAATTAAACTGTTTCACATAGTAAAAATATAAATACATTTCAGAACCTTCATAAATTGAATTTAAGACTGTTAAAAATTGTAATTATACCCTTTTGTTTAAAGATAAGTCTAAAAGCACAAAAGTCGTAACTGTTTAACTTTAATTATCATTGTTTTTTTTTCTAAAGAGGAAGGGAAAGCAAACACCCTTTTGTGATATGATAACACAAATATTATTTAAATTACTTAGTACATTTATATCACACTATACAAGTTATGTAAAAATAAAGTCGGTCATTAATTATGAACCGATAAGATGTTTATTTATAGATCAACATTGTTAGAAAAGTATTTTACTTTTTAATTCTGTACAGTAAAGCCTTTATTGCATGGGCGGAAAAGAAATTTTTTTAAGTGTGTAGAGCCTATATACTGTTATAATAAATACAAATAAGTGGTTCCAAAAGAATTTGTACAAACTTTCCCCCAAAGAAACATATGAAACACTAAAAAAATTCTGAAAATTACAAGTTTGATTCCCAAAAATATAATTTTTGCCAAAACTAAAAACTAGTCAAGTTAGAGACATGACATTTGCACTAAAATTCTCTAAACTATAATTCACATGTTTCCTGAAAATGTCATCAAAATCTTTACAGACGTTTTTTGATAAAATTCATTTTTTGTATGTTTGTTGCCCATACAAATAAAACAAAACAAATATTTCCAAGAAAGTGAAAAAAATGGCCTGGATATATTGGCTAAATACACATACATATTAAATTTTACAAAAATGTATCCATCTGTTTGGTCATGCCACTGTACGTATATGGGCGTGTGGGTGGGTCAATGCCACTGTACGTGTATGGGCGGGCGGGTATCGTATCAACTTCTAGTGACAGTTATTATACTAATTCATGCAGGTTAGTGAAACACTCAGGCATAGAGAACTATGTACTACCAACTAAAGTGTGAACGCAGAGTAAGTGGGTGGGCTTCGTGGATCTAAGCAGAAGTGTGTAAATTGGCCTAATGACGAAGAGACAATACGTAGCTTCAGGCTCTTGTAACTTTCCAGTTTGACCAAATATTAACGTAACTTTTTTTAAATAATAAGTAAGATACATTTTTGTTTTGTACATAATATTATATTTAGATTTCCACGTATTTCTACAGATTAGAGCTATTTATTTTTAATTTTTTTGTATACTTATAACATTGGCCTATTGGTATTGTAGGTTGTTACTGTACTGATAACGCCACCGTAGCAATAAGAACTTGCGATGGAGTGGTCGTACAAGTGTTGTGCAAATCTATACTTACGACAATGTGCGTGCGGTTAGCCCGTTGACGGAAAGGAGGTCTAACCTACAAAACTTTATCTTAACACACACTAGTCAGTGAACTACATATACACTCAGACAGACACTCATACGGACAGACACCAAAAATGTTTTCGAAAGAAACACTTTTCGGGTTCAGGGCAACCCAAAATGGATTTTTAAACAAAATTGTTTTAAAACCAATTTTTTTAGTAAAACAAATTTTTTGACGATCACAATACTTTCTCAATGCTAATGCATATGGGACAATGTAAAAACATTATCTAATATTAATGAGAAACATAAAAAGAACATATCTAATAATTGTTCTAAGATACTCATCAGTTTAATTTATGCATTGTTTCAATGTGAGCCTACTCTTTCAATTAAACTTATTGTCTGTTTAATATTTCCAATTATTTTATTATAAAATATTCAATTGGAATTGGCCTAACGCATCATACTTCTTCAATAATAGTGCTCTAAGTTGAGTGGTCGAGCTTTATCATTGAGACAAATTATCCTAAACTTCAACCAATAGAACTTCAGTTCCAGGTAAAGAAACATTCATATACCGGAAACAATGTAGCCAACTTTGAGATCTAGGTATACAACAACCTGGGGCCGTAAAACCTATTTTTCCTTCCCAAAACCTGTTATCTGTGGCGCAATAACTACAACACTTGTTTAAGCACTTCTGGGAAAGCCAGTAGATATGCTTAGTAATATTCTGTTTATTATGGATACAGGATGGGAACATAATCTATAGTAACATCGGACTTGTTTTAATTTTGATATAAAACCCAGAAAACTCTTTCATCAACACAAATCAATAACCTGGAAATGTGTACGCTTCAAAGCGAGTCGGGCATTTGTGGACTAAGCGTGGTTGTAATACAGTACTTAGCCACTTTACATTCAACAAACTGCTATGCAAACGAATACCCTTTCCCCCTACCCATTAATTTTAGCAGCATCTCACGCATGGACATGTAGAGAGAGCTGTTCCCCCTATTTCATGAGAAATCTAAATATAGTTAGTTATCCGCGTGTGTCTTTCCTTCCACATCCCAAAATAGTTTGACGCGTGTTGTTGACCTGACAGCTCAGAGATATTGGAATAACACTTTTACATTTATAATTTAAAACATGAATAAATATAGTAACATTGTAATAAAAGTAATGGCAGCAATAAGACATTAGCCCTCGTTATGTTTTGGGGTCAGTAAACATTTCACAAAAGGAAGTGGGAGTACCACTATCTATTGATGTCTTGGTAAATGGGCTGCCCCTACGGTTAACTCACAAGAGTGGATTTATTTGACAAGTAATATTGGCCAGAGTGCTCTATTTCCCAGTCACGTGATCGGTAAACAATGCAAAGAATTTATTGCAATGGCTTTTACTGCTAGGCACTTAAAAGTTTCAATTGAGAACTCTTTCAATGTATTTCAGTTCAGTCTAGAATCAGTATTTTATTTTCAGAGTAAGCTTACCCATTATTAAAAGTAAATTCTTGGAATATTTTTTAACCTTTGCTTTTATTGAATCATACTGTGATGGTTTTTTTTTCTTTTATATTGAACAGCTTTAATACTTGTTAGGCTTTTTAATAATGTTAGGCTATTTTACTAACATTAAAAAATAATTAATAAATGATAGGTAAAAGAACAGGATCTTTTCCGTTAATTCACTGCCACTACTTTTTATTTGTTTCCGTTAATTACCTACCACTTAATAGATATTATATTTCTCTAAAAACGGTTTCACAATGATTTTTACGTCAACTGTGATATTCCGCTTATCCGCTAGGAATCCGAAATCAGTGGCCTTATCGCTTTCCGAGAACTTACACACGGAGAGCGCATTCGGTGGTAAGTCATCATTGGATTTATCAGTTCGTAATTAACTTTGGTAGCCACCTAATCTAACCTAACCTATCCTAACCTGATAACCTAACCGTAATTGCGATAAAAAAGTAGTGCTACTGAAATAACCGAAAAAGTTCAAAGAACACTTTTCAAAACAAGCAATAATGCAATTTTATGATTCAAAACATTTGTATAAATATACAGGCAATAAAACTTTTATCAGAAAAAGAATTCCTTCTCGTAAATGAAAGTTATACACTGTAAATAAAATGATGAATTTCTTAGAGGTTTGTTTTTTTAAACCAGTGTTATCGTACTTTAAGTTAAAAACTCATACTTTAAAATAATACACTTTTTAAAATTTATTACCTATTTGAATGAACTAAAACTAAAATAACTTAATCACTTGTACTTTAATGAGTTATTCTGAGTTAATAATGAGAATGAAATTATTCTCACTAGAAATAGAGATTCTTTGAAATCTTCTCGTTCACCTTATACTTTTCACAAAAGAAAAATGCCATATGATTAGGTGTTGTTTAATAAATATCTCGATTTAATATATTCAAAGTTTAGTTTATAATCTTTTATATTGATTGTAAATTATTTCCTAGACAGTTAAAAATAATTGTATTTGTACATTACACTATATGTCGTGTATTATGATGGGGTATTCGGAAAACTATGATGACAAAGTTATAATTTCGATGCTATAGCTAATGAAAAATGTCTATAACAAAAAATATGTCCTAGGACACGTGAAATAAGCACGTTTGATATCGTAGTAGATATCTTGTGTGGAATGGAAATGGAACAACTAGGAAACTAGGAAAATCGTACTTCCTTAATGAAATTAACTTTGAAGCTGTTAGCACACACAATGAAATCCTCCCTAAAAGAAAAGAAAAATTTAAAGACTATCCAATATGTTTTCGAATTTATATCTGTTATATATGTTATATCTGTTACCACAGCGAAAATCAATCACCATTTTAATACAGATCGTCCTTTTTTGAAAAAAACTTCACTACTCTCATTAATTTTACCCAATAACAACATCTAAAACCTTTATTATATCAATTCACCAAAAACTGAAAAGTAATCGATAATAACGGGCGTGATCGTTTGAGATATTTCCCAACCCTTGATTACATTGGTTGTGAAAATATAATAAATCGGAAACCTGGAGGAAATTCTCCCCGCGCTGCTGACTTCCCCATAGCTTAAAAGAACGTGCTGCGCCTATGGATGGTGGGAAGCGATCACAAAATAATTTCCTCTGTAAAATATCCTGGGTGTTCCTGCAGCTCTAGTGTTAGTGTAAGGTAGGAGAACTTTAGTACTACATTTATAATTTTTACAATTTAATTTTTTATAAATGCTTCACGGCTCTGGCAATAACTGTGACTGTTGTTTTTTTACTATTCAATTCATTTCAATGAGTTATCCTACACATACACATGAACTTAAAGTGGACGTATCAGAAACAACGACGTATGATTCAATATGAAATTCTATATTTATCGTCATTATGATTGAAAATTACTGGTTTTGTTTTATTTTCCATGTAATAAAAAAAATATGATAGTTCACAAAAACACGTTCACCTTTCACTTTCGCTAAAAAAAATGTCTCATTTTGCCTTTTAACTTTTTCTACTTTAGTCATTTATTACAATGAAATGTAACTTATAGCCTATGTTCGATGAGAATAATACTCTTAGTTGATTTGATTATTTTAAGATTATTGTAGTTAGATTTAGCTTGATGGGTTTCCATCAATATTCCTCAACGACGTTTAAAATAAAAGTGAAAAATATTTTATGTGTTTTTCTTTACAGACAAAAAAAAACCTTAATTGGGAAGCTAAGGTATTTGACATCAAAATTGAATGAACAGCAGTATTTTTATAAAAATATATGGAATTTATATATTATAGCAATCTTGTCTTCGGGATTGTTTCTCTAATACAATAAACTCCTACCTAACAACTTCATGATTTTTTTTAAATTAAAATGTTTTCACTAAAAATTCTTTTTACTTAAAAATGATCCACACTTAAAATTTAATATATGTATTTAAAATATTAACGTGCTTTTCAGAACATTTTTCACTAGCCCATTGAGATAGATTTTCCTTTCCTGTTTTCGATTATTTAAAAAAAATATATGAATTATAACATTATTTATTAGTATGTAAAACATAAATCAAAGGATAACATTAAACTTTGATCCAAGGAGGCTCAAGAACATTGGTTTCTCTTTAAAAATGCCAAGTTTAAGTTTTACAGTCATAATTAAAGCTATAATATTCATTTGAGGTTAACATTTGCCTCATCGTTAATCAAGTTCAAAAAGGTGACAGGTGTAGTGGACTCTTAGTTGCCATAAATTTGGTAATAATTGCAGTATACGTGAGCTATATGACAATTTTACAGAGTATCTTAAAAGTTATTTAAATTTTATGATATTAATTCAATTGTTACCTCTCTTGAGTCGGAGGATGATGGCCTTATCATAAATGGATATCCAATAGTAGTTTTGATTTTATAGAATAATACACTACTTTGATTGAAATTAATGGCTAAGTGATTTGGAGTATTAGGTTTAGGACAAATGTTTTATATTTATAATCCTGGATTAATAAATAAAAAACATTTAAAAAATAAATTATAATTGTTTATATTTGTATATTAAAATAATATTTGTAGAATGTATCTAATACGAGTCTACTAATATTTCATGACCCATTTATGGTAAACGTACTTAGGAAAGGCATAATACACTATAGATACATTTAAGCTGTCATTTATATTTTTAAAACCATATATGGCGATAAAAAATTATATTCCTTTTTGTAAGAGTTTAGAATAAATAATAAATGTTCAAGATTTAACAAATCTATGTACATTAAACAGAAAAAAAAATTGTAACTTAAGTACGATAACGTTGGGTATTACTAACTGACCATAAATGACAAAACTGGTCTAATGGTGACCTAATAGTGGAAAAGGGAAGGTATAGACTTTAAATAAAAGATATTACATAAAATTTGACATTAAAGTGAATTTAGAAATGTTCTTACGAATGCTACTTAAAAGACCTTATTTATGCCTTCATTTACTAAATAATATGCATTAAATTATTCAAAGATATCTCAAACCTTTAAATTTTTTTCAATCGTTTTTTAGCATCTAATGTTTCTTTTTACATTAACAATAAATTTTAAAGGAAATAACTATATCTTATACTTAGTAAATAAAAAGAGCGATAGTTTCTGTATAAAACTCAACCAAATTGATCTGTTGTATTTAGAGAACATTTTAATTACATATTCTCCCTGGGGAATTTCTGATGTAATGATATATTTCTTTTATTGAAACTTTTGGCTGTACTGAAAGTTCATTTACATCTAATGAACTAAGAATGAAGTGCATGAGGAGATTCTATCGTGTCCTACATTGAGTAAGACTGGTGAACAACTATTAATAAACTTTGAAAACATTATCATTTACCACATTACATTTCACTTAGTACCGAACAGTACCTGCTCTGTAAATATTTAGTAATGTTTACATTATATCACATGATAAGATATTTTTCAACCATAAATTACAGTATATTAGTTATCCTAACATGTCTAAAAGTGCTGGGGGCGTAGGACTTTTTAATAATGTAAAGTGTTGGAATTGGAATTAATTACTAAATGGAGCTGTACTATAAAATTGTTTATGACCCTATCGTGAATGGTGGATGCAATATAAAAACGTGCATGAAGGGTGGTTTTATAATCCTTCATTGCTGGCAGGAGCAACTTTATGATTTAGTTTATTAAACAGCCTTACCTGAACACTTTTGTCGACTAGATATAGTTTATAAAACAGCCTGACCTGAACACTTTTGTCGACTAGATATAGTTTATAAAACAGCCTGACCTGAACACTTTTGTCGACTAGATATAGTTTATGAAACAGCCCGACCTGAACACTTTTGTCTACTAGATATAGTTTATGACACAGCCCGACCTGAACACTTTTGTCTACTAGATATAGTTTATGAAACAGTCCGACGTTAATACTTTTGTCGACTAGATATAGTTTATGAAACAGCCTGACCTGAACATTTTTGTCGACTAGATATAGTTTATGAAACAGCCCGACCTGAACACTTTTGCCTACTAGATATAGTTTATGAAACAGTCCGACATGAATACATTTGTCGACTAGATACAGTTTATGAAACAGCCTGACCTGAACACTTTTGTCGACTAGATATAGTTTATGAAACAGCCTGACCTGAACATTTTTGTCGACTAGATATAGTTTATAAAATAGCCCGACCTGAACACTTTTGTCTACTAGATATAGTTTATGAAACAGTCCGACGTGAATACTTTTGTCGACTAGATATAGTTTATGAAACAGCCCGACGTTAATACTTTTGTCGACTAGATATAGTTTATGAAACAGCCTGACCTGAACACTTTTGTCGACTAGATATAGTTCATGAAACAGCCCGACCTGAACACTTTTGCCTACTAGATATAGTTTATGAAACAGTCCGACGTGAATACTTTTGTCGAGTAGATATAGTTTATGAAACAGCCTGACCTGAACACTTTTGTCGACTAGATATAGTTTATGAAACAGCCTGACCTGAACATTTTTGTCGACTAGATATAGTTTATAAAACAGCCCGACCTGAACACTTTTGTCTACTAGATATAGTTTATGAAACAGTCCGACGTGAATACTTTTGTCGACTAGATATAGTTTATGAAACGGCCTGACCTGATCATTTTTGTCGACTAGATATAGTTTATGAAACAGCCTGACCTGAACATTTTTGTCTACTAGATATAGTTTATAAAATAGCCCGACGTGAATACTTTTGTCGACTAGATATAGTTTATGAAACAGCCTGACTTGAACATTTTTGTCGACTAGATATAGTTTATAAAACAGCCCGACCTGAACACTTTTGTCTACTTGATACAGTTTATGAAACAGTCCGACGTGAATACTTTTGACGACTAGATATAATTTATGAAACAGCCCGACCTGAACACTTTTGTCTACTAGATATAGTTTATGAAACAGTCCGACGTGAATACTTTTGTCGACTAGATATAGTTTATGAAACAGCCCGACCTGAACACTTTTGTCTACTAGATATAGTTTAAGAAACAGTCTGACGTGAATACTTTTGTCGCCTAGATATAGTTTATGAAACATTCCGACGTGAATACTTTTGTCGACTAGATATAGTTTATGAAACAGCCCGACCTGAAAACTTTTGTCTACTAGATATACTTTATGAAACAGCCCGACCTGAACACTTTTGTCTATTAGATATAGTTTATGAAACAGTCCGACGTGAATAATTTTGTTGACTAGATATAGTTTATGAAACAGCCCGACCTGAACACTTTTGTCTACTAGATATACTTTATGAAACAGCCCGACCTGTACACTTTTGTCTACTATATATGGTTTATGGCACAGCCAGACGTGAACACTTTTGTCTACTAGATATACTTTATTAAACAGCCTGACTTATACACTTTTGTCTACTAGATATAGTTTATGGCACAGCCGGACGTGAACACTTTTGTCTACTAGATATACTTTATGAAACAGCCCGACCTGTACACTTTTGTCTACTAGATATACTTTATGAAACAGCCCGACCTGTGCACAGCCCGACGTGGACACTTTTTTCTCCTAGATATAGTTTATGAAACAGCCCGACCTGAACACTTTTGTCGACTAGATATAGTACTGTACTAACTTATCATTGATGTACTACTTGAATAATTTTTTAATTATATAAATTGAGTTTTAGTTGTCCACCCCTCTTAACCATTTATTTTTTGCTGATGATAAAAATAGAAATATCAAATTTGTACAAGTAAGTATGAATTATTTTATATATGAAGTATATAAAATAATAGTAAATAGGTGTAGTACAGGACGTAAATTAGTATATAACATCCCATAGAAAATAAAAATAATGACACATTTTGACTCTTTCTTATTTATTAACTTGTAATTGAAAGAATATTAGTGGTTTGTCGTAATGAGCAGTAAAATGTACTGATCTATATTCACCGAACTTCAAACTTCCTTCATCCCCTGGCACGTGCTCTGGGGGTAAACTATGACCGTGGTGATTTTATTCTGGAATACCTAAGGAGGGCGATCGTTTATCTTCCAGGTGAAATAATTTTTCCGATCGTTCCAGGCCATTCCACAAACTCGGCACGTACTGTAAGGTATGGGGAGTTAACTACGGCCACGCCCAGCTCTGCTGTCGTTAAAACTGCTCTTGCCTTCACGTATATAATAATATAAACGATTATTTAGAATAAACACTGGTCGTGAATGTAATTATTTATTAATGTAAATGTGTTATTGATTATCAATACAACGTTAAGTACACAAATCAATTAAGATTACAAATCTATATGAAGCCATTATCATTATCCCCCCCACTTACTAGGCTCTAATTTTGTCTTTTTGTAAACTTGAAAATATGTCTATGTTTGTATAACATTGTTACTTTGAGACTAACAGTTTATCAAAATGGTGGATTTTTTTCCATTTACTAAAATTGAATATACGTTTTTAATATGTAGCCAATTTGTTTGCAAAAATTATGTGTGTTTTGAAATAATAATCAACTAATAGAATTGTTATTATAGTCAAATCAGTTGATAGCTTTTATTAGCATGCATATTTATTCATTGAATAATGATGTTCCTTAAATATTTTTAATGTCGGAATACTGTTTGTAATGAAAGTTAGAATATTTCAAACTCTAAATCTTAATATCGATATACGCACAAAATATTAATGCTTGTACATTATAATTGTATGCCAATCACATTTAGAATGTTCAGTTTCAAGGGATTTGAATATTTGCTTGAATGTATGATGTTAAGAAAGATGTGAATTTTGAAATATCATAGTCTATTTAAATTAGCTATAATTTATTTAACCTATTACTAAAACCGTCACGAAATATTTTCACAAATGTCTCAACACATAATTGTTGGTCTTGAGACCTTTGATATAGTTTACACTTCAGAATCTACGTTCCTTAAGTTTTAAATTTGTAAAATATCCATGTTAAATGTCACGCTCCTTAAACATTAAATAATTAATTCTTTTAAGAAGTTAGGGGCCGTCCCTAAATTACGTATCCCCTGAAGGAGAGGGGTTTTTTGGCAGCGTTATGCACCTTTACTGGGGAGGATAGGAGATCTACGTAACTACTAAATCTAAAAAATTTGTTTTTCAATGGACAATGGAGCAGTCTAGACTACGCTCCAGCCCGGCACGCGTCGCGAATTTTTAGTTGTTCATTAATGTCAACGTTTTTAAGTGTTTTGTTATGTGTTCGTATATTCGTAGTGTCCGTTATTCGTTATGTGTTCGTGACGACCTTCATATGAAGTGATCACATTTTATTTCATCCTTGTACGGCCTGAAGATGACTCTCATGACGAGTTGAAACCGGTTGCAGAAGCAACGACTTGGATTACTTGAATGCAGGTATATAAATCACTTTAAGGAAAAAAATTGTGTTTAAATTCATTCACAAAATTTGATAGTTTTTCTCCAAATTAAAGATTTAAAAGTTAGTGACATATTCGGGCAGCCTACTAGGAAGAAAAAAGAACAAAGTGTAAAAAAAGTGTCTTTGATAAAAATACACTATGCTTAAAAGTGGACGCAAAAATGGAAGAGTGATTATTGATAGCTTTACGTAATTTTTGAGGGGATTCAGTATTACCGTTATTGGTTGGTTACACGGGGAAGGGTTACAATGGCAGATTTTAGCGTTGTGTAATTTATTATTATATATATTGTAATAAATAGTAAGTAATAATATAATTACAAATCTACCTTGGTCATGGAACAAGTTTGTAATCTTTTCAATTAAATTTAAAAAAATGCTACTATTTTATAACAAAATGTACCGCTTCCTTTTTTATAGTGAATGGCTACAGATAAATAAGGTTATCTTTATGGCAACGAATTAAAAAAAACTAGTGCGTTTAGATTAATACTTCTGTGATTTCACCCTTCTTATTTTACATATGCATTGTCACTATAATTAAATCCAGAGACTTGTCATCCTGTCCATGACAACCAACTAATCCCTCAGGAACCTGTCCACACCAGCGTCTGTCCAGTAACCACACCTCTATTGGTACTGGATTTGACCCTAAACCAATCAATCACACTGCATTGACATAATTTATTAAGTACAAAAAAAAAAAAAAACGCACGAGTTAACACTGACGGGCTACTTGCAGAGTAAACGTCTGTTCCTGTAAGGTCCCAATCAGACCATTAAAAGTACAACGAACGCTTTTGATGAGTTGGATTTTCTTTGTACCGAGGCTGTTTCATTATTTTAGTATTGGACAATTTACTATTTTACCACACCGAGACGTTCCGATTCTTTGTTCAGTTAGCCACTGCCCAACTTTCGAATCCAACCCTAGATCCGTATTTTTACGTATTGTATAAGCTTATTTTCTATTATACTTTGTTAAATATTGTAATTTTGCCATTATCATGAACATTTTCGGTTTTATTTAATCATTCTAGGAAATTTTACTACAAGGATAAATACAATACATAATATTCTTATTGAAAGGTTATGTTAAAAACGGTTAGCTAAATATATGTGTAATTTAAACCAACGATGCGTAAACTTAACCTAACGGAAGTAGTCTAATATACCTAACCTAAATAAACTAGCATAATAACATAGATTATAGAACTATACTTAACCTAATGAGGGTAACATTTTTTTGGACTTCATATTGTGTTAATCATATTTTGGTCTTGTAAATAAAAAAATAAAAAAAAGAATATATATATATATATCTAATTATTGTAACAAAAAATATTTACCTGCATGACTTATTTTTTTCCAGACATTCTTAAGTTGTTGCAATGTCACTTACACTTCGAAAAACTCAGTTTTGATGCGAGGGTGAGTTTCACTCTTAAGACCTATATTTGGTAAGAATTAGTGTATACTCAAACTATAAGAAACATTTACAGAGCATCTTAAAAATGAATTAATGCCTCATTTTGAACTCATGTTAAAGAATTCTTGAGTTGGAGGGTGGGCTTATCGTGAAAGTATATATGGGTTTTGATTTTATGGAATAATATACTACTATGACTAAAATGAAGGGTTAAATAATTTAGGAATGGGTTTTTAGTTTTAACATTTTAATCCTGTAATAATAGGTAAAGAACGTCCTTAAAATAAATTACGATGTTTCATCTTTGTGTTTTAAATATCATTTGTGAAATCTTTGTGACATGAGTCTATAAACATTGAAATAAACATTTTATGGTATTCGTACTTCTGTCGGCATAGACATTTTTTGTAGACGAGTTTAAAGGAATAATACTTTGCTTTAGTTATACTAGATTATTATTAGCCTACTTCCGTTAGTTTGGGTTCAGTATATTAGTCTACTTTCGTTAAGTTAGGTTAATTGTATTAGGTTACTTTCGTTAGGTTAGTTTTGGTATCTAAAGCTACTTTCGTTATGTTAGGTGTATTAGACAACTTTCGTTAGGTTAGTATTGGTATCTAAAGCTACTTTCGTTATGTTAGGTATATTAGACTACTTTCGTTAGGTTAGTTTTGGTATCTAAAGCTACTTTCGTTATGTTAGGTGTGTTAGGCTATTGTCGTTAGGTTAGTTTTGGTATCTAAAGCTACTTTCGTTATGTTAGGTGTATTAGACTACTTTCGTTAGGTTAGTATTGGTATCTAAAGCTACTTTCGTTATGTTAGGTGTGTTAGACTACTTTCGTTAGGTTAGTATTGGTATCTAAAGCTACTTTCGTTATGTTAGGTGTGTTAGGCTATTGTCGTTAGGTTAGTTTTGGTATCTAAAGCTACTTTCGTTATGTTAGGTGTATTAGACTACTTTAGTTAGGTTAGTATTGGTATCTAAAGCTACTTTCGTTATGTTAGGTGTATTAGACCACTTTAGTTAGGTTAGTATTGTTATATAAAGCTACTTTCGTTACGTTAGGTGTATTGGACTACTTTAGTTAGGTTAGTTTTGGTATCTAAAGCTACTTTCGTTATGTTAGGTGTATTAGACTACTTTAGTTAGGTTAGTTTTGGTATCTAAAGCTACTTTCGTTATGTTAGGTGTATTAGACTACTTTCGTTAGGTTAGTATTGGTATCTAAAGCTACTTTCGTTATGTTAGGTGTGTTAGGCTATTGTCGTTAGGTTAGTTTTGGTATCTAAAGCTACTTTCGTTATGTTAGGTGTATTAGACTACTTTCGTTAGGTTAGTATTGGTATCTAAAGCTACTTTCGTTATGTTATGTGTGTTAGGCTATTGTCGTTAGGTTAGTTTTGGTATCTAAAGCTACTTTCGTTATGTTAGGTGTATTAGACTACTTTCGTTAGGTTAGTATTGGTATCTAAAGCTACTTTCGTTATGTTAGGTGTGTTAGGCTATTGTCGTTAGGTTAGTTTTGGTATCTAAAGCTACTTTCGTTATGTTAGGTGTATTAGACTACTTTAGTTAGGTTAGTTTTGGTATCTAAAGCTACTTTCGTTATGTTAGGTGTATTAGACCACTTTAGTTAGATTAGTATTGTTATATAAAGCTACTTTCGTTACGTTAGGTGTATTGGACTACTTTAGTTAGGTTAGTTTTGGTATCTAAAGCTACTTTCGTTATGTTAGGTGTATTAGACTACTTTAGTTAGGTTAGTTTTGGTATCTAAAGCTACTTTCGTTATGTTAGGTGTATTAGACTACTTTCGTTAGGTTAGTATTGGTATCTAAAGCTACTTTCGTTATGTTAGGTGTGTTAGGCTATTGTCGTTAGGTTAGTTTTGGTATCTAAAGCTACTTTCGTTATGTTAGGTGTATTAGACTACTTTAGTTAGGTTAGTATTGGTATCTAAAGCTACTTTCGTTATGTTAGGTGTATTAGACTACTTTAGTTAGGTTAGTTTTGGTATCTAAAGCTACTTTCGTTATGTTAGGTGTATTAGACTACTTTAGTTAGGTTAGTTTTGGTATCTAAAGCTACTTTCGTTATGTTAGGTGTATTAGACTACTTTAGTTAGGTTAGTTTTGGTATCTAAAGCTACTTTCGTTATGTTAGGTGTTTTAGACTACTTTTGTTAGGTTAGTTTTGGTATCTAAAGCTACTTTCGTTATGTTAGGTGTATTAGACTACTTTAGTTAGGTTAGTTTTGGTATCTAAAGCTACTTTCGTTATGTTAGGTGTATTAGACTACTTTAGTTAGGTTAGTTTTGGTATCTAAAGCTACTTTCGTTATGTTAGGTGTTTTAGACTACTTTTGTTAGGTTAGTTTTGGTATCTAAAGCTACTTTCGTTATGTTAGGTGTATTAGGCTACTTTTGTTAGGTTAGTTTTGGTATCTAAAGCTACTTTCGTTATGTTAGGTGTATTAGACTACTTTAGTTAGGTTAGTTTTGGTATCTAAAGCTACTTTCGTTATGTTAGGTGTATTAGGCTACTTTTGTTAGGTTAGTTTTGGTATCTAAAGCCACTTTCGTTATGTTAGGTGTATTAGACTACTTTCGTTAGGTTAGTTTTGGTATCTAAAGCCACTTTCGTTATGTTAGGTGTATTAGGCTACTTTCGTTAGGTTAGTATTGGTATCTAAAGCTACTTTCGTTATGTTAGGTGTATTAGACTACTCTCGTTAGGTTAGTTTTGGTATCTAAAGCCACTTTCGTTGTGTTAGGTGTATTAGACTACATCCGTTAGGTTTACGCATCAAAAGTTTAAGTTACATGTATCGTTAATTAGGTTAGCACATTATAAATAATTTTTATTGTATTTTATATTTACGATATTATCTTCGATATTATTTTATTCGTGATAACATTGTAACTTAGTCTATACATACGTAAAATTATTAAACATAATAAAGTTTTCCCCCGTGTTTGGTCAGTAGCTAAGAATTTTTCGAGCAGTGAAGTTCAAATCAAAGTTCCAATCCAAATTTAGTTAACGGTCATACTTCACTTTTTTGCATATCCATGTGAGCTGTTGGGGATTTTTTTTCAAGGTAAAAACTAGGCTTTCGTGTTTTTTAATTTATAACAAGAAACTACAGTAATCTATAAAACCTAAATCAGTTTTTCAAGGCTTCTAAATGGTGTTTACATTTTACTTGAATTGAAAAATACGAAGAAAAAAGTGAAGTGTTTTCTGTGAAGTGTGTTTGTGTACGTCTGGAGATAGACTTAAATAAATTGGCAATTGTTAGATTATTTAAGATTACCGGTATATTTTAATTTAATTTCTATATTTTTAAAGAACGTAGATTCAGAAAAGAGCACGAACTCGTAAATGGGATAAGAATTCTTGAAAAACAAAACTACACAAAAACTAAGTTTGTTTGTTTGCAGTAATTGAGAGTCTAAAGTTTCCTTTATCTAACCGTGGAATGATCAACTCATTATAATTAATAGACTGAACACAATTAAAATTATTCATATTTATTACACATAACAAAGTTACCTAATAAATGAAGATAATAAACTTATTTTGGATATATTGGACTAATAATAAATTTATACCAGTGATTCAAACTCAAGAGCAGTGCACTTTGAAACCGACAGTAGACACTTATAAATCAAATTAAGTATCAAGGCTAGTAAATAGGGTGTTAGTCTAGCTGAATTTTTATACACGTATATACAGTATTTGTGACGTCAACGCTAGACCCTCGAGTATGGAAAACCCACCCTCCCATATACGTAGAGTGGTATTTGTCCACCGACCTTCCTATACATGTAAGGTGGTACTGGCCCACCCACCCTCTCATACACGTAAAGTTTGTTCTATATCAAGTTTTACTGAATTGATTCATTTATGTGTACAAAAACAACAGATACATCTTGCCTTCTTACTTAATAATACATTTCCTTATCTGGAAAAAATAGTATTAAAATAAACAACTGATTAGATAAATTTCTACTACATAAATTACCTGGAAAGACAAACATTACAGATTTATAAAGGGTACTGATATATACAATAGGTATGTAAATACCTCTTCAAAAAAGGAAACTTAGTTAAATATATTATTGGTTAGTTATCACAATCCACATATGTAGCTGAACAGGCAATCACATAATTCAATAACAATGATCGGGATCATAATTATTATATGGATATAGATATTGTATTTCATTTCAAACAAAAGTCATAAGACATTCAATAAAAAAAAATGATTTTTGACAAATGTTTGCTATAAATTGTTTTTTAGTTGAAAACAGAGCTTATGAATAACATACGTAAATGAGTTTGTTTTAATTTAACTGATTTTGAATTCATATAAAGGGTATTTTGAAAAACTAATAATAGTAAGTAAAAAGATATATAATGAAACGAATAAGTTGACACTAAACAAAGAATTAAAGAAAATGAGAAAGGAAACTATCATAAATATATTAGTTCCAATGAATTATGCATTTGAAAGTTATATAATAAAAAAAATCAAAAAGAATAATACACTAATAAATAGAAGAATATATGAAATTTTGATGTGAGAAAAAGAAAACCAAAATTCTGTGGGTATATTAAGATAACGGAATCCACTTGCCTACTAAAGCAAACTGTATACGATTAACACAAAGTAATTTTTAAATAGCCACTCGTTCGGGCCAAAGGCGTTTAACTGGAATGTTGGTCAGTGACTGACTGAACAAAGAACCAGGACACCTGGGTGTGATTAAATAGTGCCATACTGAAAGAATGAAACAACTTCGGTACAAAGCTAACTCATTAAAACAGTTTTCACTGTACTTCTAAAAATACGATTGGGCCTTCACGTGAACAAACGTTTTCTCTTTGTGAAAGTAACCAGTCCATGTTTACTTCTTCTGTTAAATACGTGACAAACCGTCAGTGGACTGTAATTGGTTGGTTTAGGGTCAGATGCAGTACCAATGGAGGTGTGGTTACTGGATAGACGCCGGTGGGGACATGTTTCTGAGGGATTAATTGGTTGTCGCAGACAGGACAGGGTACCACCTGCAAGCACGATGACAAGGCTGTGGATTTAATTATAATATCAATGTAGCTATTAAATAAGAAGGAAGATATTGTGAAAGTAGGGATTGAATAGCCTAGTTTTATAATCGTTGCCTTAATGTTGACCTTTTTAGTCTGTATTCATTGATGATAAGAAGGAATAGTTAATTGTTGTATTACAAAGAGTGGCATTTGTTAATATTTGAAACAAAGAAAAATTGGACACTGGGCAATGGCTTAGGCATATTTGTAGTGATAAATCTTAACTTATTAATTGAATTAATATATTTGAGTTTTAGAGACCGTGATATTTTTATTGGATATTTAACCATTTCAAAACTTGCGGTGTAAAATATACTGAAGTGAAGACATATACTAAAGAATAAAGGACACTTATACCGAAAATTGTATGTTAAGACATTCGTACAAATATTTGTACTGTGGGTTATTTCAATAGGCTTGATAAATCATATTTAAATTAAAATATAAATATTTTATCCTCATAAATTCATACAGACAATGAACACACCTAACTTATTAAAGGTTAACTTTATTTTAGTTTGTTTTGTTGATTGTTATATCCTAAATCATTAATGTCAAATTTATAACTAGCTACACAAGCAATGTTTATTCTAAATAATCGTTGATATCGTTATTTACTTCACATGACAAGAAAAGTTTTAACGACAGCAGAGCTGGGTGTGGCCGTAGTTAACTCCCCATACTTTACAGTACGTGCCGAGTTTGTGGAATGGCCTGGAACGATCGGGAAAATTATTTCACCTGGAAGATAAACGATCGCCCTCCTTAGAGGTATTCCAGAATAAAATCACTAGGGTCATAGTTTACCCCCAGAGCACGTGCCAGGGGATGAAGGGAGCTTAAAGTTCCGTGAATATAGATCACTACATTTTAAAGCTTATTAAAACCAACCATAAATATTTTTTTAATTAAAAATTATTAAATTACGATCAGTCACAATCTCTCACTATTTAAATGTACTATGGGACGTTAGATAATGATTTGGGAAAGTCCATAATACCAATGTATGAATATTATTATTTGTAGGTACCTCATATGTAAAATTATGAGTATTTATATAAAATATATACAAATACTTATGACGTTTTGACAATATTATTTTAAATTTTTATCTTGTAAAACACTGAAAATATTATTATTGGCCTCGGTAATATAAACAAGTGGACGACCCAATATCAATTTATATAATTTAAAAATTAATCAAGTAATATATCAATAATAAGTTAGTACGGTACTAAGATAAAACAAATCAACATTTATTTTACGAAAAATGCGATATTACAAAAGTTAAAAAATCACAAATTTTATTGAAATATTACTTACATTGGTTCATGGTTTGTGCGTGCCTACAAATTCTATCCTAAATCTTAACAAATTTTAGTAGTAACAACCGAAAAAAATTGAAACATCTAATAAATAAACACTCCGAACAAACATATTAATATCACAAACCAGAGTAAATGTAATTTCCAACATAACTAGACGCTAATTCGCTTATCGACTGTATAAAATATAAAAAAAGGATGGAGCAAGAGTTTAAATGTAAACTGTTAAAATAAACAGTCTAGCAAATATCAAATTAATTAAAGGAAATAAAATATTGTTCTGCCATGTATAGAGTTCAAGTAAGCTATACAAATTAATTGTATTTAGTAATGGTAAATGGTTGTAAGCAGTGACCATCTGAGTCGACCAAGTGATTAGTGCAAAGTGTCCAGGTCGGACTGTTTCACAAACCATATCTTGACGATCAGCGTCTTAAGAATAAATAAATAAAATAAATAAATAAAGATGCTCCTGCTACCAATGAAGCACCACCCTTCACGTGGCTTTTACCATTCACGGTCGGCAACGGGGTCATAATTCCTTTTATTGTACAGCTCCATTTGGTAATTAATTACATAACATTTATAATTTAGTTCTTACCCCTACATTTATATTCTTTAAAATATCTTATGCTACCAGCAATTTTATATTTATTAGTATCAATAGTACACTTTAAAAAAAGTTACAGACTGTAATAAATTACAGTTTTATAATCGTTGCCTTAGTGTTGACCTTTTTCGTCTGTATTCATTGATTATAAGAAGCAATAGTTAATTGTTGTATTACAAAGAGTGGGATTTGTTAAAATTTTAAACAAAGAAAATTAGAAACTGGGCCATGGCCTAGGCATATTTGTAGTGAGAAATCTTAACATATTAATTGAATTAATATATTTGAGTTTTAGAGACCGTGTTATTTTTGCGGTGTAAAATATACTGAAGTGAAGACTATATTAGGGACACTCACACCAAAAATTGTATTTTAAGACATTCGTACAAATATTTGTACTGTGACTTGTACTGTGGGTTATATCAATAGGCTTGATAAATCATATTTCAATTAAAATATAATTATTTTATCCTCATAAATTCATACAGACAATGAACACACCTAACTTATTAAAGGTTAACTTTATTTTAGTTTGTGTTGTTGATTGTTACATCCTAAATCATCAATGTCAAATTTATAACTAGCTATACAAGCAATGTTTATTCTTATTCTAAATAATCGTTGATATCGTTATTTACTTCACATGACAAGAAAAGTTTTAACGACAGCAGAGCTGGGCGTGGCCGTAGTTAACTCCCCATACCTTACAGTACGTGCCGAGTTTGTGGAATGGCCTGGAACGATCGGGAAAATTATTTCACCTGGAAGATAAACGATCGCCCTCCTTAGAGGTATTCCAGAATAAAATCACCAGGGTCATAGTTAACCCCCAGAGCACGTGCCAGGGGATGAAGGGAGCTTAAAGTTCCGTGAATATAGATCACTACATTTTAAAGCTTATTAAAACCAACCATAAATATTTTTTTAATTAAAAATTATTAAATTACGATCAGTCACAATCTCTCACTATTTAAATGTACTACGGGATGTTAGATAATTCTTTGGGTAAGTCTATAATACCATTGCATGAATATTATTATTTTTAGGTACTTCATATATAAAATTATGTTTATTTACGTAAAATATATACAATTATTTATGACGTTATGACAACATTATTTTAAATTGTTATACTGTAAATATTATTGTTGGCCTCGGCAATATAAAACAAGCGGACGACCCAGTATCAATTTATATAATTTAAAAATTATTCAAGTAATATATCAATAATAAGTTAGTACGGTACTAAGATAAGACAAATCAAAATTAATTTTATTAAAAGGTGATATTACAAAAGTTAACAAAACACAAATGTTATTGAAGTATTACTTACATTGATTCATGGCCTGTGCGTGCTTAAAAATTCCATCCTAAATCTTAACAAATTTTAGTAGTACCAACCGAAAAAAATTGAAACATCTAATAAATAAACACTCCGAACAAACATATTAACATCACAAACCAGAGTAAATGTAATTTCCGACATAACTAGACGCTAATTCGCTTATCGACTGTATAAAATATAAAAAAAGGATCGAGCAAGGGTTTAAATGTAAATTATTAAAAGAAACAGTCTACCAAATATCAAATTAATGAAAAGAAATAAAATATTGTTCTGCCATGAATAGAGTACAAGTAAGCTATACAAATTAATTTTATTTAGTAATGGTAAATGGTTGTAAGCAGTGACCATCTGAGTCGACCAAGTGATTAGTGCAAAGTGTCCAGGTCGGACTGTTTCACAAACCATATCTTGACGATCAGCGTCTTAAGAATAAATAAATAAAGATGCTCCTGCTACCAATGAAGCACCACCCGTCATGTGGCTTTTACCATTCACGGTCGGCAACGGGGTCATAATTCCTTTTATTGTACAGCTCCATTTGGTAATTAATTACATAACATTTATAATTTAGTTCTTACCCCTACATTTATATTCTTTAAAATGTCTTATGCTACCAGCAATTTTATATTTATTAGTATCAATAGTACACTTTAAAAAAAGTTACAGACTGTAATAAGTTACAGTTTTATAATCGTTGCCTTAATGTTGACCTTTTTCGTCTGTATTCATTGATGATAAGAAGCAATAGTTAATTGTTGTATTACAAAGAGTGGCATTTGTTAAAATTTTAAACAAAGAAAATTAGAAACTGGGCCATGGCCTGGGCATATTTGTAGTGAGAATCTTAACATATTAATTGAATTAATATATTTGAGTTTTAGAGACCGTGTTATTTTATTGGATATTTAACCATTTCAAAACTTACGGTGTAAAATATACTGAAGTGAAGACTATATTAGGGACACTCACACCAAAAATTGTATTTTAAGACTTTCGTACAAATATTTGTACTGTGGGTTATATCAATGGGTTATATCAAAACGTGATAACATTTGAACAGTGCTCATTTTTTAAGGAAACAAGTAGTACATGAAACGGTTGCAATTTACGTTATGCTATTTAATGAACATGGTAGCTTGTTTAGTATACTTAAGATAAAATCTACTAAGACAACTCATTACTGATAATTTTATCAAAGTGCACTGAATAGTAAATTTTCTGTACAATTTTTGTAGATCTACATGTGTCCAAAATACTTACGTTAAAATTAATACAGTAGTTTCATTAAATATGCCAAATAACATTCAGCAAAGTCGAAATGTTCAATCAAAGAAATATACCAATAGATCTCCGACCCCCCAGGGAGAATATGTAATTAAAACCGTCTCTAAATACAACAGTTTGCTCAGTAGCAGTTATCAATATCCAGCGAACAAACGGGATGGGAGGTAGTTCATTTGTTGATACGGTCTCTGTACAAATATTGCTCTCAAATATTTATCCTTTTTTGAACATATAAAGGCAATATGGCATAGTTATATATAATTTGAACTGGAATATTAAGAGTTTAGAGCATTGAATAAATACAAGAATATCTCATCAAAGAAATATATTAATACATATTCGATCCTCTAGGGAGAATGTTATTACAATATTCACTAAATACAACATATGGATCAAAGACAACCAGTAACGGTTTAATAATTTTTTTATTTACCATACGTAACCTATAGTTACACTCTTTAAAATATTTAATGTAAAAAACAAGATTATATCATAGATATGCTGAAAGGATTATTCAAACGTGAGAACTTAATAATTTAGTTGTTTTTAAATAATGTAAAATAAATCGATTAATAAACTAAGGCCTAGATAAGGTTTTTATAAGTATTTGCCTAAGAAGACACTGATTTTATTTTAATTATTTTTTTAAATTGTACCTATATTTGTAAAATCCCGAATATTAATTTTTAATTAATAATCTCCAAGAATTTATAATAATTTTTTTACCATTGAAGATAGGAAAAATATTATATGATAGTTCCAATGTATTTATAGTGTACGCTTATTCTTACTGTCGGTACAGAAATTATGTGTATAGTACCAAATGAACGCAGTCCAATGAATTATTTTTGCATCGAGTGACCTAATTTGAACGAATGTTTGTAAGACGCCCTTTATAATGGTACTCTTCCTCGCCCCTCGCCTACCGCCGTTCCGGAGCCTGAGTCTACCATTATAAAAATTGAACTATATCCGAGTTAAATCTACAGATCCGAGACTATCTTTCTACAGAATACAGATTATAAGCTTCTGTTTGTTTAAAGATTCTAAAAAAAGCAATGCAGATCAAAGAAATTATTAGTACCTCAGATTAATTTTCTTTCTAGTTCGTATTCAGAGTTATTAATCTATATATCAACTGTTGCTTCAAATTACAGCACCATAAGGGAATAGAGACCTGCTGACTTGTTTGCCTGTGGTTCACAGACCTCTGTCTCCGACAAGCAATTAATCCCTGCTGCCCTTGACGTCTAATGTAGGGAGACAATTCCGATCACCAAACGGGTCTTGCCATTAATCAATATTACTAACGACTAAAACGAAAAAGTATTATACAGGGTGTCTTTTTTAAATGGGTCACCATTGTGATAATGGAAACCATAATTCTGACAAAAAACTTTTAAAGGGGAACCTTACCTTGTTTCTAGAGAAAATAAAAAATGCACATTTCAAATTTTGAAAAACGGCCGCCATTTTTCAATATGGCGGTTAACTTTTGTTTTTCTTATCGAACACCCTATATTTAATGATTTTTTTAGATAGAAATAGTAATTTAAAAACTTTTTATTGTTGGTAGTTTTTCGATATTTTGCTTAATAACGTAGATATGAGAGTTCAACATGTTCATATTTCTTATGGGTTTACCATTGAGATAAAAATGCTTTAATATACATTCAAAACATGACCTAATCTGCAAACATACATTTGGAAAATGCATTCTTAGCTATTCTTTTTTCATGATTTAGTACAGTATGTGTTAAATTATAACATATAAATTGAAACAAATGTGTTACTATTTTGTCACAGATAAATTGATGTTGGCAGCATTGTTACCATTATCACCTGTTTAAGTCAACTTCGGATTCGAATCGACTGCGGTGCTAGAAGTTTATTTAAACAGCTGATATTGGTAACAGTGTTGACAATATCAATTTATCAGTGACAATTTATAGTAACACATTTATTTCAATTTATGTGTTATAATTTAATACACAATGCGTTAAAATGGAAAAAAGAATAACTAAGCATTCATTTTCCAAATGTATATTGTAATTTTGCAGATTATGTAATTTTTTGGATTCATATTAAATATATTGTTATCTCAAGGGTAAACTCCATAAGAAATCTGAACATTTTGAGCGCGTATATCTACGTTATTAAGCAAAATATCTAAAAACTTCCTAGAATATAAAGGTTTTAAATTACTATTTCTATCTAAAACAATCATAAAATATAAGATGTTCGATAAAAAAACTAAAGTTACTGATATATTGGAAAATGGCGGCCGTTTTTCAACATTTGAAATATGGATTTTTGATTGTATCTAAAAACAAGACAAAGTTTCCCATTGAACATTTTTTTTTGAGACTTATAGTTTCCCAGATCACAATGGTGGCCTATTAAAAATAAGACACCCTGTATGTTTGACTATATATAAACTGGCCGATGGTTACTCTTAAAACCAAGTGAACTTCACACAGTACAAATGTGTTACAATATAGGCCTAATCACAGAGAAAAAGGAAACAGGGGTTTCTTTATTATAGCTACAGTAAACGCTACAAATAATGTACGTTTTATACATTAGTATTAATAATGACTACCTTAACCTTGAATATTGGGGAGGGGAGGATAGGAGAGGAACTGACAAGGTGCTGGCTCTGACAACCCATGGCAGAATGAAGAACTACTCGACGCACATTTAGCGCACTATTGAACGTGACTTCTGTTTTTTCTTCTCTGTGACCTAAGTAACGGGATGATTAATGTGTCAAATTAAAATTAATTTTGTCTAATTAGGTTTGTTATTGTAGTAATTATTACTGTTAGATAATTATTTTATACTTATGCTTTAAGCTATTCAAAATCTTTTTACATTTGTTGACATACCGCTGAATCATATCATATCATTTACGTAAACTACTTAAACTCACAAAAATTTCCAATAAAAATGTCCAAATCACATTTGAGACAGTACACAGAATATATTTTGAATTCTTTTATTCTATTATACCAGGACACAGGTTTATCATTACTAAGAATCCTTGGTTTAAACTAGATATATATTTTCTTAATTTTTTTACACAATTTCTTTCTTTTATAATTAAAAAAAGAATAAAGCCTGAATTACATATTCGATATTTCATTTTGATATTATTTTTTAAATTTAATATCTAAGATAAAATAAAGTGTTTCTTAAAGACAAGTAGAAATAAATTCTTAATCAATTCTGATATTTTGAATCAATGTATGTTTACTACTGTTTTTACAATATAAATCAGCATATAAATATGGAACTATGCACTAGTCAATTTACTTTAAAGGTAGTCTTAATAGAGACAATATTTCTATCAATCACTCCAATGTCTGAGAGTATATCTATGTAACTACTTAAGTGGATATGTGCTAATGCCATCAACGTAATGAGAACATGGTACATGACACATATTTGAGATATATTATCATACTATTTCTAGATGTTGGTTGAATAGAATATATGGCCTATATGACTGGTGACAAAATTAAATTTAGGGATAATTTAAAACACGTAAATTAAAATTTCAACCTACTGATTTATAGTTATATAATAAAAAATGACTTTCTTACATATAATAAATAATACTCTGTTTCCTTTTGGTTTGGTGATGTTGACGTTACCCAAAAGTTGATGGTTAGTTATGCACCACAGACGAAAATTAATATTTAATGCACCATGATGACTTTAATCCTGTCCTTTCTTACCAAATATCCAAATACCTGAACATAAAAAAAGGACACGTGGTTAGAATACTAGGTATATCTCTTAAAAATACAGATAAATTCAAGACCATGTTGTGGTGAATGATTGTAAATTCAAACTAATTTCATGAATATACTATATGATTTTGAATGACGTACAGCTATTATGGCAGATTTATAATAATCATAGATTCTATATGCTAAAATAAAGCTACGCAGATGACTCGTTAAGTTACAAAAACTGTATCAAACAATATTGTCACCGATTACGCCAATTACCGAGAGTTGGCGTGGGTAGCTACGCACATCGCTTCTTTTCTAGGCCAATCCAGAAGCTCTAGATGGTGGAGCTAGAAAATTCTACAATTTTCACCGGAACTCTCTATATTTGCAATGGTGCTTAATATAAACAAACCTTGCCGAGAATCAGTAAGTTAGGAATTGACAGTTTTTAACAGTGTCATATATTGTGTAAGCAGAAACTCGAGTGTGTTAAGGGATGGTATTTGTTATAAATATTAGAGATTTAGTTTCTAGCGTTCAAATGGAGGCTATATAGTAATTTAAATCAATACATTTATCGTGGTGTGCATTTTAGTTAGTTGATGAGTGCAAATATAATTAACAGTTAGTAGCTACAGAGGGTAGTTACCTTACTATTTTGGACTGTGTGGACCGTCACAGTACTAATCAAATGTCAAACATATCATAAGTGGCTAAAACTATACAACATCAAGTTTCAGTACTCAGTAAAGCACCCGTCCCGATGGTTAGCACCTTTTGAAATAAGATATATAAAAAGATATTATTATTTACTGTGATCAATCCCCTTTAACTCACCAGGCACATTCTTGTAAAATTACAACTGCATAAACTCTTATTTATTTCTTGCCAAGTAAACTCTTATGCATGGCGTAGAAGTAGATTGTAGTACGAATAAAACGTAACAGTCTTTTCCGCTCAACAGTCGAGCCTCTGGCCTTATTACACATTATAGACTCTTCAAACGACATATATTTCGTTCGAATATTTATAGACCGATTTCCGTTTAAATTTCCATCCACCAACCAATGTCAGAGCTAAAATCGACGGCATTCTACCCTCCTCCTTCAACATTACTTCATAGTGAACCCCTACACTTTCACTGGCATTGCCAACTGATTACACAAATAAGCTGTATGACCACGTGTCTAGTAGGAGAGCCAGTCACGTACTTCACATTTACCCTCTTCCATCAACATTACTTCAAGGCCCACCCTTACTTGTACACTGGCACTACCAACTGAGTACATTACTTAAGCTGTATGACCACGTGTCTAGTAGGAGAGCCAGTCACGTACTTCACATTTATCCTCTTCCATCAACATTACTTCAAGGCCCACCCTTACTTGTACACTGGCACTACCAACTGAGTACATTACTTAAGCTGTATGACCACGTGTCTAGTAGAAGAGCCAGTCACGTACTTCACATTTACCCACTTCCATCAACATTACTTCAAGGCCCACCCTTACTTGTACACTGGCACTGCCAACTGAGTACATTACATAAGCTGTATGACCACGTGTCCAGTAGGAGAGCCAGTCACGTACTTCACATTTACCCTCCTCCATCAACATTACTTCAAGGCCCATCCTTACTTATACACAGGCACTGCCAACTGAGTACATTACATAAGCTGTATGACCACGTGTCTAGTAGAAGAGCCAGTCACGTACTTCACATTTACCCACTTCCATCAACATTACTTCAAGGCCCACCCTTACTTGGACACTGGCACTGCCAACTGAGTACATTACATAAGCTGTATGACCACGTGTCCAGTAGGAGAGCCAGTCACGTACTTTTACTTTACCCTCTTCCAACAACATTACTTCAAGGCCCACCCTTACTTATATACTGGCACTGCGAACTGAGTACATTACATAAGGTGTTTGACCACATGACTGGTGAGACAGCCAGTCACGTACTTCACATTTACCCTCTTCCAACAACATTACTTCAAAGCCCACACTTACATGTACGCTGGCACTGCCAACTGAGTACATTACATAAGCTGTATGACCACGTGTCTAGTAGGAGAGCCAGTCAAGTACTTCACATTTACCCTCCTCCATCAACATTACTTCAAGGCCCACCCTTACTTGTACACTGGCACTGCCAACTGAGTACATTACATAAGCTGTATGACCACGTGTCTAGTAGGAGAGCCAGTCACGTACATCACATTTAACCTCCTCCATCAACATTACTTCAAGGCCCACCCTTACTTATATACTGGCACTGCCAACTGATTATATCACATACGCTGTATGAACACGTGTCTAGAAGGAGAGCCAGTCACGCACATCATATTTAACCTCCTCCATCAACATTACTTCAAGGCCCACCCTTACTTATATACTGGCACTGCCAACTGATTACATTACATAAGCTATATGACCACGTGTCTAGTAGGAGAGCCAGTCACGTACATCACATTTAACCTCCTCCATCAACATTACTTCAAGGCCCACCCTTACTTATACACTGGCACTGCCAACTGATTACATCACATACGCTGTATGAACACGTGTCTAGTAGGCGAGCTAGTCACGTACTTCACATTTACCCTCTTCCATCAACATTACTTCAAGGCCCACCCTTACTTATACACTAACACTGCCAAATGAGTACATTGGATAAGCTATATGACCACGTGTCTAGTAGGAGAGCTAGTCACGTACTTCACATTTACCCTCCTCCTTCAAGGCCCACCCTTACTTATACACTGGCACTGCCAACTGATTACATCACATACGCTGTATGAACACGTGTCTAGTAGGCGAGCTAGGCACGTACTTCACATTTAACCTCCTCCATCAACATTACTTCAAGGCCCACCCTTACTTATACACTGGCACTGCTAACTGATTACATTACATAAGCTGTATGACTACGTGTCTAGTAGGAGAGCCAGTCACGTACATCACATTTAACCTCCTCCATCAACATTACTTCAAGGCCCACCCTTACTTATATACTGGCACTGCCAACTGATTAAATCACACACGCTGTATGAACACGTGTCTAGTAGGAGAGCCAGTCACGTACATCACATTTAACCTTCTCCATCAACATTACTTCAAGGCCCACCCTTACTTATATACTGGCACTGCCAACTGATTACATCACATACGCTGTATTAACACGTGTCTAGTAGGAGAGCCAGTCACGTACATCACATTTAACCTCCTCCATCAACATTACTTCAAGGCCCACCCTTACTTATATACTGGCACTGCCAACTGATTACATCACATACGCTGTATGAACACGTGTCTAGTAGGAGAGCCAGTCACGCACATCATATTTAACCTCCTCCATCAACATTACTTCAAGGCCCACCCTTACTTATATACTGGCACTGCCAACTGATTACATCACATACGCTGTATGAACACGTGTCTAGTAGGAGAGCCAGTCACGTACTTCACATTTAACCTCCTCCATCAACATTACTTCAAGGCCCACCCTTACTTATATACTGGCACTGCCAACTGATTACATTACCTAAGCTGTATGACCACGTGTCTAGTAGGAGAGCTAGTCACGTACTTCACATTTACCCTCCTCCATCAACATTACTTCAAGGCCCACCCTTACTTATATACTGGCACTGCCAACTGATTACATTACATAAGCTGTATGACCACGTGTCTAGTAGGAGAGCTAGTCACGTACTTCACATTTACCCTTCTCCATCAACATTACTTCAAGGCCCACACTTACTTATACACTGGCACTGCCAACTGATTACATCACATACGCTGTATGAACACGTGTCTAGTAGGAGAGCCAGTCACGTACTTCACATTTAACCTCCTCCATCAACATTACTTCAAGGCCCACCCTTACTTATATACTGGCACTGCCAACTGATTACATTACCTAAGCTGTATGACCACGTGTCTAGTAGGAGAGCTAGTCACGTACTTCACATTTACCCTCCTCCATCAACATTACTTCAAGGCCCACCCTTACTTGTACACTGGCACTGCCAACTGAATACATTACATAAGCTGTATGACCACGTGTCTAGTAGGAGAGCCAGTCACGTACTTCACATTTACCCTCCTCCATCAACATTACTTCAAGGCCCACCCTTACTTGTACACTGGCACTGCCAACTGATTACATTACATAAGCTGTATGACCACGTGTCTAGTAGGAGAGCCAGTCAAGTACATCACATTTAACCTCCTCCATCAACATTACTTCAAGGCCCACCCTTACTTATATACTGGCACTGCCAACTGATTACATTACATAAGCTGTATGACCACGTGTCTAGTAGGAGAGCCAGTCACGTACTTCACATTTACCCTCCTCCATCAACATTACTTCAAAGCCCACCCTTACTTGTACACTGGCACTGCCAACTGAGTACATTACATGGGCTGTATGACCACGTGTCTAGTAGGAGAGCCAGTCACGTACTTCACATTTAACCTCCTCCATCAACATTACTTCAAGGCCCACCCTTACTTGTACACTGGCATTGCCAACTGAGTACATTACATAAGCTGTATGACCACGTGTCTAGTAGGAGAGCCAGTCACGTACTTCACATTTAACCTCCTCCATCAACATTACTTCAAGGCCCACCCTTACTTATACACTGGCACTGCTAAGTGATTACTTCACATAAGCTGTGACCACGTGTCTAGTAGGAGAGCCAGTCACGTACTTCACATTTAACCTCCTCCATCAACATTACTTCAAGGCCCACCCTTACTTATACACTGGCACTGCTAACTGATTACATCACATAAGCTGTGACCACGTGTCTAGTAGGAGAGCCAGTCACGTACTTCACATTTAACCTCCTCCATCAACATTACTTCAAGGCCCACCCTTACTTATACACTAACACTGCTAACTGATTACATTACATAAGCTGTATGACTACGTGTATAGTAGGAGAGCCAGTCACGTACTTCACATTTAACCTCCTCCATCAACATTACTTCAAGGCCCACCCTTACTTATACACTGGCACTGCTAACTGATTACATTACATAAGCTGTATGACCACGTGTCTAGTAGGAGAGCCAGTCACGTACTTCACATTTAACCTCCTCCATCAACATTACTTCAAGGCCCACCCTTACTTATACACTGGCACTGCTAACTGAGTACATTACATAAGCTGTATGACCACGTGTCTAGTAGGAGAGCCAGTCACGTACTTCACATTTAACCTCCTCCATCAACATTACTTCAAGGCCCACCCTTACTTATACACTGGCACTGCTAACTGAGTACATTACATAAGCTGTATGACCACGTGTCTAGTAGGAGAGCCAGTCACGTACTTCACATTTAACCTCCTCCATCAACATTACTTCAAGGCCCACCCTCACTTATACACTGGCACTGCTAACTGATTACATTACATAAGCTGTATGACTACGTGTCTAGTAGGAGAGCCAGTCACGTACTTCACATTTAACCTCCTCCATCAAAATTACTTCAAGGCCCACCCTCACTTATACACTGGCACTGCTGACTGATTACATTACATAAGCTGTATGACTACGTGTCTAGTAGGAGAGCCAGTCACGTACTTCACATTTAACCTCCTCCATCAACATTACTTCAAGGCCCACCCTCACTTATACACTGGCACTGCTAACTGATTACATTACATAAGCTGTATGACCACGTGTCTAGTGGGAGAGCCAGTCACGTACTTCACATTTAACCTCCTCCATCAACATTACTTCAAGGCCCACCTTCACTTATACACTGGCACTGCTAACTGATTACATTACATAAGCTGTATGAACACGTGTCTAGTAGGAGAGCCAGTATTGTACTTCACATTTAACCTCCTCCATCAACATTACTTCAAGGCCCACCCTCACTTATACACTGGCACTGCTAACTGATTACATTACATAAGCTGTATGACCACGTGTCTAGTGGGAGAGCCAGTCACATACTTCACATTTAACCTCCTCCATCAACATTACTTCAAGGCCCACCCTCACTTATACACTGGCACTGCTAACTGATTACATTACATAAGCTGTATGGCTACGTGTGTTAAGCATTTACATTAATAATTAATTGTATTTTCGTATTTTATCGTTTTAATTCATTTTGTCTCACGTTAGAATGTCACATTGGCTAATCATAATTATATATAGTATGTATTGACAATTTTTATTTGAAAACCAGAGCCATCTATCATAAAGACTCATTGTTACACTTTTCTTTCATTCTATCTTTAGTTCTTCTCAGTTCTTGTCTATTTCTTCTCTCTCAATCTTCTCACCTCATTACAGCTTCTTTCATATATATAACTGCAAAGAAACGTCAGTAGCCTACTCATATTCTATGGAATGTAGGAACCTATCTAATAATTGGACAACATTATTTAAAGTCATACATAACTATTAGAAAGTTACGTTCGGTTAGAAAGCAAATCAATTTTAGGTATCACTTACCCTGAAGCCATCAACTTTTCAAATTGGTTTCGTACCTGAAAAATATGAAATAGGATTGAGTAATAAATAATGCACCAATTAATTTATAGTTAAATATCATATTAATTTATGAGTTAAGTTTCAACGAAATTGCCTTATTTTACAATATTTATACTAACGACTAAATCTACAATAAAATAAGGAAAAAAAGACTAAAAAGTTATAAGAGAGTTTATATAATTTCTGTCTATAATTGACTTTTCGTAAAACGAGTCAGATTGAAAATATCTCTAGATTGTATCACAAATTAACTATCAATTAAGCCAAAAGTAATAGTTTTTATTTAAATAAAGAGGAAACAGTAATTGGTATTTAAGAACTAAGGTAATAAACATAACAATTTAAATTATTGTTTAGGAATTATTTTATATAGCCAAAAGAGAAACAATATTAAACTCACAGAAAAATTATAGTAAAACAATGGATTACAATAACTTAAATAAATTAATAATTATTTGTTTTCTTGATTTTAATAGAAAAGTATTACATATTATTTTTTATATTAATTCAAAATATATTCGAGATAAATTTGTTTTTAAATGACGAGAGGCCTACTTTTTTAATTGTTTATTTATAACGATTTCTGTAAATTTGGATAAACAAGACAATACATCAATATGTCACCCCTAAGTAGTATGAACAGTTTAATAATTTAAGATATAAACACAATTTGTATGAAACGTTTCAAAGTAGAATATAATGCAAATATACTATCTCCCATTTATGTTAGTTTATATACAAGTATAATTTGTACTTACTTTTTAATTGTAGATTCATAATGTCCACGTCTTTAAACAGTTTTACTCAAAATAATTTGAATAATTCAGTTTAAAGTGAGAAAGAAAATTCGACTGCAAACAGACATTCAATTTGCTATTCAAAGTGGAATTTCAGGCGGTTCAATCACGACCTTTTTGTTCATGCATCTAACTAATTAGCTAAAATATATAAAACTATTTCATTAACTTTAAAAATTGCATACATGAAATAAATCTTACTATATTTTGAAATTACAGAAAAGTAAAATACTACAAATTGACAAATAGAGGAAATGTGTCATAAAATGTGTCTTATTCTGCACATAAGTACTTTATAGGGAATGATATTGAAAAATACTTTTAAGATATTTTATAATAGTTATAAAATAACTCAAAATATAAATATTTATGGCGTTTAAGCTATAATAATATAAAATTAAAGAAACAGTTAAGTCAATTTAAAGAATGAAGAAGAACAAATCATGTTTTGTATTATACGTCCCTGATTGAAAGAAGGTAAATAGTATATTTTTTCACCAAGGGTTATTGATAATTTTAGTAGCATTTAATAGGCTATATGGTAGGTGATATCTTTAGTTTATATGGTCTGGTAGGAGTCAATGGTCTATATAAGAGAACTAGATCGTCAACTCGCGTCGCGCGGCTTGCCTCACACACGGAACGGCGCTACCCACCCACTGGCGGGACTCGGTCGCCACCTCATATAGACTTTTGGTGTTATTGTGATGATTAGGAGTGTCATGGTTTGCTCCTGTGACACCCACAACTGTAATAGTCGTTCTGTAAAAAACTGTTAAATATACTTTCATCGTTAAGTAATTTTCTTTTTATTTTAGCAAAAAAGCAAACTACACTGTAATCACATATTTGTTACTGTATACCATCCATCACATTCAACTGAAATTGTCTTACTTTAATTTTTTAAGATCCATTGCTACCTGAAAATCCATGCTTACTTTATTTTTTTAAGATCCATTATCTTTTGTTAACATGAAAATTGCTGCCGTAAAATAATAAATACCAAACATTATTTTATTACGTCTATCAAATACAGTCTGCAACAATTTTTTGAATGCAATATCGTTTCCCCATATTATTAAAATTATCAATAAAACCGTTGCAATTACGGGTAAATAACTATTTCATAATATTTGGCGAACACATTTAATATATTAATACCTAGCTGAATAGGAATAATAATAACTATGACAATGAAAATGTTTTTTTTTAAGGGTGAAGTTAAGGCTATGAGTGCTCTTTAACATTTAAGAACAATGACAATATGAGCAAGAAAAATATAATATACTGTAGGCCTACGTGTGAACGTAAATAACTAAGTAAAGCGTATATAAATAACTAAATACAGAACGTGTGTTCCAGATTTACAGAAGGGTGGGATTAACTGTTCAGGTGTCTTACAGCAATACATTTACAGGCAATGTTAGCACAAGTGAAAATATTAGTGAAGATAATCATATGTTTAAGATTATACAAAATATAGCGTTCATGTAAAGTAAAATATTTTGTCTCCACATTGCTAAAGAAAAAAAAAAAAAAAAAAAAAAAAAAAAAAAAAAACTGGATAAAAAATATCTTATTTAGTTACGTGTAAATTTACTGTTGCTGTATATGTGACAAATAAAAGTTAAAATCAATAATTTTTATTGTATATAACATTTTAATATACTTTTCATATGTCTAAAAATGGTAAAGTAAATAAAGCGTTCTGTATTTACAAACTTTCATTGTAGAATAGATAAATACCCAGGTATGGTGTATAAACATTGTTATAACAATAGAACACTATATTGCTAAGGTAGCATTTTACATTGTGCCTTTGACTCTAAACAATAACACCTACAATGTATGCCTTATGGGATTTCCAATGTAATTCCGCCAAACGATTCCCGCCAGTCGTGCGGGTCGCCTATACGCCGATTGGATGGCGTGCCCGCCACTCGGCTGGCAATCAAGTTGTATTATATATATAGATGGTATAAATAGTTTTGTAAAATGAAAATATATCATGTTTAAATAAATACATAATTAAATAAATGTATTTTACCAGGAAAATAACTTATTCAAATAATATATTCTGTTTCTAATATAAGTACAGAAGTGATTTAGAAAGAATAGTAAACTAAAAAGGTTTAACAATTTGGTATAAAGATAAATGTACATAAAATAAGTATTAACTATAATAAAAGTCATTTACAATTAATCTAACAGTCATATAAAATATGATTTTCACCCTTGAGTACGCAGTTAAAGCCAAAGTTCAATGTACCTTTGATTGGTACAAAAAAACACATTTTCACTTATTAATTCTAATTCTGTTCAGAATAACTGTAAGCAGTATAGATATTAACCAGTACATGTAGCTAAACTATAAAAACAGGGTCACAACCCTTATAGTGTACACTAGATGTCATATAAACAGTGCATACAGCGCCAGTTTTATAATCCTTCTTTGCTGGGGAACACAAAGTTTACGATTTAGTGACACCGTTACGTCCCGGACAGTTTATGTTAGCCATCGCGATATTATAATTTTTTCTTCTTCTTTATTACCTACCCCTGACATTCAGTCTTGGAAATTTATAGGGTACAAAGTAAATGTGAATGACATCTTTTTCAGTTGACTAACCAGTTGTTTAAGTAATAATAGAATACAAATAAATAATTGAAAATAACACATTACAAATTTACAAAACATAAGTACAAAAAGGTACTATAATATTACGGTTTATTTAAAGTAAACTACGATTAATATTACTAACCAGAGGGATATATAATTGTTCACATATTTTGTAAATAAGAGATGAAAAGTAGCCTACTAGGCTGGGTTATGTTCGTAAGGTTTACCAAACTTCAGAAACCAAGTTTTGAGTTACATTTTAGAACTTAAATAAATAAAAACCTACATAATAAAAATGGTGAGTATATTATTACGAAATGTGATTTCTTTCTGTAACCAGGTGAATAATTTGGTGTATAAATATAAACATTTTGATGACATTTACCATTTTTAGCTAAAAACCATATCATCCCTTGAATATTTGATGTTATTACAGATAATAATTTGTATCACTTATGTATAGTTCATACTGTCAAAACAATTATTAAGTAACTATGCAACAACTATAACTAACATAATTTTCAGCACATAATTTCTACCAACTCTGGTCATTTAAACGTTACGTGCTTAGCAAGGGAAATTTGTAATTGAAGATTTTACCTTGTAATATTGAGGCATGGAGGGCGATTGTGTATTTATCAGGCAAGATTGTTTTATTGATCGTTTCTGGCCATTCCACAAACTCAGCACGTACTTTGAGTTATGGGGTAGTTAGCTAAGGCCATGCCCATCTCTCCTTTGGTTTGACCTTGTTTTCAAACTTTAAGGGATGATGTGATTATAATTTTTTAAATACAAGTAGTAGTTGCACTGTGCATAACCTCACGATTTGAGTACTGTTTAAAATTATAACTTTAAACTTAACTAAGATAATATTTTTTTTAGATAATGACCAACTTTTTCAACAAGGAAATCAGCCAGATGCAGTACACTCAACTAATTCACGATAAAATATATTTTAAATGACATTTTTGTTTATTAAATACTCAATGTTTTATCTCTTAAAAATGGCTAATTTATTTTGCGAAAGACGATTTTTTGTTTGTTTCAATTTTTTCTACTATTAGCGTTTTAGATTTTGTTGTTCAAAGTAAAATATTTTTGTATAGTATTACACCGAATGAACGTAAGTAGAATTTACGCTCGTAATGCTGCATAAGCCCGTTATTTATATTATAGTATTATTTAATCACTCCAAAGAAAGAATTTTATGTTTGTTGAACTAGCCATCATAACATGCAAGATGACTTGGAAATCCAAGCAAAAATTGTTATTGTGGAACATATATCAATCAATTATATCATATTGTATTCTAATATAACTTTAGACTAGGCTAGAAAAAACAAAATAAGTGAACATCACACAACACAAATGTATTGCGAAAAGCACAGAAATTATAGTGATCAATTTCGGCAAATCCTAAGACCAGAAAGGATTCATAAAGGAACGAAATTAGTGTTGAAATACACTACTATTAGACTAACACTTGTCATGGTCTAATTTATGCATGAAGTGAGCAAAGTAAACAATGGGATTAAAATAGTTTGTACTGCTTTGGTGTAATTGGAATAATATACAGTTACTATACCAATTGGTTTAATAACTGTACTAAAGCATGTTAACAAAATAAAATTAAAAAAATAGTCAGGATACATGACAGTTGGGTTGGTATCACCAAAATGGTGACTGTCGAAATATAATTATTTAATTATTATTAGTTTTTGCCTTCAATCTTCTCATTTGCTTAATATACAAAGTGGAATATTGCTTCAGTATCAAAATTAACCGGTGTATTGATAAGTATGTTAAGATCCTTATATTTTCTCTTGATTTTTAAATTTATTTACTCGTAATATGCTGATGATAAAGATATTGGCGAATGTGGATTCCGCATGAGTGTTTTGAGCGTGGATGAGCGACTGTAGTATTGCACATAGGGCGTACCGCTATTGCGCACTAAAGTTCTGGTAGTCGCCGATATTTAGCTCTTGGTTGAAAGGTCGCCTCTCCCTCCCGCCACTATTGCGCAAATATTATTCCGAGAAATATTAGGGGTGGTTAGGCAAAAGTGAACATGAATAACAACTAATTTGTCAACAAGCATTTATACATTATTAGTGAACTCGGTGGGTGTTTGTATATTAAAAATTTAGTGATTAATAATGTGTCGATTGACTTGTTATTCATTGCATTGCAAAATCTTCTTTTAAGAAAGTCCCTTCTCTCACAAGTTCTATGCGGCTTCATTCGTATTTACCCGCATATATGGATTTTGACATCTTAGCTGCATGGTGTTTAGACATTTTAAGGACCTTTTCCGTTACTTCACTACTACTATTTTTTTACACAATTACGTTTATGTTAGGTTAGTTCAGGTTAGGATATGGCTGCTAAAGGTGTTCAAAAACTGATAATCCAACTATTGACTTACCGACGAATGTGCTCTCCGTGTACAAATTCTTGGAAATCGATAAGATAAGGCCGGCGATATCGGCATCCTAGCGGATAAGAAATACTACAGTGGACTTAAAAATGATTGGGGAACAATAGAAGTTTTTAAAGCAATGGAATATTTATCAAGCGGTAGTGAACTAAAGGAAACAAAACAAAGTAGTGGTAGTAAACTAATGGAAAATATCCCATTTTAAAAATACATTTTATGTTTGTTCAGATGCAGTGATGAGCCTTTCTTGTTGAACCGCATTATTGTTGTGATTTTAGACGAACTATGTATAGGAATGTCCCATATAGCAATTCACTATGGACTTATTTTAGATGTGTCAAGATGCATGTAAAGGGACAGAAATTTTCGAGAAAATCAATCTATATCATCTTATTTTTTAATGGTTTGCTTTTTTATATAAATTTATTGAAAAAATGTATTTCATCTAATCAAGGGAAAATACAGAATTATCCTGTTAGAGGTTTTTCCTATTATTAGGCAAATACATGGCAAAATAATGCAATACTATTGTATATAGTACGCAAATAATAAACGATTGATTTTACTATAAATATGTTTAGATTGGTTATAAATTATTTTATAATTACAATATGTCATTCATTCAACAAAAATTAGTACAAATTAGTTAGGCATATTATTTTATATTGAATACAAATAAAATAACTGTAGTAATTGCAGAATTACTTTTTAATACAACATACTGTATTAATAAATTTATTATCATGTGGCAGACAAAACGAAGTTTATATTAACTTATTATGTTAAATAAGGTACTTATATCCATTTATTTTGTTTAGAATGCGTCCTTCAGTTACCTAGCTGTATCTAAGCTCAAATAAATGTACTCGTACCCGATTTGTTAGTCTTTGTTAGTTTCTTATATGTATTCCAATTGGCATCCAACTATGTACAACGGTAAGTTCAATAGACTAATGAAAATATTTTATGCAACTACCCCATAAATTGTAATTTAATATTAAATTTAAGAGCATAAAAATGAATATTTATCTTGTTTACAACAGAAAGCGTTGTGTACAAGCTCATATTTCTGATCGTTATTGTGGTTTAAGCATAGAGCGGAGAAAATAAATACAACCAAAACAAAAAATGGGCTCTTTTGTCATCCTGCAACAAGCCAACTAAGATTTTAAAGATGGGTTGACATTGATGTTCTATAACCGAATCCGAGTGGGTAAGTATGAAAGTTATAAGTGACTAATTCCAGAGTCATTACGGTGGATGCTGAAAACCAGGGTACCTGTTTGGGTCAAGTGTGCTGTATAGGCGAGAAGGTTGGGGAGACCTTTCGAGGGTAAGGGTTGGTACTCAATATCAGTGCACTGGTTACATACTCAGATCGACTCTTTCTTAAAAGTATCACTAGTCAATAGTCCAATGACAAATGGACAGCCGGTGGTTATCAGTTGATCCCTTCACAATTTGTTAAAACTCTGATTGGAATCAAACTGAGAACCTTGCTGTGCTTTGACCAACTAAACTGATGACCAATTTAAACCAATGTAGTAATAAATTAAAAATACAAAATAACTATAAAATTGTATATTTAAATTTGTTTATTTCATACCTTAGTATCAGTACGAAATTAGAAATTAGTACGACATTACAAATGAGTTGTTAAGAGGGATAAATCATATATCTATACCTCTTAAAATTATATGAGTAAATTTAATTGACAAATATACTATTATTAAAATAGTAGAGTAAATAAACCATTTATTATCACTTTTTTATTACATAATATTTTTACTAATGAAAAATGAAGTTTTAAAATTTCCTGGTTACACATTAATAGGATACAGTTTATGTTGGAATACCACCAACTTATATTCTTAATATTTATATTTTATAATTAGATATATTTAATGCATAAATATAACTTGCACTGGAGTATATGTCCAGTAAATAGTATTTACACATCCTGCAGTGTGATGTTTTGTACGTATATAAATTGGTAGTTCATAATTCACAGTACATTGAACACTAGACCCCTGAATGTATTGATGTCGAGTGATAATGTGTGGCTATTTGATTTAAACGTTTGGCATCTATAATTGATTCCACCATGCTAACTAAACTACCAATAGTTGTGAATTTTAAAAAATATTTCCCGTTTGTACAAGAATAATTTTTATATGTTATAAAATAATTTACATTTGATTTATCAACTGTGACTGTCCTGAATAATTTGATAATTTTTTTATTTTTTACTATTTTATATTTTATGATAAATGTATTTTTTATATCTCATATTTTTCATATTAATATTGAATAAAGATAATAACTTCTTATGTCAAGTTTCACCATCCTCAGCTCTCTCATTAAGGAATGGTAAAAAAATACATATTGGTAGGTATTAGGGATTATGATCTAACTTATTTTAGCTCTTTTAGATGATATATTTTAAAATACTTTCTAAGTACGCAAAAATAACCTGTAAGTTATATAATTGCTAATTTTCACGGTCTAAAGCTTTGTAGTTTTATGAAAAAAACTGTGATTAGTTATGTAATGTTATTTGACTTTAAATTTATAGATTTAAATGATTTTTTTAAAGAAACAAAACATTACAAAATAAAATAAACTGATCTAAATGTACATTTCATGTATAGATTAGGGAGTAATTACATTAAGCTGTTATATAATTAACTACAATGTACTCAGTCCATGATTGGTTAGCTGTAGGCATATACAGTCCTTGCAGGTAATAGGGCTACAGTTGGCCTTTATTAAGCCACTTCATGATTATAAAAGTGAAATTAAAATTGAATACGATTTTAATAATATCATCTTAATAATTGATATTTCGTGAAATAGTAAACAAGTTAAAATATAATTGTTTTTCTTAAGTCTTAATGTATTAAACAAAAACAAAGCGCAAAAACTATAATAAAAAACCACAACTTTTTGTTTCAGTAAAAATTTAAAGTATCTGATGTTAAACTTAATTATAAACCATTATGGTAAGTTTAGTTTGATTGCCTATTTTATTAACGTATAACAGTTGTAAAACAAGTGAACCCAAATAAAAATCAACATATACAGATTGTTAGTCAATTGAAAATGATTAGTAATAGATATTTAATAATGGTTGTATTGTTTAAAAATCATTTATAGAGTAAAATAATTCACGTAATATCAAGAAAATAAATAATTGTATAAATTAGGTAGTTTTAACTACTTTATAATCAAGAATTTATGAAATATCCGTTGTTTATTTATTGCCTGATATTATTTTACTTGATTTATTTTCAAGTTTTAGAAGACATCACTCGAAAGTTTTAGCAGCTAAAAGTTAATAAAATCAATTTTACTATCCCTTTTCCATTTATGGTGTCTTTATTATCTTTATTATTACTACCATTATTTATTTTTTTCGTTTTTATATTTGTTCGTTTTTTTTGGAGATGAACAAGATATATTGTTGTTTTGTGTACAATTAGGTAAAATATAGCGTCGAAATTAAATGTTGGAAGTAGAAAATGAACTTAAAAAGACAAGTATAATTTTTTATTAAGTAATTTATAATTAAAAATTAGGGGATTTCTGTTATTTTAGTAAACGTTTAATGTATTCATATATTATGAACATAAGAAAACTTTGAACACTACAAAAGAGATCGCGTTTTACAATACAGGAATTGGACTTAGCAACTATTTCATATTTAAACGATTGGTCTTGCTCCGGTAATGAAGTGGTATATTAAATACAATATTTAACTAATTATTCCAATACTATTTATACTACACCCCTATTAAGAGCCTGGATACTGCTCCTGTTTGCCAGTCCACAATCCTGTCTACGCTGAACAATTAATCCAGACCGCCTTCGGCGTCCAATCCAGGGCCACACTTCCGATTGGTGCATTAGACTAACCGCTAATTAATTATAATTAGGTATTGTAATATAATATGTTTGGTACATATGAAGGGTATTAATTTAGGGATATTATTAGTAAAAGAGTCTTTATTTCAAGAAACTTAATCGTGAAAAAAATTACTAATGGTTAAATTTACAAGATTATTCGTTACTTACTGACTATATATAATATATGAATTACATAATTTGAAGTTGAAATTTAGTAAAAATTATCTAAAACTGGTTGTTAGGTTTTAAAATATCGAAAAATTAGGTTGTATTAACTAAATATTTAAACGAATAAATTATTGTATAGAAGTAGTAGGGAAGTTAACTTACAATAATGTCTCTGAAACTTATTTATGTATCTAATACAAATAGTACTAGTTATATATAATATATATATATAACACATTAAAAGCTACGTAAACTAGTTTTATTTGAGTATTCAAGTAGTATAGGCTAATAATTTGTAATAAAAAGGATAATATCTATGAAAAATATATAACACTGAAACGCGAAGATGATTTTTTAAAAATGTTTCATGAATTCATCCGCTTTACATAAAAAAGAAGTTAGTTATATTTAATTTTGAAGATATAGATTCCAAAACAGAAAATGTGGCTACTTTTTGCATGTTTTATTCGCTGTCCCAATAAAAACCTACTAGTTAAAGTCAACAACATCAATCTTTTTAAAACTTGTTCATAAAGTAATATTTTTCCATTGTGTTTATTTATTTACAGTGAAATATAATTATCTACAAATCTATATTACTCAATGAATAATGTTTATAATTTACAGACTCATAGTCAATTATTTCTAGCTTTTCAAATATTTATTTTTAAACACGTAAGTATGAAGTTTGTCAACCCATTCAGATCACAATTCACATACAACATTTGAGATACAATTACACTCACTGGCAATTAAACAAGCAATTAATGTAATGTTAATGTACACCATGATTACAACATTATGTAACTTATATGGTTTAGCATGTAATCAGCCGAAAGACCATAAACAGTGGACCAAATATCCCAACTAACATCTCCAAACATCATGTAACTTGTTTGAAATGTTCTTTATTTGGGGATGAGATTACAATCAAATTTTTGTTTCATATAGTTAAATGCAAACAAATGTCACTTTTTCTTTAAATTGTATGTTTAGTAATACGTTCTAATCAAATTGAATGATATACATAGTTAGTTCAATAAATATGCTTAATTTTGTGGTGCTTCGTAGAGCAATTGCTTTATTAATATTCTAGAGTGTTATAAACAGAATTTGTTGAAGTGTTCAATTGAGGTATAATTGTATAGTCATTCAAATATGAAATATACATTAATTCATACAATATTTTTAATTCTTTAGTAATAATGTATAGTTCAGTTTGTGAAGAATTAAAGCAGAAACACGTTTGTTAACACTATTTTTAAGTTTTTGCTGTATTATTTATGCAATTTTAGTGATTTTGTTGAAGTATTTTACACCAGAAGCTGCAAAACTGTTTTTTTAGTTTTATGTGATCTTACAGAAAAATAATGTAACTTTTAACCAACTTTAGTTTGATCAAGCCGTTTAATGATATTGTTTTTTTAAGAAGAACTTCTACAATATATCTAACAATTTCCTCGAGAAATGATTAAAAATAATAGAGAACTATAAGTAAGTAATTATTCTGTAAATAAACACAAACATAAAACAATATGTTGAGGTAAAGTAGCAGAAATATTTTACGTTTCAGCCGTAAAACCACTCCTTGGAGAAATAAAGACAAATTTAATTTCATTTTATTTTTAAGAGTTCCACTTTTACTTTGTATATGCTAACATAAAAATTGTATAGAACAACTCTTTAGTAGATTGTTCAGAGCAGGATAGGACTTAAATACAATTTAACTGATTTAAATTTAAGTATTTAAATTCACCTTCAACCTCTTTAATCCTTGATATATTTTTCTATGGGGGAAAATGAGACTAATTATAAGACCAATATTTGTAGATCCTGCAATATTCAATAATTAATTTTATAATATATAAAATTTAATTGTACTTGTATACATTTTAAAAATTAGCCTTTTTCTGTCACAACTTATATACTGTATCTTATATCAACAAGTGTACATAAATTTGATGTAAATTTACAATTATTACAAAAGAGATTAACTTAAAACCACATATCTAGGATTAGACAATGTAATTTAGAGAGGGGTCTATCGTTTATATTTGGGGTGAAACCAGTTTGCCTGCAATTGGAATTCATATTGTCGATCAAATATATATATAAATATATATATATATATATTTATATATATATATAAAACCTTTTTTAGATCGTTTATTTCATATCACTACAGCCAATAATTTCCTTTTCTTAAGTAAAACACCTTAAACACTGGTTTTAAGTTCAGCCACCATAAGATTACCTAGTAATTTACTATTGTATTTTTTAATTCACTATCCAAAACAATATCCGCATATAATAATCCTTTTATACGAAAAACAAAAAAAATTTAATCTTAAAAGAATATTCTTTCGTTTCCTGGTATTCCCCAAGGATAGTATATCTTGGGGTGTATCTAATCCATCCAAGATATTCGGGTCAGCCAGTCACGTCCTTCACATTAACCCTCCAGGCTCCACATTGGTCCAGGCTCCACCCTTCCACGTACACTGGCGTTGACCTCAGAGAACCTATATAAGCTGCTGGACCATCGTGGCTGCTATTTATATTGTCGAACATATTACACACACGATTGACTGGGAAATTATGAACAATTAGATATTTCTTAAAATATTGAACATTTTTTAAGGATGATGACTTCAAATAAATCTTCCATCACGATGTGCATTATTTATTATTATTATTATTGTAACTTGGACTCTATTAAAATAATAATAGATGAACACAGAGGAATGTCTGATCTCATTAGTGCCTGAAGTTTCATGTTTTGCCAGTTACAAATCACAATAAAAAAACTTTATAATGTTTAACTTTAAAAACATCCATCATAAGGTTCGTCACAGAATGTATATTCTGTGGGTTTGTGATGGAATGGACGGTACATTTCTAGCCAAGGAATCTGAAACTCATTGTAAATAAAATTCTAACAGCGTTAAGCTTGCCATTTTGCGATTATATAATATTCAAAGTTCTATTATAATCCACCTAGAAATACATATGAAAATTAAAAGATGCCGTATAGCAAAGTTTAAAACCCAATATTTCCAAACAAATCCCATTTACAATAGTTAAGTAACTGAAAATCTGTTTGAGTCAATTTAGCGTTTTTTTTACAAACGAAACAGTCTACAAATACGTTGAAAATGTATTTATGTCTTAAAAGGATGAACAACAATTCTGCACACAAATCGTGTTTAAATTGAGCTCTAAATATTATTAACATCCAAGAAGGCCTAAGACGATTAACTGTATACGTATACAGTTATATCACAAAGTACCTAACATAAATAAATTATTTGTTGGAAACTGTTAAAAATAGTTAGTAAAAACTAACAGCTTTTTCCCTGAAAACGTGTTATTTCACCCAAGATATGCTTAATTGTAATTTAGTGCAGTAGCAAACTTGACGTCTATTATTATTTGAAATATATTTTTCAGTTTATTTCTAAGAAAATAATTCCGGATGAAATACAAAACTTAACCAAGCAATTTTATAATTCATATTTCATATCCACGTCGTTCTTAGTTTCCTCAATGTAAACAAAAGTTGATGACCATATCTTTTTAACATTTATCTAACACTTATCGGGATCGACTTAGATATTTATAGATTTAAAAGTGGGGTTTTATCAAATTACTTAACAGGATAATCGTCAATATACATAAAAGATGTAATTGTTTGAAAATATAGCAAACAAATCAACAAAGTATTTAATTCCTTGTTAAACATACTCAACTGCTCTCTTAATTAAAAATATCTAATTTCAAATTAAATGTTGTATGTTAATAAACTGATACTAAAAATTCAACGTCCAATTTAACCAGTAAATATTATAGTTTAAATAACTAATATAACAGAGTATATGTATATAAATAACTAATATAATCAATAAAACATGATACATCACTTGTTATACGCTAGGAAGCGTTAACTTTCGTATATATATATATATATATATATATATATATATATATATATATATATATATATATATATATATATATATATATATATATATATGTGTGTGTGTGTGTGTTTGAAACATTCTCCCACTGGAGTGATGTCATTACAATACACCAACCGGAAGTACATGGGAATACTCTCAGACGTTAGTGGTGGTTGATTGTAAGCCTCTCGTGCGTAATACCCACCCTCTTCAAACTGCTAACTAAAATTGGTAATACAACTAACTAATAGAATATAAATTGATCACAGTAAAAGACTTGTAAAAACCAGATATTAAATAAATAAAGTTATTGTATTGAACAAAATTAAAATTTACAAAAATAATTTTTAGGATAATACGGCATGGAAAATAATATGGAAATGTTTTCACAACAACGTTATTTTCACATTAATAATTTGATAATTTTTTAAAATAATTGTGTTCCATAAACTATAATTTTTTATCAGAATAATTTACTTGAAACCGTTAAATAGTGTAGAAATAATTTGTTCAAAAAGAACTTTGATATTCAAATGACCGCTACTCTGGACAGGATAACACTTTCGAAGTCCGGTTTGCGGTAATTTATTTTTCTTCATTGGATCTTGCATTTGATACTAAACTTGACCTAGGCTTACACTGAACATTTTCGTTCAACTCCTCGTAGGTCGTCCCCCTGAAAAGATAAAATGCCGCTAATGGAGTAAAAAAGTATGTTCTTTGTAACCATGATTTTACAAGTGAAGTCATACAAAAGTTGTGAAAGCGATTCCATATTTTTTTCCACCCACTATACAGTTAATATTGTATTGTAATAATGGCAGTAAAACTATATTTCATGTGGCTTCACTCGTTCATAAATTTTTTAACTACTGTAAATGTACAAAACTTAATGTTACAAACGCACAAAGTAAATTGTTAAGCTACTAAATTGTAATCAAAGTGAACACTTAAACATAAAATTTTTATGTTTAACGTAATGTATTTGTACGCATATTTCACACTTAAAGCATTTATTTACTTTGAGCATCCCCTAAAAATACCTATCTCCAGATATTTCCAAACCATCCAAGGTCACATCTAATGCCCCTCACGTATCACACATTTACTTTCTCCCCCCTCAGAACGTTCCACGTGTGGCTTTGACTTATATGAGAGCTTTCCTTACGTGTTTACATCCTCCCAACAGTCAGAGGGGGAGTTACTTCAACAAACACGTCTTACTTAGAAGTTATAAGTTTATGTGTGTATGTTTGAATAAACAAACCGATCTAAATTTTTTCTTGTTTGAGACTAAATATTTTAATTTCGTGATGTAAATAAATTGGTAAATACAAATACTAACCACTCAAAACTAAACGGACATTAGAGAGCTTAGGTATTCCAATAATGCAGTAATTCACATTGTTGGAAGATATAAAATGTCTTAATTTAGAATAAGGTCATCGTAGTAGTTTATTGTTTTATTTTAAATTTAATAAAACAATTTCGTACAATCGTGATTATTCGTAAAGGAACCATTAAATTCCTAATAAACTTAATTTTTCATAATAGAATGTTTATATAAAAACAACACATTGTATTGGTTACTAGACTCTGTGTATATTATTTAAAGCACTACTTTAGAAGAGAAACACTTTTTTTACAGAAAGCCCTGTCTACTATAATTTATAATAATGGTAAAAAAGGGTTAAAGCCTCATTTAAGAAATTATTATATCAATGGTTTCGAAGAATTTTGACGTTAAAATATTTATAATAACTTTTTAAAAACTAATATTCCAAGTTACTCAGTATTTTTGCTATTGAATATAACAAATGACATGTTACAGAATAAACATAATACAAATTTTATCTGTAACACAAATCAGCAAAACTGTATTATATAACAATTAGTTTTGTAATGGTAGGTTGGATACTGTTGGGTTGAATTAGGTTTGGTTACTTTAAGTTTGATTTAGTAAGGTAAGGTTAAATTTTGTTAGATTATGTTGGGTTTTTATGTATTATTAGTTTAAAGTAGCTTAAACATTTATTAAGTTGAATTTTCGTAGTTTATGTGGTTGTTATGCCATCGTCTTATACTGCATTCTTAAAATTCCATACTAACATTTAATTAAAAAATGTTTGAATTCATTACGTCCTGAAATTGGATATAAAGTTCAATAAATACTTTTGATACCTGTGCCGATTCCCTCGCATTTTTATAATCTTCGGCACGGCTTCTTAGCTTAACTTAGTGGGCGTTGACGTAGATTACGAGCGCACAGCTCGTGGCTTATTTGTTTTAATTGCTGCTTCCGACTGGTAGAGACTGCTTCCGTTTCGTGGCTGTAGAAACTGTACCAGAAGAAACACTTGAACTTTAGAGTAAATTCACCTAAATTATTCAGATACAATAATTTTTAAGTATAGCAATGGTCAAAGAAAAGTTTACAAACGACCATTCCTTAAAAAAACGTTTTGGGCATTATTGGGGTCAAATGGAGATTATGACCGTCGGTTAGTTTTTCCAATGCACTATGGCGTGACATTAGGAAACCACGTGTTTTTTAAATAATAAGCATTCAGTCCAACTGAATTAATACTGTGAAAGATTGTAGCTTCTTAATTACGTTGTATAACGAGCTATTGGAAATCCAGTTAATAGTTTTTTCTTGAATCTTAATATCATATTTGGTCCCCTAAAGATTCAGTATTAGGATCTGACCTGTACCGAATATAAATATCCACCAATTAAGCTTTGTTATCATAATTGATAAATTTAATGATTATTAAAACTGGCTTATGTGTTATGCAGTGGAAGGTCTTAGGCTTGCTTGGTATGTGATTTTCCAACCGTCGTTCTATAAGCATTAAAATAAAATTATTTATAAAATAAAAGAAGTTACATTTTACTTGTATAGTGGAATATGTTAGCGTACTTGGCTGGCAAGAAAAGATAAGCTTTGTGTACGACAAAAGCAAACAAGCCAAAGCCAATGGCCTTACTGTAAGCATATGTTTGACATAAAAGATATCAAATGATCGTTGCTGCTTTGTTGACTACTCAAACCTTGTATTTTATGTTGCACATTGTTAGTTTTATATCGGAAAACTATTTTAGATTATCAAATAAATCACAATTTAAGCAGGCCAACATTTTATACTCATACTTATAACATATGGATATAAATAATGGTTGTATTACTAACAATAACTTCTACAAAATATGACAATGTGTAATCCTGAAAAATATGTTTTTAAATTGTAACTAAGACAAATTTTCTAGAACATAAATGCAAAATTGTAAGTTTATACTTGTAGGTAAACCATCGTAATATTTGTCTGTTAATTTTTATTTCTATAACACTAGAATATATAAGGACTCATTTGTATTTATATGACTTATGTTACGAGAGTTAATAGCAAAAACTTACTGTAAAGCATTACATCAAAATGATCGACAAATGATACGCTTACTCTTGAAAATAGAAGTGGTAAAAAAGAACCATCGTCCAGAAACAGACAATGTGAAGAATAATAGAAACAATATAGTAAGGTCTCAGAAAGAGGACAACGATGGTGACTGACCTTGGCTTTTTAGAGTGTAGTATAGTCCTATGACAAGTAGCAGGAAATGAAAAAAAAAAAATAAAATAACAGTAGGAAAATAAAATTTTACCTCAATCAACTTTACTACTTATCCAAATAAGGCTTCCTTTACTATTATTGGTGTGCCTACTCCAATAATCTTGATTTATATCCTCTGCGTGTGCGCAGTGAGGAAACAGAGGTCACATCCAAGTGTGTGCTAGATGGGTGTCGGGTTAGGCCTATATAATCATGGGAGGTAGAGTAGTTCTTCAGTTTTGCGTACGGTTGGAAGGGCAGTGCCATTGTCAGTTCCTTACCTTTTTCTCCTCCATATTCCCAATTATAAACGTAATAATTATTACAACAAATTTAAAAAAGATTTAAATTAATGGTAACTGCCACTGAGGCGTTCGTTGCGGCTAGAAAAAGCGACCTATGTTCATTTTATCTCTGTTGCATGTGATATTATCCTGCTGCATTACACGTTTCTGTAACCTAAAATACCTGAAATCTTGTGAAACGTAACTCTTGACTGTACACGCAGGCTTAATGATGAGCTCAACAATGATTCTTTGGCATGTGTATGTAACTCTTATAAAATGATGTAAAAACGTGTAAAATATAAGATTGTAGAATATTAGACAATGCATAACCTCATAGGTTTAGGACTAGAACCTTTGAAAGTGTACAACGCTATTTTAGATATATAAAATTTTTAGTGATATCTTGATGCTATCCTGTCATCCATCTTAAATACAGTATATTTTTGTGCACACTATGATCTATATTTAGTTTCTATTTACTCACTACTCGTGAGTAGGCTACTCGTTTCTAAATTTCTGCAACACAATATTCAGACAGTATATGTATTCGTTGTATTGAAAATATATTTATGATTTAGATCTCAGGGAATCCTTTACGATATGGATCCTTTACAAACAAGCTATGTAACGTACACGAACCATTCTGCTTTACATGACGCTTAACTTTGAATATAAATGATTACATTCTACTTGTATACAGCGTCATATAATATCAAATGCCAGTTGTAAGCCTTTTTCTGTGGACGATGATTAGATATTCAAGAGAAGGATCTTAAGTAAAAGTGGTAGGAAAAACAAAAGATATAATGTTTAGGATATACCAGATATTCCAAGGCCAAACAATTATTAAATATATATTTCATCAAAATTCTATTACTTTTTGGAGGCACATTAAAAGAAAATTGGGTGGACCAGTGGCCAAATGGTCTAAGGCAACAGTAGACAGTATCTGATTTACAAATAGTACGGGTTCGAATCATGCCATTGACTTTTAGTTTTTATCAGTAATACTCACTTTGTAATGTAATAATTTTCTCTCTCGCTCTCTCTGATAATTTCCCAACACAGATCAGTAGTTTATGCAGAATGGGTAGAATAAGGATGGGTTAGAGCACTTTTGGCACTAGTGGCGCAGTCCTTTTACCCAACTATTTAAAGACAAAGTGTTGTAGGGATTGTAGGTAATATGTTCTATGTTTAGTCCTCTTGATATAGCACTCTTGCTGGCCCAGTAGCTTAGTGGATAAGACTTCGAATTGCGGAGGATAGTTTCTTAGGTTCAAATCTCCAACTGAGCTAACGGTTGGTACTTCATTCGTTGAATAAAGTCAACGCACATGTGAACTGGAGATTGAATTTTAATTTGAAAAATTAAAATAAACAATAATGCAAACATGGTGTCCTCTCAATGGCATGAACATTACTATAGAAGTCTGGGGTGTCCGTGTTGGTGGTAGGCAAGGTTTGGATCATGTTTGAGTAAGAGAACTGAGTATAAGGCTTGTAAATTAGCTGAAAATCAGATCAGTAATACGTGGTTTGGAGTCCATGTAAAGCTAAAAGCTGTAGGTCCCTTAGTTGGCTATTAATAAATGGCTATTTCTAAGGATAATTTGACATTTGTTAGTACCAATTATCCTACATTCATCTACACTCATTAACTCCTTATATTCATTCATATCTCTACGCTAGGCGTCTTGGTAATGAAAAATAATAATGAAGATGAAGTTAGCCTATCCTTTTACATAAATAATAATAAATATAGAGTGTATTTCTAATAAATATAGCTCAGATTCATAATGACTTTTGGTTGGATAGTTTATATTATAGCCGAAATCTATTACCATAACGTTAGTAAATTTTGTGCTAATATTGTAATGAATATGTGTTGTGTGACGTTTAATTTTTTTAAAGATGATTTTAAGTGAATGGTTTGTCTAAAGGAAGCAATCTTCCAAAATAGCACTCGTTACTGAATATTTAATTACACTAAGCCTATTGTTTTATATCTCACCCAAATGGATATGGATTTTATGGGAAAATCACTGCAATATCATGTGGAAACTAACACTGCTAAGTTACATAGCATAGAAATGTACTACTTTCAGGCCTATATTATAATGTACTTAAAGTAATTATCATGAAGAAACATGTAAATTAAAAGAAAATGTAAAAAAGGAAATAGTATTTTGAACATTGGTTCACACTTGCACATTTATGAACACAAGTATAATAAACTGTGAAATAAATAGAATACCAAGTATACTGGAAACATTTTTAATTTATACAATAACGGAATTAAAAGGTAATTAAAAAAAATATATCATATTCATTTATTATATATACCGATATTATTATTATAATAGACGAAATTAATGTTTTAAAATATGGCTTTATTTAAAATACTCGTAGATTAATATGAATAAGAGTTAAAAAATATATATACAGAACCTGTACTAAGTAGTTCAGTTTACATTTTTCAATATTACAGAGTACGATAAATTTCAATATTATTAGTGACTTGTATCATTAAACATAAATTCATTTAATATAATTATGATGAATTTATCACACCCTTTAAATCCAACTAGAATACTGAAAAACATATTATTTAACCAATTAACATTAGTATACTTGGATTTTTTGATTGACCGCTTAGTAAAATAGTTATTAAGCTTATATAACTTTTAATTGCAGTAAAAAATCCCGAAATATTAAAAATATCTTCTTAAACCAAGTAAACGATCCATGGTGATTTCAGCGTTTTAGGGTGTATCTTAGCTGGCAAGGAGAGATAAGCCTTGTATATGACAAAACACGACACACATTCTGCAAAGCCAATGGCCTTACTATAAACATATGTTTACCAAACCTACGATATTACAGCTTTGTTGCCTCTTCACTATGCTAACACTTAAGTTTATGTAATACATTGTAAATACATTAATTTGAAGCATCTTAGTGATAGACATCGAGAACAACCAATGTACATACATTTCGTTTATGGATAGTATAATTCTAAATCAACTGAAGTCCAACTTTAATAATCAATAATCTCTTTAAAAACTTTGTAATTTTGTTGACAACCACCATTTTCTTTAGCTATGAAAGGAAATGGGAAGATATTTAAGCTAACTGCGTATAAATACGATATACAGTAAACCCTGTATAGAAAAGAATATTACAATTACAATTAGTAGCCAACAGTTAACACATTAGTATTTATGAAACATACAAACAAACAATTTCAATCAGGACAATCCTTTAAAGGATTCAACTTAAAGAGCAGTAAAATTGCACGAACTTTTTACGTAGTGATCTAATGTTAAATATCACTTTTTCAATGTATCTAGTAATTTTACATTGAAATATCGTAAAAAAACTTAGTATCTGAATGTTGCGCGCTTGATGGGGGGGATACAATTATGTTGGTGTCATATCAGGATAGGTAGCAGCAAATAATGTTGTACTGCAGTTTGTAATAAACAATCAAAGATGTAATTATTGATGCTGTCGTAGTGACGATGAGTGCCATAATTGCTCATTAGTGCATCTGAGAGGATGGTAATTTAGTCTATGAAGTGAGGTCCAAAATAAATTTCTACGTTTGGTTGTTTAAATTATAAGCACCATCATTTCTATAACACAATCACTAATTACCATAGTAAACTGGGTACTGCTGGTATTGTAACATAAAACGAGGCTATGGCGTTTGTGAGAGGTGACTTATTACTTAAATATAAGTCACACATGAAAACAATTAATGAAAAGAAAAGTACTTAATTGTATCGAAGAGTAAAATTTGTATAAAAAGAATGGGTTTAGAACAGTATAGCATGGATGATGTGCGGAATTAATTGTAAGAATTCAAACAGAATCAGTAACAAATTTGTCTAGAAAGCTAAATTTGAAACTGTAGTCCCCCCCCTGAAAACAGGTCAGACACTCTGCCAAGAAAGGGCAGCCGGCGCCACTACTACCTTACCATGTTTGACTTGTAGCAGCATCAACGCGGAATTAATTGTAAGAATTCAAACAGAATCGGTAACAAATTTGTCTAGAAAGCTAAATTTGAAACTGTAGTCCCCCCCCCTGAAAACAGGTCAGACACTTTGCCAAGAAAGGGCAGCCGGCGCCACTACTACCTTACCATGTTTGACTTGTAGCAGCATCAACGCGGAATTAATTGTAAGAATTAAAACAGAATCGGTAACAAATTTGTCTAGAAAGCTAAATTTGAAACTGTAGTCCCCCCCTGAAAACAGGTCAGACACTTTGCCAAGAAAGGGCAGCCGGCGCCACTACTACCTTACCATGTTTGACTTGTAGCAGCATCAACGCGGAATTAATTGTAAGAATTCAAACAAAATCGGTAACAAATTTGTCTAGAAAGCTAAATTTGAAACTGTAGTCCCCCCCCCCCCCTGAAAACAGGTCAGACACTTTGCCAAGAAAGGGCAGCCGGCGTCACTACTACCTTACCATGTTTGACTTGTAGCAGCATCAACGTCACTAAGGTTTACTACTTCAGAAATATTCTAGGGTGGTCTATACTATCGATATTCATTTAGATACGTGAAACATGTGCTGTATGTCACAAGAAACAGGAAAATAAAGGGGACGTTTAAACCAGATGAAATATTATAAGTAGACTACATAAACAGGAGTTAGTCTAATTGTATCACTACTGTAACATCAGAATCCTGTTTAGTAGGGGCATTTGTTACCTATAATACGAGTAAGAGGGCAGTTAAACTACTGAATCTACTTATTTTCCTCTTATGAGATAAATAATTTTAATTCCTCATTCATGATCTAGATATAAGCAGGTATGCAAGTCTAGTAAAACAGTTGCTTTGGGGTTTGGAAAATTATTGCATTTAGAAAAAAGGTTGATGGAAACGTTTTGAGCCGGAATTTAGAAACATATTCTTAGACATCATATTACGATTTGGAAGAAATAGAGATACTACTGAACATTACCCAATACAAATTTATTACAATATGAGTACAAAATGTACAAATATTATTGTGATTGAGTTAGGCATACCACTTCTATTTTAATCGTAGAACTTAGGCTTAAGCGGCTGGTGTCATAACTTGAATCTACATTTTCCGGTGACAACCGCGTCAAGGAACTATCTACAATATTTACAAGATAACCAGACGTTTCGCCCATACTGTGATCTGTCACAGTCAGTGGTTTATCTTAGTCATACCACTGAGGATGCCACATCACAGTATGGGCGAAATGTCTGGTTATCTTGTAAATATTGTAGATAGTACCTTGACGCATTTGTCACCGGCAAATGTAGATTCTAGTCACTTCTACTTTCTCAGACCAGAGGAATCTAGAAAGGAAACATTAGTCCGTAGCACAGCACACTCACAATCATTATGGTAGTAAATCTTTCAGTAAGTAGAAAGCATCTATTTACACGATTAATTTTTTTAAGGTAATGCAATTACATAAATTCACTGGTCGCTTATATTGGTCAGTTGTGTCTGTCCACGAAATTAACAGACAGGGAGATGTAAATTTTCGCATGAGTTAGTTTAGGAAGCATCAGTATGTGCCGTAGCAACTTCAATGCCCACTTGATTAGAACTGGAAGAAAAGGTGAAAGGTAAATCGTCCTGCTGCCAGGAGTTCCATCAAACGTGTCTCTCTTTGTGGAACTTCGGAGAAAAAGAATTGGAAACGCTTTGATTATCGAACACCATAGCAGAAACAATTTAAGAGATAATTCTGCATAGAATGGTTAGTCTAGGTCCTGGTTTTACTCGAGGCAATTTTCTAATGAAAGGAGTACTACGTGTCTTAACCTCTACAGGTCAAATAACCAATCTAAGAATCCAAAGCATTAGGATATACAACCGGATAATGCGCACATTCCTCCCCCCCCCCTTAATTGACCACCTTAATTGATCTTGTTGATCTAGAATTGTCCTTAATTGGGAGCCGTTTAGACTGGAAGAACTTCAGGCTCATAGGTACCGCCTGTCACAAGAAGTAGGAAAATAAAGGTGATATTAAATATAAAGTAATTAGTGGCTATAGTAATATAAAACTAAGCTTGACATAAAAACTGTATCACTTCACACAATGTCAACAGTAAACAATACGGAGTGTAACGATAAGCACATTTCTGTATTAAAAAAAAAAAAAAATACTTTTATAAAAGGCAAAATTAAGAGGAAGTGTACTAATTAAACCAAGAAATCAATACGAGAGACAAATAAAATTACTGGCATAATATAGAATGATTTGTATGAAAGTAAAAACAAACTTTTCAGTAATTTAAGTCAAGTTAAACAAGAAATGGGTTTTACGTTGTTACTAGTGGAAATGTTAAACTAAGAAATATGACCTGTCTAACTTTATATGAACACAACACACCTGTCAGTATGCAGTGCAGTTGTAGTTAAACTTTGTGATGCGGATAAATGTCCATCACTTTTAAAGATGTAGTTTTGTACGTCATGAAAACGTCAATTTAATAGGGGAAATGCATATTTGTTTAGACAAGTCATAAACTTCAGTTTTTGTTATGAATCAATTTGATGCCCTACAAGAGTTTAAGGATTAATTAAGGTAATAAAACCACGTACAAGTATAAACTTCACTCGTAAAGGTCTAGCAGATGTTTACTTTATTACACTTCCTAATTATTATTTTATAGTGAAAATAGCAATACAAATTTGTATGGCTAGTAAAATAAATAAAGTTCAGCTTTGGCATCTTTAAAATATTATCAAAATACACTTTATTAAATTTATAGCGGTTGAGCTTATCACATAATTATGACAAGCCTATTTTAATCAAACTTAATAAGCACTTGATTGTAGTAATAATTTATATAGAAATTATCACAAAACTGTATGGCAAACATAAAAAAATAAATTATTTAATAGTTTCTAAAATGTATGCCAAAAAGTTAACTAGACAAATTGAACATTAAAATACAACACAAGGATCATTTGGTGCTTTCACCATCGCCAGATTGTGCCTTTGACGTGTAAATCCTGAAACGCCATTTTACCTCAAGATGTGCTAACTGTTAGGGATTACCTTTTTCACAACGGGCGTTGAAATAGAATACATGTCTAGTATCTACACCTCTAGACATGCTGACTACTGGCGATTACCATATTCACCAAAACACAATTGGGATTGAAAACACCTATACAATAGTGTTTGAAACCACGCCTTCAAGTGTAAATCATGACAAGCCACTTTACCTCTTGACGTGCTGACTGCTTGTGATTACCATATTGACCAAACACAATTGGGTTTGAAAATACCTCCACAATGGTGATGGAAACCACGTACTTGAAGTATAAATCCTGACAGGCCACTTTACTTCATGACATGCTGACTGCTTGAGATTACAATAATTACCAAACACAATTGGGGCTGAAAACACCTATACATTGGTGTTGGAAACCACGCTTTTAAAGTGTAAATCCTGACAGGCCGCTTTACCTCATGACATGCTGACTGCTGTAGATTACCATATTCATCAAACACAATTGGGGCTGAAAACACCTATACATTGGTGTTGGAAACCACGCTTTTAAAGTGTAAATCCTGACAGGCCACTTTACCTCAAAACATGCTGACTGCTGTGGATTACCATATTCACCAAACACAATTGGGGCTGAAAACACCTATACAATGGTGTTGGAAACCACGTCCTGAAGTGTAAATCCTGACAGGCCACTTTACCTCAAAACGTGCTGACTGCTGTGGATTACCATATTCACCAAACACAATTGGGGCTGAAAACACCTCTACAATGGTGTTGGAAACCACGTCCTGGAGTGTAGATCCTGACAGGCCACTTTACCTCAAGACGTACTGACTGCTTGAGATTACCATATTCACCAAACACTATTGGGTTGAAAGCTCCTCTAAAATGTTTACTCGTTACTTTCCTGCGTGTTAGTTACTTTAACTTTAATCTTCCACAACATTACTACTAGTACCAAAACTGTTCTCTCAGCCAAGTAAGAGTTGCAATTTCCACACTGTTTTATTAATATTTCATGATCTTAACATAAACGTAGCTCCTACCTTAACAAACTAGATAGACTGACAGGGTGAAATGTCGAGCGAGTGTGAATAACGTTGATACGTCTGAGGCAGTGTTCACTTGGTCCCTCCACGTCAGCGCTGACTAGATCTCATGTGTATCTCATTATAATATGAGAGTCTAATGAGTAAATTAGAAATATGTTGTAGCACATTAAATATTATAACTGTATAATTGTTTAAGTACAAAAGATAAATTAGAACTCAATATTTTGTTAATTTTTACTTTTATTAAAATATGAAAATACTTTATAATTACTATACAAATCATTCTCAGTGAAAATGTAATTTAAATAAGACCTTTGACTCTACAAAATTTCAGCCTCGTAGGCTTAGTACTTTTTCAGTTACACTGATGATTGAATCAGTGGTATTTGCCTTTTATAGGTATAGAGAAGAGATGAGAGATAATACAAGTGAGGTTTGGGCTTCAAATTACTATCTTACCCCAAATAATTTGGTTTTGAAACTGCGTCAAAAATGTAGACAGTAGGAATGAAGTGAGGAACATATTTTAAACCCTTCATAATTTTCTTTTAAATTTAATAATAATAAATTGTATTTCAAGAAGGGTTTCTTAACCAATTAACAGTTTCAGCTTGATAACATTCGTGCTAAATCCTAAAACATAATGTATAGTTTATTACTACAAAATATCACGTTTTATGTCCTTTCATTGGCTGTGAGGGTTTATAGCTGTTAGTTTTGTTCAACTCTAACCCTCCGTTACTGATAGATGAGAAGCCACATCATTACCAGAAGATATTTATTTACGTCATAAGTCAAACATTAACATTGAATTGAGTAATAGATATAAATTTACTTTACGATGGATAAACATTCTGAACTCTCGTTCTCTATTGTGAAACATTACAGAGATAGCGGAGTCTGATTTACATGATCGGCGCTTGACTCGTGAATACAAAATGTCGTTGCATTATACATATAGTCTGACTCATGTGATTTGCAACGAGAAGTATCAGTTACTTCTGAGCACTGTTACATCAGTTAACGTTATTGAGATATCTAGTTATAAATCTTACAAAAATAAACATAAGCTGATTTTTTCAACGGGAAATAGTAGTAACCTGGGTTATGGCGATATCAAACATATTTACAGGACTAGAGCAATCGAAAGTGTTTAAGTCGTGTGATTGCGAGTATTCCATCCGAACAATGGATAACATAGTTACAGAATGTCCCTAGCACTCGTTTAAGGAGGGATTAGTGAGGATAAACAGAATCAATGACGATGTCTTAATTGGCTTGGTGGATTGGATTTAGCTATGTGACAGGATTTTTATTAATATAAAATTACTTTCGGACTTTTTTTTAAATATATATATATATATATATATATATATATATATATATATATATATTACAGTTTTTTATTTTTATAAAATAACTAGCTGTTTTACCCGTTTTTACATGGGTTGAATAAGGTTTCATAAATAAATCAAATAGCAATAATGAAGATTTTATTTTGATATTTTAGAATGAAACCTAGGTTAAACTGTAAAGCCCCTTTGGACTTGACAATAATTTAAAATACTTTACTTCCGAAACACTTTCTTAAAAAGAAATTGCTGTATAACTCTCTGGCTCAGAATAGTCAGACTGTTTGAAAAGCTCACTCTGGAGCAGGCCACGAAGAATTGGCCATGGGAGAAGCAGTCTTAGGTTTACTGCGACTTGCGATTTCAAAGACTGTACGACGACAATATGACTATGGAGAGGTTCAGGTCGTATTTCTAGGCAATTTAGATCAACATTTCCAATGCTGAAACACTTCTTTTCTTTCTCCAATACTATTCTTTCTGATTCTCATTTCCATTTCAGTGCCTTATAATAATTACACACTACATTCATTTGTCTAATTTTAGTACTCCATCCGATTCATAGCATATAGTCAGATCATATTGGTATCCAGAATTTTCTTTTGATGCCAACACTTTACTTTTACGTTGAAGGCGTTTTTGGTGGGTTGTGGGCGTGTATTTTGCTACAGCAACTCTGCGCACTTCGGGATTTTGCTGCGCGTATTTTGCAACCGCAGCTCTATTCACTTCCGGGTGCGATTTTTTGTACTTCGTTGAAGCCTCACACGGTTGTTTTAAACGTTGTGCATCACTAAATCTTCCTCGGTGCTTAGCTTTTTTTTCTCTTTCTCTTGAATAACAGAATTCATTCTCGTAATAATACTATTATCTTCAGGTTGAGAGTTTTTTTTTTTTTTGATTTTGCATTGCTGCAGAGTCTCCTTGCACTTCTGAAACTCATTCAGGCTAGTTATCCCAGTAGGTAGTAATTTTGAAAGTATCAATGTCTCGTGAAGATGTCATCCTCTTAGACCATTTTAATTTCGGCTCAAATTTATTTTTAGGAACATGACTACCAAAACTGGAAGTTTTACTTATAATGGGTTGTGAAATTGTTTTTCGATTGCCCTTTGCTTTTGTCACACCTTTAGTTAGGCCTTTGTTCACAGAGGTTTCAATGATTTTACTGACCTCCATTGGTTGTAAAGATGAGCGTTTTTTCGAATCTATTAATTAAATTGCATGTGTCTTAAGGGCGTATTTGGTGTTAGTTACCGATTCATAAGCATCAAAATGCTCACTACTCAAGTGGCCAGTGACCTTTAGATTATAAACTAGGGCCCCTTCTTAAACAAATTTATATGGTAATTTGGCAGTTACCGTATATTTTAAATACACAAAGAAGCATTTCTGATGCGGCGATCAGTTCACAGGATGAACCATACGTAGAGTCAGTTCCTGATTGTCCATGATCACTCAATACTATATCGGAAGGCCATGGGGATACCGGCTTGAAAACTACTTAGTTGTCCTATTTAAGATTAAAGAAACATTGTACAAAATGTCAGATCTCTCACTACATGGGAAGTTGGAGAATTAGTGATCAGTGAGCCACCCAGGGCTTTGCCTTATATAGAGGGGACACTCCTGCACGATTCACGTGCCAACCCCGACGCTCAATGCGCTCGATACACCTCGGCCTTTGGCCTCGGCATGTGACTTTTGACAGGAAATAATAGTTGATTAACTGTATAAAGTAAAATTACAATATTACATTTATTTACAGTATCTCACTTACACTACATATTTATTAGTATAAATACCCAATGGTATCACTTGGGTTTGATTTCATTTTTGTTTAACAGCTTACACTCGTAGTATAGTATTAAAAATATATCAATAGTATAATGTCAAAAATTCAAAATAAAAATGTTTATTTATTTACAAAACAGCTGCTATTAATTTACTAAAATCAACCCAATTTTGTCCTTATGGAACAATCTTTTAGGGACGGTTTCTACCCCATAGGAGTACTTTATCAAGATGAAAATACTTTAGTTGTCCTATTTAAAACCTAAAGATATAGTGTACATTTCAGCTCTTTACCAACATGGGAAATTGGAGAATTAGTGATGAGTGAGTGAGTCAGTCAGCCAGGGCTTTACATTATATTTATATAGATAGTATATCGTAGCTGACAACAAACCATATGAAAAATCTTAAAAATATGAAAACCATATCTTAAAAATGATATACTAAATAATGAACAAGCATATATATTTAATGTTTACAGCTATTCAAACATAAAACACTATCATCGTATTTATATATATCGTGATTTTGTTTAAGTGAAAAACGTTCAGTCCTGTTTAGATTGAAACCCAAAAATCCAGTGGGTAAGGTTCCAATTAAATTTCATCCAAATAGGCAAAAATTAAATACTTATTTTTTGGTTATAAATTATTGTTTGGTTCTTACAGATTGGCATCATTGACAATTTTCATTAATACAGATACTTTAATTAGAAAATCACTTTTGAAATTGAGCGATAAATACATTTTTAGCTGATTTTGACAGATATTGGTGTGGTTGCGTGGTGAGTAAGTCCTTTATTCGGATCAAAATATTTATAAATAACATTTATTAAACTGTTATAAAATGGCAGAAGGCCAATTACTTTGGTGATATTGCACAGGAAGTCTAAGTGCTGTAACCGAAGTTAAAAAAATAACTAGAGTTATCTCTGCAGGACTCATAATAACAATTTTGAAAACAATTTAAATGAAATGACAGTGAACGGTTATGTAGAAGTAGAAAGAAAAGAAAAAAAGTATACAAACTATAGGAGAAAGAAGAAACAAGCAGTGCTTAGACAAGGAAAAAGAAGAAGAAATAAGGAAAGTATAAATTTTGGTTGAGAACCATTTTGAAATTAACTGATTGTTTTTCTGTAAACTAGTAGTGTTTGATCTAATCTGACCAATAATAAAATTATACTCGATAAGTTTTTTAACTAGGTTTAAAAAAGGAAATATTTTGAGGAAGCTCTTTTATATTAGGTTTAGAACTACAAATACAAAATAAAATAAAAATAAAAATTAATTTTTAAATTCATACAAGCAAAAACCTTCCTTTTCATGAAACATGCACCTAGCAAGCAAAGAATCATCACATAAGAGTGTGTTCCTAGCATGGCAAGGCAAGATAAGCATTGTGTACCACACAATAAACGACACAAACATCATAAAGTCTACAACCTCCTTTGTTGACCATAACCAAAGTTTGTATACATTCTTTTACGATCAGTTTTAATGTAGAGCCCCAGTCATAAGATACTACTGAAGTGCTATTACTTTTCCTAAATGCTTGGTAAAATTCATACTAAATAATTGTAAATTTTTCAAAAATTCTTTACTAATTCTTACATTCTTACATATGAGACGCCGACACAACTTTGTTGGTATTTTAAGGCGAATATGAATGGTTATATGAGTGTAGGATGAGTGTGGATGAGTGTAGTCTGGTTACTATCTGAGTTTAACTGTTTCTCAGAAAGGTAAATTTATTAATAGCCCAACAGCCAGGGAAACTAAGGGACCTACAGCTTTACGTGGAATCCGAACCACGTGATTGTCTGATTTTCAGCTAATTGACAGGCCTGATACTCAGTTATCTCCCCCACACAACATCCGCACAATGATCACCACCCAACATGGACACCCCAGACTTCTATAGTAGTGTCCACGTCGATAGGAACCACCAAGTGGACGCCACGTCGGTATTAAGAGGACCGAGATCCAACCTATCACCTAGTTTGGGAGATTGTAGGTGATAGGTTGGATCTCGGTCCTCTTAATACCGACGTGGCGTCCACTTGGTGGTTCCTATCGACATGGACACTACTAGAGAAGTCTGGGGTGTCCATGTTGGGTGGTGATCATTGTACATACATCATCACTTTGTCCCCATGTATAATGAATGACAAACATACTTATGTGGGTGCAAAATGAAAATATTATCACCAATAGTATTTAATTTTGATTTATCGTAAATAAATTCAATTGAATTTACGTATCCTATCGTTAAGAAGAAACACTTTGTAAACATTCGAACGAGAATCGCGTAAAGATAAATGCAGTGAGACATGAACAGCAGTAATGTTTGAAATCGGGACTGGTACATTTTGTAGAAATTGATAATCAAAAATAAGATAATAATGGAAACCATTTCAGGTTCTGAACTTTTAATACAAGAATAAAGATTTGAAAATATATGACAAACTGAAAAGGGGATGTACTAAAAACATATATCTTACAATGTAAGGTTATATCCCCAATATTTCAATCCAAATTAACTCTACTATGTCTTAAACAATTAACACAATGAACTATCTCTTTAACTTCTGAACAAATAATATCGATATCCTTTGTAGGTGAATTTTAAGAATATACATACAAACACGTACATGGTAATTTGTAACTTGCGTTCCTGCAAACATATTAGTATCTTCATTAACATTTTATTAACGCACGTGTCCCTTGCGTTATAATTACCCAACCTCTTATCTGCAATTAACAGTACAACTAGGCTTAATAAATGACACATATTTTTACTTTTACACAATGTAACAGATATGTCAAATTTTATCGTATTTATAATTTTTATATATTTAAAAGACATATATACTTACTATACCTTTTCCTCTAAATTCACTACCACTACATTTTCCGTTACTTCACTTCCACTACTTTAATTATCACAATAAGGGTTATATTAGGTTAGGTTGGATTAGTTTAGGTGGCTACTAAAGTTGATCATAAACTGCTAGATCCTAAGAGTGGCTTACAGCCGAATGCTCTGACTGTGTGTAAGTTCTTGGAAAGCGATAAGATAAGGCCAGCGACATCGGATTCCTAGCGGATAAGGAATACCAATGTATTTGTAAAATTTATTGGGGAACTGTTTTTAGAGCAATAGAATATTTATAAAGTGGTAGTAAAATAACGAAAAAAGTAGTAGTAGTGAATTAACGGAAAAGATCCCAATAAAACATTAGCTTGTAGCAATTAAAATCGATTTATAATGAAACAATAAAAGTAAGTGATGAAAATGGAAGAGTTCATAGGTCTTACAGTTGAACTGCAATTGCTATGTTATAAAGTACATTAAAAATAGCAGTGTGTGAAACCCCGCACTGCGTCACAGTTATTTAAAGTGCTTCATTGTTATTGCATCGTGAATTCGTCACATTCTTCCCTCTGATATTGCATGTTCCTTTATGATTCCACGTTAGAGTTTGTGCAATAAAAATGGTTTGTTGTAAAGATTATTTAAGTAATATGAAACTCTATTAATCTTACAATATTTTGTTGGTTAGTGTAAATTTTGGTTTGCGTAAAGTACGATTAAATGTTTAATGTACTACCGACTAATTCATATAATTTTTCGCTAAATAAGTACCTTAGTAGGTTTAAAAAAATTTATGCTTATAATTTTCTTAGTTTTTTGTTATCATATTTTGAACATCCCATTTAATGGAAAAAAACAACAATATCGATTTACTTTAGTTAAAAATTTATTAGGTATATTCTTACATAATTGATAAAACTTAATTAACCTGTGATATAGTACGTACTTGATGTTATTATAAAAATGTAGAAAACTCTCCAAGTAATAAAAGTAAAATATATATATATATATGATTTTCCCGTTTAATAATTTCTGACGATTACAGATAAAGTAATAACACTTGGATCATTAATAAACCTAAAATATTCTTTTTGAAATAACTATCAGTTTTCTATCGTATCAGAGAATGGCCCACAAGGAGTCGGAAGAAAAAGAGCGAATGCCTACTCAGCCTAAATACATAAAAATAAATTAAAGTTGGCTATTCGAAAAAGTAGTACCAATAATCTTAAATCGAAAGGTTCATTCACCCTGTAAAAATAAGCAGGTTTACATTAAAAAAAGTACGATGAAAGTCCTGATGTAGACGACTTAATATGCCTTTCTTGGGAAGTTAGGGAAAGTTAATTTTTGTAACTTGTGCTGAACCTAAGAAATAATTTTGTAAGGCTGTTAGTGACCCTTTACATCCAATGAAAGATGATTGGATGTTAAACAAAAATATGTGGTTCGGATTCCACGTAAAACTGTAAGTCCCTTTGTTGCCATGGCTGTTAGCTATTAATAAATTGCCCTTTCTGAGGAAAAGTTGAAATCAGTTAGTAACCAGACTACCCTCATCCACACCCATCCTAAACCATATATTATCATTCATATTCGTCTTAAAATATGCACAATGTTTTGTCGGCGTCTCATATGTAAGAGTAAGAATATTAACTCGAGCATGGGCCAAAATGTACCTCATTTTACAGAGGTTATATTGCAAATATGAATATTGCAAACAGCACTTAAAATGGCTGACGTACGCGAATTTATGCTGAAAAAGTAAATACTTAGTCTATATGTAATGAAAATAAACAGAGATTTTTTTTTAAATTGGATTAGGAGTTTTTCAAAAATATTCATATCGCATTGATAATGCAGTGGTTAAAAAACGTTTACACCCACAAAAGTAAAACTTTTTAATTTATTATTTTTTTTACCTCATTCACCAACTCACATTGTCCTGTAGGCCTTTGAGTGAAATTTATTTAACGACTAAAGTACCTACCGTTAGCCCTGTTGGGGATTATACACTTGAAACTTGCCCACCACTGAACCATCACACCAGCAAATATATATGTCTACATTATTTATATTTTTCCAGTTTATATGTGTTTTAACTATTAATATTCTATCTATATTTTGAAAGAAATTAGCATTTGAGCTCAAAGTTAAAGTGCCATTTTTGATGTAATATTAAAATATATTTGCTTGTTCTCTGTTTATGTTCATTTCAGCCTGTTAAAAGAAGTAGCTTGGGTGATAAAGACTGCATCAAAATTAGTGTGTCAGTTTTTATCACACTATTTGATCTATAATTTATTTCAAATAGAAAATATAGCTTACGCACATTCATACATCACATAAAACACATTGAAACAGTTTTGGTTCGCTATCGTCACACTAGAGTGGTCTGTGTGAAACCGCAGACAGACACATCTTTGAAGTGTAAATCCTGACAGGCCACTTTACCTCTAGACGTGCTGACTGCTGAGGATTACCATATTCACAATGGGCGCTGAACACTTCCTCTGCTATGAATTTTGAGGTGCTATATTCTTCTCCATGAATGTGATTCTCATGTTCATGTCATTCACGGCACAGTACTTAGTATTTACTACTATATATTTAAATTGTTTACGTAGCTAGAACAACAAATCTAATTCTGAAATATTATTTATGTAAATTTGAAGTTTAAATACTCTATACATTTTTATTTTAGAACATTATTATTCCTCAATAATTTTGAATGAATAATAGTATTATTTGAAATAATGCTGAAACTAATCTAATTGCTTAAAAAATAATTTGTAGTAAGCAAATTAATTTTGTATTTAAAAACTCACAGTGATTTTATTTTAGGATTAATATTGCTAAAAAGCACATGATGCTTTTGTTATCACAATAAAAATGTTTGTTACATGTACACTTTTAAACATATATCATTATTTAATTTGCTTCCTGTTCACTGACTTCTTATCACATGGTTCTGACAACAAGTACATATATCTAGGTGCCAAGTTAATATGATGAAATATTGTACACTAATTCAAAGTCAAATATTTAGATAGAATTGAGCAATAGGTCAATATTTTATGAATTCAATTTTAGAAGAATACATAACCTAAGCTCTCGTTCTTTATTGTGAAACCTTACAGAGATAGTGGAGTCTGATTTACATGATCGGCGCTTGACTCGTGAATACAAAATGTCGTTGCATTATACATATAGTCTGAGTTATGTGATTTGCAACGAGAAGTATCAGTTATTTCTAAGCACTGTTACATCAGTTAACGTTATTGAGATATCTAGTTATAAATCTCTATACATGTCACTGTTAACTACTTTCATATATGGTTTAGAGAATATAAAATACAGTTATCGTAAATGCACGTAAACATCACACAACACAAATGTATTACGATTCATGTGGAACATGTACAAATGTTATAAGGCTCTAATACGGTAAACAACGCTTACCTTCCAGAGGAATTAGTAAATGGATGAAAGTGGTGGTGTTCAAGTACGTTATTTTTATACTAAAACTTGTCACGGTCGGCAGATCTATGACGGTAGACTTAAATAGGCAAAATAATCACTGCTTAAAAATAATTAATTGGTGAAAATTACTCCTTGTTGATACTTCTGTTAATTGCTGAAAATGCACTATAAAATACTACTCCAGAATAACAATTACCCTACTCATTCATAGGTTCGTCACGATTATTTTATTTATTTTAAATGATAAATTCTTCGCATTATTCATGAGTAATATGAAATCGATTATTAAGTAAACATTTTACTGATATTGTAATAAACGTGTGCTGTAATATTTGATATAAATATTTCAACATAAAAATTCAATTATGTTTTACCAATACGTAATATGCTAATCACGAAACCAATTAAGAACATTTAAAATAAATGTATTATTTTAAAATAAAAGCATCAGTTTATGTATGGGAAATGTAAATTATTTTTGGAAATATTCATTTTACTATAATGTTTAATCCAATAGGATACAGTAACAGTTGAACGTCTCATTTAACGTTTGGTAATACAATTAACATTTAACCTTATGACTATTTACATAATCATCTCAACATAATGAAATGATGTTGTTGGACTTTTTCCGTTCCATCACTACCACTTTTTTTTATCTCAATTACGGTTAGGTTAGGTCAGATCAGGTTCGTTTCGGTTAGGTTAGGTTAGGTGGATCACAAACTGGTAAATCCAATGATTGAATTACCGCCGAATGCGCTCTCCGTTATATTGGAAAGCGATAAGATAAGGCCAGCGATATCGGATTCCTAGCGGATAAGGAATATTACAGTGGACTTACAAATTATTGGAGCAATAGAATATTTATCAAGCGATTCTGAATTAACAGAAACAAAAAAGTAGTAGTAGGGAATTAATGGAAAAGATCCGAGGCATTTAACAAACATAGTTACGTAATACAATTGTACGGTATGTAATACGTTGTTTCCAAATAACATATTGAAGATCTTAAGGTGGCCGTTTCCCAAACCACCAAGTCACTGTTGGAAAGTAAATAATGCATGTAGTAGAGATACCTTCTTACCGACTCAGGCTGGAACTATTTTTTCGGGAGAGTTAGGAGCGACAAGTACGCACGCTCTGGTGACGCCCAGGCGAATCGAAAAGCCGTCTTCTGCCGTTGTCAATGCTCGTTTTATTGAGGAATTATGTGGATCGTACTTGCCTATGTACTTACGCCGGCTACGAAAACGATTGTATCAGAAAAGGTAGTTAGCAGTATTAGTTGCAGCAACAATATTGCAGAAGTATAGTGATAAAATATTAACTATTATAATGACCCAGTACTGCATAGCTATTTAGTTCTTATTATACATAAAATATGGATTGCGAAGAATTAATGTACAATAATTGTTGATCTAGGCTTGTTGATTATTTTATGAAAATCGTACTATTCAAAATAGTATGATTAAAACAAACATAGTCCAAATTAACATTAAATATACCATATCACTGTATCACTGAGTATATAGATTAACCAAAGTGTCAGCGGGATAGGCGAAATGGCAACCACCGTTAGTCCTTATTTTGAGGGAAAATAGGCTGTATATGCAGTTATTATTAACAATTGCATCAATTATTAATAATAACTCAGTCTATAGTAGTAGTATTGCTAATACAGATAACGTTTATTCATTACTATTCAATAATTGTTATCCTAGTCGAAACAATAAAATTACAGGAATCTTAAATAATTTTCACTGTCCATGAACTTTCCATATTATTACTTGAAAACACGTTAATATATCACAGTTATATTTTAATACGTGTTTAAAAGGTATGTCACTAGTTTTAAAAATTTTAAATTTTCTAGAAAAAAAAGTTCTTATGAATTAGTTAAATAACGTTATTTTGGCCTCTAGGCGGCGTAAAATCAATTACTTGGTCATGTTATAATCCTTATTAAAATGAACAGTTACGATACATAACTGTCATATACGTAATTAAATGCAGTGATTTTATATTGATTTAAATTGATCAATTTACAGTGATTTTAAATTGATTTAAATTATTTAAAAATTACTGCATCCACTTACAAATATAAAAGTAATGTAACGTAACTGTACATGTCCTAAGAATTACAACTTCACCAAGTAATTAGTTTTACGACCTCTAAAAGTCCAAGAATGGTTGTTTGAAAAAATGTATTAGATTTTTTTTGGAAAATATAATGTCAAAATGTGTAAGATTTATAAAAAACATTCCTGTCAACGACGTATTCTACACAGTAGTGATTGAAGAAGCGTAAAACGATTGCAGCTTCATAGCACTGTGCTGACACTCTGGTTTATCTATATTCTCAGTTATAATATTTAACATCATACATTAATTTATACTAGGGACACTTCTGCACACTTCGCAAGTCGACCTTGTTAATCGCTGCGCGAAGTGCCTACCTTTGGCCTCGGCTTGGAGCTTTTGGCTACAAATAATAGTAAGTTAACTTTTAAACGTAAAATCACATTATTAAATCTATTTACAGTATCTCTCTTATATTAATTGCGTTGCAATTTATCTATTAGTATAAACATACAATGATATTACTTTGCCTATTTCAAGCGTGTTCATTTAATTTGTTTTTGTTTTCAGGTGAAGGAATAAAATAAATAAACAACTGAATTAGATTTTTATTTTTATTTTTATATTATAGTAATAAATAGAGTGGAGTCCTTCAATCGAATGTGAATAAAACCATCCTTACAGCCTCCACTGGTTTAACATTGTGAAAGATATAGGCCTAATCTCCTCAATATTACAAACATCATTGTTTATATTTCAACAAACTTTTTGGATTGTTTACATGTCAATACTTTTTGGAAATCATTATTTACATTTGAACAGCTATTACTTTTCGGTTCATTTAAATATCTCGCCATGTTGTTCTATTGGCCAAAAAAATGAAGAATTTACAACCTATAGCACAACTAGGAACAGATGCAGATTTGTTCACACCTGTTTAAATTGGTCAAGAAAAAAAAACAGCATCACGTATCATATACCGTATAAGGATAAGTATGATCATGTCTCTGAAACAAATATGAAAACAACTATATAAATTACATTATAACACATATCAAATACTTACTAAATATCAAACACAAAATAAACAATTATGTACGTAACTACAAACTCACAAACTGTATATAGCCTACAATTTCACTAACAAGATATTTTTTTTGTTCCTCACAAGACAGTTTTATAAATTGTATTAAGAAACACAAAATATCTACAAAACACTAAAGTATAAATCCAAAATTATTTTATATTTTCTGTAATAAAAATACAAAGCAATTGAAAAATAATAAACCACAGTAAATAGTTAACTTATTAAAAAGACCCTTATTTTATTTTAAGATGTCAACATTCCCAAACATTTTGAGATAGTAACCGACAAACCTCCTCGACCTTCTGACACTTATAGCCATATTCAATCGTACCAAAGAACCGTGAGAAATAGGCGAATCCTAAAAATAACTGTGTCACAATTATTTCGAACTACGCCCCTCACACACACGCACGCGCAAGGCCACCTTTGCGTGGACAGACCAACGCTGGAACAGACAGGCACAATAACATTTAGACATTGGTACTTTTATTTTTAAATTTAATTTATTTGTAGTTCTTGATAAACATTATTTTTTACCTGCAATTACGTTCACTTCTTTAATATATTATAAAAATATAGCCCAATATAATATGTGAAATGATTTGTATATCAGACTTAATTTATTTCTCACAACGATTGAGCTCATATTTTAAACGCTGAGCTTAATGTGGGTTTTAATTATTATGTTACTTACTTTTTACAACAAACTTCCTTTTTACAGTACAAACTACAAAAGTTATATTGTATAAACTACAGTTGGAATTTAGGTTAACTAAGACGAAGGTAAAGGTGTGTATTCTGAAATCGTCCTTTAGAACTCAGCTAGTTTCATTATTTTAAATTTACTAAATAAACTGAGAATAAGTTATAGAAATTTTTGCCAGCAAAGCGAGAAGTAAGACATGACTAGTGCCCAGAAGCAGAGGAAGGTGGTTTTGGTTTGGTTATAAAGAGATTCAGTTATATAAACAATATGTTTTTAGAGTGGTCTTTAAACATATAGGAGTCTAAATAAGTTACTAGGATAGTAAGTTGGAGCAAATAGTTCATAGCATGGCCACTTAGTTCGCACGAATCAGCCGTTAGGGGCTAAAACACCCTTTTCTATTTCAACTGCACGGTTCATGTTTATTAATATAATTAAGTAAAGTGAGTGCTATTTGTTTACTAAAGGTCCAATTTAGTGGACCATAAGCTGCTTTTTGAGTTTTTTAATTTGAAATAGTCAATAATGACATTTGAAGTGTTGCTTACTTCACTGACCAATTACTAAAAAAATCACATCATTTCATAATAAAAGCTGGTTATGGTCTACTAGAACAGTCCTTTCCCTAACCAATGACACTTCAAGTGTAGTGATTCGATCAATAATAAGGACTGAATCATTGAAATAGAAACCCATGTTTTGGGGCGTTTTTCGTGGAGGGAAACAGCCACCTTAAGTACGTTAATGTACCATTATTAAGACAAAGTGATGATTAGGAAACATATTGTTAAAATACTAAACTCGTTAATTATTCAGTTAAGAATTGATAAATATTCATTCGTATATTGGAGACCAATGACGGTATCTGAATATTGCTGAGTATGCCAACGGGAAGAGAATTCTCCCATTCAAGATAATCAAATTGATATGCAAAGTGATATTCCTGATGGCTCGAGATGTCTTCGTTTCCAAGATAATTTTTATAATCTAAATCCATTTTATGTAATATGTGTTCATAGTCGATTGGTATGATGAATATTTTTCAATATTTAATATGGTAAGCCTAAGTTATAAGGTTTCAATGTTTTGTTTGGTTTTTATTTACATTAAAACAAATTTATTAGCTACATAAAATTGACATGCATTCTTTTACCAATTTATTAGCTTATTGTAGTATAACTGCATGTGGTAGATGGGCAACTGTATCTGCAAATTTAAAGAAATAAATCATTTTGCTTATATTTATAACTCTTTTATGGTTCAGGGACATTTTTTTCTATTTAGAAAACGTATATATGAGGTTTGTTAAGAATCAGTACCATTTGTTTTAATATATCCTTAGATAGTACTAATTGTAAGGTAGTCAACACTGAAATAAATATGTATATATATAAGATAAAACTTGTAGGAACACACCTACATTAAATTCAAAACAGCACGTAAAAAAAAACATATACCATTTCGATCTGGACTAAATAAAATCAAATTATTTATGATAAGTTTAGTTATTCAATATGTGCGTTGACACGAAAGAGAATAATATAATATTGAACTCTATTGTTTAAGAGTATGTGTCTAGTGGATAGACCAGGGAGAGAAAATCAAAGTACACCACACAACAATTTCATAAAGTCTATAATATATTTTTTTTGTCCACAAGCAAAAAACTATCAATTATCTCTTGTATAAAGTGTGAAACTTGAGTGAAAAGGAAATATAAACAATATGTATTATAATGAATCATAGCACACAAACGTATCATAAAGTATATAATCCTCTTTTTTTACCATAACCAAAGCACTATACTTGTCTCTTATGTAAAATGTATATAAGGTAATAGTAAAGAAAGGCAATGTGTACCAAAATAAACAACTCAATCATCACAAAATTTAAAACCTTACATTAGTTGATCTTAACCACAGTTTGTACAGTTTTACCTTATGAACTCAGTTTGAAATGTTTAATTAAAACTGGTGGTACCTTTAATCAACTGCTTGATAAATTGCATAGAAAAATGCACATATAAAATTAGGATTTATGATTTATGAATTACAGTGTTTTCATTATGCGTCGTGATATAATAACATTAAGTTATTTTAATTTAGTTACACAATTAAAATTATAGGTACAGTAGAACCAACAATATTACAAGTTTTATCAGTAAATATTTAAATATAATATAATTAGATAAGAACTTAATGAAGTTGGTTTATAACATGGAACTGTAACTATTGTCGTAGTTGTCTTGTCTTAAATATAATTTAAAAAATTAGGCTGTATACAATATTATTCGAATGCAAGAATCTTATTCCCAGATTTTAAATGTTTTACACGAAATTCGATCTAACACCTGAATTGTTACCTAAAAAATAACTAAGTACAAAGATGGCTTAAAAAATTGATTTGATATCGTAAATTGTAATTATTTATTTATTTTCCTAAGGTAGGAACGTTTAAAGAGATGTATGCTATGCAATGCTGTACATTTTGTATACTTGATTATGCCATTCATGCTGCTGGTGATAATACAATTTATCACCCAAGGTAATTATTGTAGGTATCGTCAAACTAGAAGTAATAATGTATGGAATTACTCGTTACATACCAGACATCATGCCAATCTACAATCGCAGAGTCATTCCATGTTATTTTCGATGTATAGTTTAGGATCTAATTGAAATATAATGAATTTCCTGTTTGTGAAAAAGGTTTTACAACACATTAATTGACCACTTATTTATATTGACGGCTTACTATGGTAAATCTACATAATTTGTAAAACATTAAATCTGGAATAGATTTTTTTGTTTCGTTGAATCAAATGAAGCAATCATGTAAAACACAATATAAATTCTGTATATATGTAATTTAGTATTGTTTTGAATGTATCCAGATACATTTATTGGGTTTCCATCTTGCACCTGTACATTTGTTTGTCCTTTTACAAAATTTTATTAAAATTGTAACTGTAAATTGTATATTTACAAATGTATTCCCAACATTATTACTACTACTGCACATTACAGTTCTTGCAAAATACTGTGGTTCAATTATGAAGATAATTTACTCTAAAGAATATTAGCTTCAGTTTTTAATTTTAATTTTGGTACTCGTACATCTTCATTTCGTGACGAAAAAACATTTTCCTTTATTGGAGACTTTTAAGATTTTTTTTGTAGTTAAACTGTGTTGAACCAGAAACCCCTAACCAAGGCAGATGAAATGACAGCTTGAAATGTTAAGAGAGTGTGAATAATGTGATATGGTAGATACGTCTGATGGTCTGTGCCTTTGTTACTCTCGCACCGCGGACTCGCTAATGCCTGTAGTATACAGCTTCGTTGTATCTTATTACAGTGAATCAATGTGTATACATGACATGTGAGATACATGAATATGTTAGTGTTCGTGTACATATTCATATCTGCATTTAAGAGAGGAAATATTTAAATTGTAATTTGTTCAATTTTTTGTGCTAATTAATTAAAAATATATATAAATTCAGTTATTGTGTTTTGTGTATCTCAAATACTAATTATTAAATATTTGAATTGCAGTGTATGTTGATATTTATGTGAAACGTTTGTACATAGCTGATAACTTAGGTAGAATTTTTAATGCAAAAGGTATTGATAGGAAAGAGAAATGCACATACATTTATAATACAAACATTGTGGATAGGAAAAAAAGGGACACGGTCAACTTCACTATGTTTTTTATAAGTTAGGGATGAAACTGTCAGGTAAAAAGATAACATTGGTGTCATACAAGGATAGTACTTGAAGGTCAGTTGGATACAGGATTTATTTATCGACATAAGTCGTTATAAGTCATTATATTAGATGGTTACTACCAAATGGTATGAGAAGATAATTAAACCACTGGTTTTATATATTTTTTAGATATTTCGTCCGTAGGGAAGAATATTTTGATCAGCATACAAATACTTTATCAGTAACAAACCAGAAATCCACCGTTTAAAAAAATAACAACAACACTTTTTTAGAATCATGAAAGTTATTTTCATTAGTATTTTACGTGTATTTTATGTTTAAGACGAATTCATAATAGATTTTGTGGTAAACCCATTTTTTACTCAAAGAAAAGGATTGTTTACCTTTATGACCAAACCTAACCTAACTTGTTTTAATCCTATATGCATTTATAAAATAACCGTATTTTGTATTTAAATTGGGTGCCTGACTGTGGTACTGGATGCAGTCCATGCCGAGAAATCATAAGTAAATCCTTATTAGATTTTTTATTCATTGTTTTTACTATTATTGTGTATATCACCGTTGTTACATGATTCAATGTGAAAGGTTTTTGTGATATCCCGAAAAATAACTAGAATAGCATGTTTATTTTTTATCTATTATTTGGAATAAAATATGTAGAATTCGTATCCATTAACAAAACATCTCAAATGTAGAGAAAGTAACGATAATCGCGAAATATTTTAAACTAATACAATTTTTCTAACAGTATATTTTCATAGAAACTGAGCTATCAGTAAAATATAAACTATGTTCCCAGCAAATATAAATCTGATTTTCCTTATAGGCGATGAAAGTTTATGATTATGAAGCTTAAAGTAAGTTAATAAATACCACAGATAGAAAGTTTCATTTAATATAAAAGTAAAAAATATATCACTTACTGTAAAGCTAATTTGGTATCTCCATTGTGTGTTTCATACCTGAAACGATAATAAAGTAACTATTAATAAAAAACTATTGCATGAATAATTTATTTCATAATTTAAACAAATATCATACTATTTATAGGCTAACGATGTAGTATCGTTATGGTAGAAAATGTTGGTAAACATAAATAAATCACTATTGTTCTACCATACGATTTTATCATTCATAAAATATAAATAATTATATTCATAAATTCATAAAATATAAATAACGTACAAAAAAGGTTCTAGTTGATAAACGTAGACTGATTCGCTTGTAACACAAATCACGTTTGATTGTGTTGATTGGTCGACATATTTAAAATTATGTAAAGTACGAAAACACTGTATTTTTTCATATTTTTGTCACCCTTTTGTATAACACCACATTGTGTCTATTGTATAATTAACGACCTAAACACGTAGTAAATATAGGGTGCCTTTAATTATGTTTTTAGTGTCTGCTAACATGTTCAGTTAAACAAGCTTAAACTTGTCAACAAACCTTAACAATTCAGAGAATCTACATAACTTTAGCCTAGATGTACTGCATTAGAGGTGTGAATGCAATGCTGTCTCTTTTACATGCTGCTAGACTTGTAAATACAAATGTTACTGCATAATAGATGCACTATAAGTCATATGGCTTAACCGTGTTTCTGAGATCGGGTGTAACTTATATGTGTCGATAAACACTTTGGTAAAGATATCAAATTAAAATAATATCCTGAATTATTTTAAATTATTTTGTGTCGAACTATTAAAATTTATGTTTTTTATGGTTTGAATATTGAAATTAAAGTAGTAATTGCAACATAGAATATTTTGATAGTCTATGAAACACAATTACTGTTAGTCAGGTTAATAATGGAAGGACACACAATGTTAAACTGCATCCATTGATCCTCTGGGTAGTTACTACCACCAAATGGGGATAATCTGGGCACATGTCAGCAACTGAGAGGATGCAAAACTACAATTATGAACAGCAATTACAGCACAGTATGACGCATAACTATAGTATAACGTTTCAATAATACGCTTAACTCTTTTTATCGTATGTTTTATAGGTATAAGATCCGTTAATAATGGGATAATAGAATTACAAAACAAATAATCACTGGTTATAAATGTGAATTAAACAAATCTTTTGTGTAAATGTAATGTTACGTGTTTTAGACAAGTTTACCCCACAGAATATGCTGCGTGACAGCAAACAGTATTAATGTAAACTGGGGTTTGAGAAATTACAAACTTCATGAGACATTCTTTGATAGTATTCGTGTCATCTACCATAGTGTAAATCTGTAGTCATCACTTGGCACAAAATCAAGCGCAAATTAGTTTTTTAGTTATTTTCAATTGAATTTAATTAAAAATGACTTTTTTAATTGAAAATCTCTAAACTATGCGTCATTTTTGTAATGTTGTTACGATTACAAACATCTGTAAAATATATGTACCGTAGTTCTAATAAGTCTACGTAAAATATTCTAATTTTCAAAAGGAAAAACATCATGTATTCATCACTTGTTACATAGTCTAAAAACAAACAAAAATTAAACGCCAATCAAATGGTTAATTAATTTCATAATGCATAAAGAACTAAAATATATATACAAGTTGTTAAATATGAAAATAGAAAATACAACTTTTAGAAAAAATAGCAAATTAATAAATATAATACTTCATTTTGTTATTTTTAGTAATAAAAACAAAACAAAACAAGTTTGATGTAGGAAGACAGTCTGTTGTTGCAACTGGAAAGAACAAACTAAGAAATATGACCCGTCAAACTTTATATGAACCCAGAGCCCCTGTCTGTCTTCAGTGCAGCTGCTGTTCACTCTCTGACGTAGGTCACTGTTAGTAAACTTTGTATCTTTATAGTTTGTTAGTGTCATAAACTAATGTAGTTTAAAGCTGACATGACATTTTAAGTTTTAGTTTTAAAACAATTAAAATTTGCTTGATTCTCTTTGTCTTAAATTTGTATTCAATGAAGACTTATTTGACTGCTAGTTGGAATAAAAAAAGTGTATAAAATAGCATTTACATATAATGGAACTTGATGCACAATGAACTTGATGATACTTGAGGAACTTGATGATATAATGGAAATAGGCACAGAACATAATTCTGTCATAAGGGCATAAGGGGATAGTATTTATCATGTACTGTACAGTCAACATTGCATGACTGCTGTGTTACAAACTAACCCTTACCTACGGCCACTTCCAAGTAAATAATTCAAGAATTTATTTATTGTTACATTTTATAACAACAAATAAGGAATTTAACAAGAAGTAATTATACTGCAAAAATAAGGCCACGTTAGTATAAAGTTCACTGACTCAAAACTGTATAAGTTTGTTCATTTATTTATTGTAAAAATACTTATTTACTCCCAATCAATCTCTTATTTTTCTAACTAGCGTCCATAACTACACTGATTAATCCATAGCAACACGTTGGATGTGGATCATTAAAATTCTCAATGTAATCAAGAAATAAATTAACAGACCTTAACACAAATAATCTCAAAATATTAAGTTATAAGAGGTACTTAATACGCAGCTGAAACTTAAGTTATTTACTGAACAGTTTAGGTCCAAATATGAAAATAAGCAAAAAAGGTGAAAGAATGTATATATTAGATATCTAATGGGTTAATAACATCTTATTTTAAATGAAGCAACTAGTTACAGAAGTTGTATTTAAGGGGACTGTTATGCTTCACGAAAAAGACCGAAAACATGGTTTTCATTTTGAGAATTCGGTTCATAACGATGGTCGTATAGCAACACTAAAGTATCCTTTGATAAGTAGATAATTACTTATGAGAAGACCATGAATCAATAACAAATTATTTTTGTATGACTGTTTAGCAGTAAAATATTTGAACGTTTAAATGTCATGCTTAAGTATTCAAAAGAAAAAAACCATTGTATCGAATTATGACCCACTAGAGTAGACTGGAATAGAGTTCACTATAATTCAATATAATAATAAACTCTGACCATGGAGTTAAAATATAAAAGCATATTTTCGCCCACCGACGGAAAGATTGGAGTATACTATATAAATGTCATTTTCCATTAGTGTCTTGACATTTTGGCTAACGGTCACCTTAAATTGTAACGTCCCTCATTAATTAAAAAATCCATGATCGTAGCACGGACCGATATCCATACAATAATAGCCAATTGAAAAGTGATACTTGTTCATTTATAAGACCGACAGCTAATACAAACTAGTATTTTGTTGTGGTAGTTTGTGTATTAACGCATTATTAATACAATTACACTTTCAACAGGTCTTTAAAACTACATTATAAAATCTGCTGGCTAAATTACTTTTTAGTTCATTGAAACCTCACAGTTCATATTATATGCGTCTTACAATATACTATAAGACATATACTAGACTAAGGTTGCACCAAACAATAATAAAATCATAGGTCAAACTGTCAAATCTCCGTACTGCAACAGAGTTTATTCAAAGTGTTCCAGTGTTATTGGTTTGTGAGATGGCCACATTCCTTCCCCGAATATTTCTTGGTCCCCTCAGCACATTCCGATACGTACTTTTTTTTCGGTAGATAGCAAACATTCCACTTTAATTGGAGTTTTTACTGTAGTAAACGCTTTGTACTATAAACTACGGAAAATATTGTTTTTAAAAATACACCATACGACAATGGCGTACTGTGAATTTTAATTTAAAATAAATTTATTTAGTAACAATTCCGATACAATGTTTGTAAAATAAGGACACCAAGATACAAGAATAAAAACTATATTTACTAGGATTGAAGTTTTGGTTTAAATAAACAAGAGTCTTCAGATAGATAAAATAAATGTTTTACTATTAAAATCTTTTACCATACAATCAAACGTTTTATCAGAGTAGGTGTTTTTCACTGTGAGGTACCAAGAAAAAATACTTACATTGGATTCTTTTGATAAAAAGAACAATGTTTACGTAAGAAACTAAAAAGATTGAAAACTAAACATATCTTTGATGCATTTGTGCTTACTTAGTAAGAGACCTTTCACATAAGACCCTGCTGCACCTGCCACCATATTAGATTTGATTCTCCATAAGACCAATGTTTAATTCAAATAAAGAATATAGTTTTATTTATGAATGAACACTTTTAAACGTGATATCTTTTTACGGAGAACATAATTGTTTAGTGCCTCCTGAGACAATTATTTTCGAACTATTTTGATTTAATGTTCATATACCGGTAACTAAATATATGAACAACTATTTACACATACTATTTATACTTAATTGATAGCATTAAGAACCATCCACCCGCCCATACACGTACAGTGGTATTGACCCACCCATACACGTACAGTGGTATTGGTATCAATACCACTGTACGTGTGTGGGTGGGCGGTTGGGTAGAGGAAACAAGACGTATCTGTCCCTCTGTGACTACTTCTGTCCTCTCTCGAGCAATGTGCGTTTTAATATACCAGTCAAATATTGTATATAGTTGGGGGACAGAGCGTTAACTTCATTCGATTAGTTAGGTCAATTGGGAATTCGAACCTTGGACGTTCTTACCAACGTTCTCATACGACAGGTTGTTTCATTCTCATATGGTCTATATAAGCCGAGTTGTGACGTCAGAGGGAGACCTCCAACCACAGAGTAAGTGTATTACATGCTCTGTTCCTCCAACACGTGTGCTGAACAATTAAAACTACATACTTAAAACCATTACTTTATTGTTTTCAAGAGTACTTTGGAATTATTGAAATTTCTAATATTAATATTATACGGCTATTATTACAAACTGCAACAGCAAACCTCACTTCAGGCATTTCACAAACATAGTTATATGAATTCACAATTATTCAAAACAAAGCCATACCAGAGTATTAAACACCATACTCAAATTATTTAACAAAGCAGACGGAAGTGTCAATGAAAGTACGGATATAAGATGTTTTACATTGTTCCGGTTTGTTTTGTTTACATCGGTGAAGGTAGAAAAAACACAGCTGAGGCCATCCTATGACGTAATTGCTACATGCGCGATATGGATGCGTACTTGTATGAGACAACTTATTGTATATGAACCTTGGAGTATTACTTTATATGTAAATACACTTTTCAGTTATTTCGTTAATAAACAAGGATTCTTTAAAAGTAATAAATAAACTAAATATTTGTTCCTTTCCATGGTTATCTAATAAGTAAAGTTATCGGAAGCATAGCACCAGACTAATGCAACTAAATAAAGATCTTAGTGAGCTGTCTTTTTTGTTGTTGGTAATAGTAATTGGCTCAGTAGGAAAACGTGTGTTATATATCACATGCAATGTTTGTTTAAGACGAATAAATGTTCAGTATTCAGACAGTGGCCGTCCGTTTGAATCCAAGTCTTTGAAGTGTAAATCCTAAAACACAACCTATACCTCAAGACGTGCTGACTACTGGTGATTACCATAGTCACCAACTCAATTGGGGTTGAAAACACCTCTACAATGGTGTTTGAAACCACGTCATTGAAGTGTAAATCCTGACAGGCCACTTTACCTCTAGACGTGCTGACTGCAGAGGATTAGCATATTCACAAATCACATTTGGCATTGGGAAAAACCTCTATAATAGGCTTTAGTGTAAACACTAAAAGCCTACTTTACCTCTAGACGTGGTGTTTCCCCGGGATTACTAAATCACTGTACACAATTTTCGTTGAAAATACCTGTAAATGGTGTACAAAACCAAGTCTTTGAAGTATGTATCCTGATGGGCCACTTTACTTTTAGACGTGCTGACATTTACCATATTCACATAACACAATTGGCATTGAGGAACACGCCTTCAATGTTGTTTAAGACTTCGTCTTTGAAATGTAAATCCTGATCGGCCAGCTTTATCTCAAGGCGTTCTGATAGCTGTGGTTTTCACCAAACACAATTGGGGTTTAAAACACCTATATTTTGTTGAAACCACGTCTTTGAAGTGTAAACCTTGACAGGCCATTTTACCTCTAGGCATGCTGACTACTGGAGATTACCATATTCACAATGGGCGTTCAAGACAAACACAAATCAAATATATATATATATATATATATATATATATATATATATATATATATACAGTAAACCGTCTATTTGAAACCACGTCTTTGAAGTGTAAATCCTGACAGGCCACTTTACCTCTAGGATGCTGACTACTGGCGATTACCACATTTATCAAACATAATTGGGATTGATAAATATTTTTAAAACTTTTTATTTAATTTGTTTAAATTTTAAATTTAAATTGTTAACAACATAACACCTTATAGTACCCGTATACTATATTATATTAAAATGTTTGTTTCTGTGTAGTCATAAATTGAATCAGCAAAGACACTAATGCGAAAATCTTAAATTATTGAATAGGACTAGAGATTATTATTTATAATTTTAATTTATTAATTACATTGCATTGGTAATACAATAAACTATATATAAAAGATGATGACTGAAACCAAGTGTGAATATTATTATAAAACAAATAAATAATAGAATGACAATATTACACAAAAATAAATTAAATTAGGATTACAAAAAATGTTAAAGTTCAACAACCGAGCAGAGTGCAATAATGAATATCAACAACACATTATTAATAAATAATTACACTTGTAGTAAATATCAACAATAATAATATGGTAATAATAATAACAACAACATAAGAACAACTGTAGTTCTGACTAACAAAAAACTAAGACAACAATAGTTACAAAATAATTATTCAACAAACAAAATAACTTATTAATAGATATAATAATATTAATAACAGAAAATAAAAGCAACAATAAATAGTAACGAGAATAATAGTAACAAAATCCAGAAAATAATAACAATACAGCTCAACTAGGTAGGGAAGATGGTTCTTTCTTTACAAACGGCCGTATCTTTATTCTGAGCTGAGGTCAACAGGCTTGAAGGCATGCAGGCTAGAATGAGAGAAATCAACATAAGAGCATACCTCGTTCCTAAGTCACATCATCTAAGGATGGAGCTATGTCGGAAATGTAATTCCTGTTTATATAAGTAAAATGCAATAATTTTTCTAATCCTTAAAACGAAAATTTTTATAGAAATCGAGTCTTGTCCTATTGTTAGAATATCAAACTAACTACAGGAGAATTGAATCTGCAAATTTTATACCATTGTATGCAATTATCTTAAGAGCTACTTTAATTGTTGTTGGTAACTGCTTAAAGAAGCCACTCTTTATTGTTCAATTTAACAATAAAAAAAATTCTACGACATATTTAATCTCTGACGTGAAATAATTCATCTAACATAATTAAATCTTCTTTTTCGAAACCCATGCTGAAAAAGTTGCATCAATGTTTTAAAACTACACTTCTGAGGTGTTAAAACGGTGGGGCAACTACGGGAAAATGTTTGATAGATTCGGGCTCTAAACTGAATCACATGACAATATATTAAGTACCAAAAACCAAGTTGTATCAGATCTTTAAGGGGCCCATACACTGGATAGACATACTCCAGGAGTTTAAAAGAAAAACAGACCGTTCAAGAGTGTAAATAGGACTTCAGAAAACACACTTAACTATAAATTACCATTTATGAAACGATTATCGATTGCAAGATTTTATGAACTCTCAAATAGCATTCTGTAAAACTAAAAGTAAATTCTTCCGTACTGTTATTCCGTACTCTTCCGTATTCTTACTACTAAAAGTAAAGTACTTTTAAAATTAGTAAGTTTATTTCCGTTATTTTAGAGAGTCGTAATGGACAAATAGAAAACAGCAACCAGTTTAATTTATTCGTGAATCCCTCTGGTCTGAGGGTGGTAAACGTGGTTTGACAGCATTGAACACGTTAATATTTGTAAATATTATCGTTATTTTGTAAACAGTACTGTTGAGTGATGATTACCGTTTTTGTATTATGATCAACAAATATACTATATAATGATACAAAAGTAAAATAGTTACAGACATATTTCACTGAATACATTTACAAAGGATAAATGCTCTGAGCTGTCGTTCTCTTTGTGAAACGTTACAGAGACAGTGCAGTGTGATTTACATGATCGGCGCTTGACTCGTGAATACAAAATGCCGTTGCATTATACATATATTCTGAGTCATGTGATTTGCAACGAGAAGTATCAGTTATTTTCTTATCACTGGATTTATCAGATCACATTATTCAGTTAACTTAGGCTTTAACTGAAGTTATAGGCTTTCAGAATGTATAATGCTCCACTTATATTTGAAACTGATGTATTCAGACACAAGTAGTTTTTATAGTAGTAATTAAAGTTTTAATTTCTTTAGCTGTCAATATAAAAATGAAAGAAATACAATAACTGAGTGAAGGATAAAAATAATTATTAATGTTATTTCTATAAAATATTTAGTAAGATACTGTCATCCAGTGTGGATTACGGGTTGTCTTATGTTACGAAGAGCTTATGATGAACCTTCCCCGTGTTGGTAACATCTATCACAACATGTTAGTAACACCTGCTACCTCATGTTGACTACACTTGTTACATTATGTGTCGGTAACATCTTCCACCACATGTTGGTAACACCTATCACATAACATCTACTACCTCATGTTAGTGACACCTGCTACCTCATGTTGATTACACTTGTTACATTATGTGTCGGTAACACCTTCCACCACATGTTGGTAACACCTATAACATAATAACTGCTACCTCGTGTTGGTAACACCTATCATATAACATCTACTATCTCATGTTAGTAACACCTTCTACCTCATGTTGACTACACTTGTTACCTTATGTGTCGGTAACACATTTCACCACATGTTGGTAACACCTATCACATAATATCTGCTACCTCGTGTTGGTAACATCTATCATATAACATCTACTACCTCATGTTAGTAACACCTTCTACCTCATGTTGACTACACTTGTTACCTTATGTGTCGGTAACACATTTCACCACATGTTGGTAACACCTATCACATAATAACTGCTACCTCGTGTACGTAACACCTATCACATAATAACTGCTACCTCGTGTTAGTAACACCTATCACATAACATCTACTACCTCATGTTAGTAACACCTATCATGTAATAAATGCTACCTAATGTTGGTAACACATATCACCACACGTCAGTAACACTTGCTACCTCGTGTTGGTAACACATATCACCACACGTCAGTAACACTTGCTACCTCGTATTGGTAACACATGTCAGTAACATCTACTATCCCGTGTTGGTAACACATATCACCACACGTCAGTAATATCTACTATCTCGTGTTGGTAACACATATCACCACACGTCAGTAACATCTACTATCTCGTGTTGGTAACACATATCACCACACGTCAGTAACATCTACTACCTCGTGTTGGTAACATATATTACCACACATCAGTAACACCTGCTACCTCGTGTTTGTAAGAACTATCATAACACGCAAGTAACACCTGCTACATCGTGTAGGTAACACCCCCTATTCAAACCAATTCACCAAATATACTTTCAAAAGAATACTCGCACTTCAAATTCCGGATAATACATAGTCTTATCAGTTTATTACAACAATCTTCCATGCATTTCGTGATAGTGAATAATAATAGTTTGTTTAAAATAAGAAGAACAAATTATAATAATGGTAAATGTGGTTCGTTTACAGAGACAGTATTTTTTCGATAGTATTAATGGTATAAGGTATTATATTTGGGTTCTAATATTACACGTTACGGTTGAGTCTACTAGAATGTTGTTCTAAAGTATTTATTACATGGCCTTCATCAGGGAAAGATAACCTGTTTAGAAAAATCTCCTTATTTACAAAGACGAGTCCATTTTGGTTTTATAAACTCGGGGGACAAACGTGGCTTTAGAATTACGGAAGAGGTTTAGGGGTAATTTCATTATTATACAGAAAATTTGATCCAGGTCAACGGTGTGGTAAATTACTACTTCCTTTATTTCATTAGGTACAGCTACTCTACATGTTGAACATTAACCACCGATATTAAAAAAATCATAGAGTAATACCAAATTATTTAACTGTCCTAAAAATAAAATCCTACTTTGGTATTTTAAGTGTTATGTTTAGTAAGTTGATTATCATGTAACCTTAATAATTCAACGGTGTGAAAAAAATTTTGCTTTCAATATGTTAGTTATAGTGATCGATTTTGTGTAATTTCAAAGTTTATATGTCCTACTTACAACAATGTTATTCTACTAAGAGTTATAGTGGTCGATCTAAGATGATAATGGGGAGTAGAGTTTTATCTAATGAAAAAAAAAGAAAAAAACCAGCTCGTCTTTTTGTGGTTTTGTGCATCGACATTCGTACTATGAGGAAAAAACATATTAGTCTGCTTTATATACCAGTTTATGCTCAGTCAATGAATTATTATGATTCGGTTCACTTATCATTGATGCAAGAGGTTATTTGAATAATGCAGAATATTCCGAGGGGATGAGAACTCAGCCCTTCAAGATTATCAAATTGATATGCAAAGTGAAATTCCAGACGTCTCGAATACTGCCTCCGTTTCTCAGATGATTTCTCTAATCCAAATCCCTTATCAATAGTATTTATATAGCAAATGGATTTTTTCTTTAAATTGAATCAATAATAACTTGATCTAAAAATAGTTTAGACATGTTAAATACAATTTCTATGTTATATGAACCGTTGTTGTGTTTAGATTAATTTTCTACGAAGTTAAAACCATCGTGTCCTCTACGACTTTACGTATACTAATGTTCGTTTTCTAGTACGAAATACTAGTAAGTAATTTTATTAACATTTTGACAGCAAACTTTAACTTTTAAAGAATGTTATTTTTTTAAACTACATATCAATAACATAATTAATGTTTGTCTTGTGGTACTGAAAGCTTTGGCTAGAATCGATACATCAACGCAAGGTTTCCCATGCATTTTAAAGTCTAGAAGTACTTATAATAAGTCTACTGTGATAATACGAAGTAAAAAATATACTTTAACTATCAACCTTAAAGAACAAATGATAAATATATTACAGTAAATAAAAGTTAAATCAATGAAGGAAGAAAAATATCCAGAGCAATTCCAAATAATTTAAAATTAAGTTAAACATTACGAATTATGAAAAACTATTTTTATACAATATACGTTTTGATGTTTGTACGTTCGTTTGGTATTGAAAAGAGTAAATATAACAAATAGTATCAGTTACTCTAGTTTTTTCCTTTTATTGGTTAGAGTTTAAAAATTCTGGATTTAAAGATATTTTTTGACGTCGTAAGATTGTCGTACTAAAAATTACGTAAAAGAGCTAATTACACTAAATCTGCTTGTCACATGATTCTTGCCTATATAAAAACTATACTATGATGGTTGAAGTCATAGTATTATGGTACAAATTTGTTTCTTTACCTTAATTAGGAAATATGAGTAAGGTCATTTTAAACATGTCTACTTTATTTAAGCATCTTTTAACCTCCCAAAACAATAGTATTACGGTAAGTTTTTCTACTATCAGGAATACAGCTATTGACTTTAAATTGTTTTTAATAGTACTGGTCGAGATCAGTAAATTTAGGGGGCTGATTTTGAATATTTAATTAAAACAACTTATCAATAACATTAGTTTATGGTTTGTACATGGGGTTGTACATACCATGTGAGATACTTATACTCGAATACTTTGTTTATTTCAACTTGCATACTTTATATACAACGTAACTGTAAATCAAAAGAGGGGGAACTGAAATGAAATATAACTGAAATAAAATTGTGGAGAGTTTGTTAATGTATAGCGCCATTAAAAAATAATATCCACAAATCTCAGCCTCATACCCCTCGCAACTCCCCCTCCTTTGTTAGTGGGTTACTTGATTAGGTAGAATTTGTACTGTAACTTATTAAGTCCACATACATTAAGCAAACTATTAATGTTAAATTATTTGAAAGATTATTGCGAAAAATAACTCTATATCCTATGTTAATGAATGAATGAATATAAATAACTATGAAGTTTATTCCAACAAAATAATACATGGATACATAAAATACAATTATTTGGAACTATTATTGTTCCAATAATACAATTAAAGCTATTATTTTTATATTTAGTATTCAATGTTAAGCACACAATATGCGAGCTTAGAAATTTAAATTTAATTAAATTCATTTTAAGGATAATTTATTTTCCCAATGTAATAAAATACGCTCTTGAACTTAAATAATTTAAAATTTAAATATTTGATGGAACCCCAAACTGGCATGTATCCTTGGGGCCTATTTCTTTCTTCAATTTGATTATATATTGTTTTTTGTCAGCCTGATTTCTTTGTTGGCAAATAAGTATTTAAAAGAAAGGTGTTACAGGTTGTACATATTACATTTTGGTGAATTGTAATGCATTTAAATGAAGAAATAAAATATTTATTTACAATAATCAGCATTTATTTCCAGTAACGATAACTGTGAGTTGTTTATTACAAAGGTTAATTTCTATTGAGAGTCTTCTGTTTTATCACTTATCGGTACCAATGGACTAAATGTGGTGTTGCCTCATTAGGATCGCTTCTAAACTCTTCTGAACCTGAAATACATTAAAAATTATAGCAAATTTACAAGGTGCAAAATATAAATGTCTAAATATATACTTTAAGCATACAGGGTAAAATACTATTGTGTGTAAATTTAAATTATTTTGCAATGTTATTAAAACTACAGCAGCACAGATAATGTAGTTGTAGGAAGAATATTAATCATTGGCTACATATAATAATACTGTCTTCCAAAAAACTTTATTTCCGTACTTCTGTGTTTTCATTTTGCCTCTGCTATCTTTTTAATTCATGCATTTATTTATAGTAAACTGACAGTCATTAGTTGCGAATAGATTTTTAAGAATAATTTCCTATAATCCTATTCAAACAAAATAATTTATAACGGATGGTTAACAATTAAAATAATTATTTGATAATTTCCCTTGTAATTTAAAATTCTATTTCGCTTATAATTATATTGTCAAACATATTAATATTCATTATTATTCATTGCTAAAGCTCCGATCATAGAGATATGGGCGAAAATGAAGGGTGAATGACTGTAATGAGTATTCATGAACGAGTGTAGTCATTGTTACTAATTGAAATCGACTTAGTTCAGAAATGACCATATACTAATAACCTAATAGCCAGGACACCTAGGGGGCCTACAGATTTATATGGCATACGAACCACTTAATATTGGTTTTATTTTTAGCTATTTGACAGTCTTTATAGTCACTTCTCCTTTAACAACATCTATACCCTGTCTACTACTTGATATATAGACACCCCAGACTTCTGGACTCTAGCAGTGTCCAAGGCGATCGCAACCATCGAGTGTACGCAACCATCATTAATAGGAACGAGCATAGAACCTATCGCCTACAAGCTCGTCAACACTTTGTCTCCAAGTAGCTGGGTTACATCAAAATATCGTATTTTCCTATATATTAGGAATAGTATAAGACACAATGCCTATTGACGAATACAATACACATAATCTCGCAAGTATTGGAGTCAAGTTGAAATCAAATAATTACTTTAACTATTACAAAAAGGTTTCACAGTCCAAATAGGAATAATTGACAAAGCGTATCTCTTGTTCGTATTTAATTACTGGACTAATAAAGATTTATTACAGTTTGTATGAACAATACAGCCATATTGTCTGGTGAGGCATATGGCCACGTAACGTTAACTGATTCAAAGTCTGGCGGTAGCTTTATTGTAACCACTTGTGGTATGCATTCTGTATGTATAAAACATCAACCATTGTAGCTACAAAATTATATTCCTGATCTCTCTCTTTGTATGATGCTTATCTATAATATGGACATTTAGATATATGCATAGCAGTCTGAGATGGTTTTTGTCATATTAAAACAAACATTTTAGAAAGTCGTTATACAAATTTAACGTTTAAATTATTATACTTTAAGTATCGTGTAAAAGTGCTTTTATTTTAAATGGATTGATTATTTGGTTTTATTGAATTTTAAAACAGTAATTGTTTAGTATTTACTTATTTTAAGATTCCCATATATATTAACTATAAAACTATATATTGAAAATATATAGTCATGTTTAAAATTAGTACACTTTTAACATAATATATGTACGTAATTTTGTTTCATTTCAACATTGAAGTTAAATACCAAACGATAAATAGAACGTTTTTACAATTTTCTATTACTAGTGGCATGCCAGAAGATATTTTGTATTACTTTTGTATTAAGATTTTTTTTCAAAATGAAGCAAAACAACTTTGTTTTAAGCATTTCTAGAGATAAACAATAACACGTAGTAGGCTACTTATTATTGAGATCAACTGTTAATTCTAAATACGTTGTCTTGTGGCCTTGGCCGGAGGGTTCCGACGTTATCGCAATATAACGGAGCCGAGCAACATCGAGCGTGGCTGTCAATTGTATGGGTGACCGTCTGAGCGATCCCGTCCTTGCTCGCAGCCACCCTGCCCGCCGCCCGGCCACTGCTGGTGGTCCCCAGGCTAAGTGTTAGAGAGAGCTTATTAGCCCTAAATTCACCTGGTAAAATAAGACATCATTCAACTTTAACTTTTAGTAATTTCGGCATGTAAAGTAGATGAGAATACGTCTACAATATTTAAAGGAGAACATTTTAAAAACAATGTGTAAAAACTTTCTGGTAACAAAGAAAGTTACCAGAAAGTGTACTGTGACATATTAAATATATAATATATTATAATTACATAGTATTAAAGTGTTCTGACTAAACACTATTACATATTTAATCATAAAATAATGCCATTTTTATTTTAATGTTTTTCTTTTCCCAAAGGAGTATCTCTAAAACCAGAAATAAAAGATAAAGGCAAGAGCACTCTAGTAAATTGTGGCAATTAAAAAGCTTTCAACTAATTTTCATGTAATATGTCAGCTTAGAGGCAACAAAAGAAGAAAAGCGAAAGTGGTGTAATACATAGATAATACACGACTCCTAAACTTTTATATCATTTGTCCGTTTAAAACGTCCACAGTTTGTGATACATTTAGAACAAAAGTCTCATTCTGAATGATTTAAATGTGAACTCTACATATTTGGGTGGATTTAAAATACAGTAGTACTAAATATTATTACGATAACCAATAAATTGATATTACGAATTTGTTGTATACTTATCATAGTTTATTTCATAACTCGTGTGTCCTAAATAAAAAAAAAAAATTGTTTAATTGTTGTAGAATTAATATATGTGTACGTATTTTAATATGACTGCCAAACAGTTTATAAAGAAATGTTATATAATAGTAAAAAATACACGATTAAAATAATTAGAAAATGAAACACTTTTTTAAATGATAACAAAACTCATACATATTGCATCAGCAAAGAAGTTTTACTCTGTTTTTATGTAATATACTACAATATAATTTATAAAAATACGTACTTTAATTACCACTAGTTTGTATGAGTATGTAATGGTCTTTGATAGGCACAGTGATGCACGTAATTACCCGTGTTTGTGGTTGGTGTACGCAACTGAATATTGCCGGTGGTGAGCAGATTGGACAATATTGCTGTCAGGTATACCTCATGGAGACATGTGGTTTAGGGGTGGATTCTGAAACACTACTTCTTAAAAGATTCGTGTTTCGCGTAATTACAAACATAACATATTATTAAACTATACATTTTATGTAAACATTTGTAATTGAAATTTTACATGGTAATTTTATCAATAATTGAAATAAAATTTTACGATGAATGTGTTTATGTGGGTATGTTTTATTTTATTTGTGTTGGTTTTTAGGTTGTTTGGTTTTTAGGTATAATTATTTAACTACATACAAATTGTATGTAGGGTAATTATTTGTTGTTATTGCTATTGAATTATTTGTTGTTATATCTGTTATTGAAAAAAGCCAAGGTTGGTTTTTAGATATAATTATTTAACTACATGCAAATTATATTTCTACAGACTTTTTATATTGAAAGACTAATTACGATTTATTGATTATAGTCATGTATATCTTCCGCATTATTTTTTAGATTATTATGAGATCATTTAAAGATAATTTATTATTGTTGATGTAAGGCTGTTTTTGACACTTGAGAATTAAATTAGTTAGTGTAATTGGCCAATGGTATGAATGGTGGTGCATCGCAGGTTAAAATATGAGCTTCTTTAAAAAGATGTACCCTCTATCTGGATTTTCACTGGCAAATCAAAGAGGATCACAATTTAATATTTGCAATTTCCTGTAAGCAGCCTATTGAAGTGATTTTTGTACATAAAATAAATAATAATTTATGTGTATGAATCATTATTTATTCACGTAAAGTACAAATCTCATAACTTCTAAGAGACACAATATCATGCAATACTAAAACGAAATAAACGCAACAGCAATTTGTACTTTGTCTGACTAATCAGAGAGGATCAAAAAGGCGATTTCTATACGTAAAATATATAATAATGGCCTTTTTAGGTGTTCGAATCATAAATATTGTATGTAGAAAAGAATGATCAGACCTTTTAATAAGGTCAAATTTGAGAATTATGCAGTTTACACACAATAAAATTAAAGTGTGTTGATTCAAAACGGTTAAAGTTTAATTTGAATATCAGAAGAGATAATTTAAATGCATCAAAAATATATAATAATTCGTTATTTGACACTATTACTTGTTGTTTATAATGATCGCGTTATGGCTGATAATAGTGATTTGCCAAGAAAGTAGTTTTTGTCACTATATCTCGAGAAATGATAGTAAAATAATTGTCAAGTAGGTGTTCAAAGTAAAAAAAACCCACGTTCAAAAAAGACGATTTGAAAATCATTTTAAATAATGAAAATATGCCGAAAATGCTAAAAGTAGTAAATAACGTAATTTCAACAAAATAAAAAGCATCTTTCGTAAAAACATAGCCAATTATTATTTCTTTGGTGAGTGGAATGAGCCTTTTTACAGAACATTCTTTTCTTGTGTGTATTAAAAATATTGGAAATAAGGTGAAAGAATATGGACTTGGAAATTGCATAAGTCATGAAAAGCCTCCAACACTTCAGATGGATCATTATCCGTCGTTAGAAACGTGTAAAGGAAGCTGCTCTTACATTACATTATATAAATCTCAAACCCAATACCACCTTTCTCCACGCAGATAGAGCTTTACGAGTATCTATTGTTGGTATCGTTGCTTATAAATAATCATCTATAACTAGTATAATTACATTATGTGTATTCTTAATAAATTATACAATCTAAATTGAACGAATATAAATTTTACTGACAGTTCACGATTTATTAATTGCTAAAAGTTACTATGTAAAAATAAAAATAATTAAAACGTTTTTGTTGTTATTGGTATGTAAAAACCCAGTAAACAATAGTACTATAATTTTAGAGAGATCATTTGTTTTAGTTGGTTACGGATTCATTTACAAAATTCTCATTAAATGATTATGCAGATCATAGTAAACCATCGCCATAAAAATAAAAAAGGTAACCGGTAGTTTTTAACATGAATAATTGTAGTTAGTCATTAATAATAAGCATCGGTTGGAAGACAATTCCGTCCATAACCATTCAAAACAAAGTACCTCCACTTACATTTATCAAGCAAGTTGGCAAAAGAGATGGTTTGTTCAGTCGTTTACAAAGAAATATTGTTATTCTCTTTCCGGGCACGTTACGGATAGCACGCCTGGGTCCAAGAACTTATTTAAGTTTCAAACTGCCTGAGGATACACTCAGTTACTTTAAAAACACTGGTTTTATTGCATCAGTGTTCTATATACATTATTTTTATTCAATAGTCGTTTGGTGTATGACTTTGTATCCTTTATATAGGTTTTTAGTTATTATACATAGAGTTGCATACAACACTATTGTACACTTATATTATCCAGCTACTCTACTTTAAAGTATCTTTATTAACATCAGTTTTTACGAAAAAATTCACTTTGATTATTTAAGTGGTTTTTAATGGTCATACTTTTTAAACAACCTTATATTGTTTTAAACATCATGACTAGATACTTTAAGCATTTATATTATAATCCCATAGTTATAGATAAATAAACAAGATAAATAAACTAATTGAAAATTTGTATTTCGTTTGTTTCAGCAGCCACTTTCATTACTAATAACTAAAGCTTCCGGTAACGACCGCGTCAAGGTGTTATAATCAGACTATATACCTCTGAGATAGGTCTCAGAGATACTACTGAGGATGCTACATCACAGCATGAGCGAAAAGTTTTGTGATGTAAATATTGTAGATAACACCTTGACACGGTCGTTACCGGAAGTTTTAGTTGTTTGTTGAACAAATATTAGTTTTAAAACAACCATACTTATCACAGTGATAGAAAGGTACCAATATCTTGTTTAAAACCCGGACTATAGTTACTGTTGTGTACGTAATTGGTTTACAAATTCCTTGTTAGTTTAAGATTAAAATTTAAAACCAGTACCAGGAAACCAAGCTTCGCTCAATTGAAATTTGCAAACTCAGGAGGTAGCATCCGTATCTCCCAGAGGTTCCTGATGATCGTTTGTTGTTGCTCTACCTTGTAGGTTATTAATGATATTTCGTTTCGGAGGTCTTCCACGTTTACCTTTAGCCCCTTTGTGAAACTCGGCCTACGGCCTCGTGGAGGAAAGTTCGGCCTGTCGTATCACCGATGCACTCTGCTACAGTCTCATTTGTGGATCTCGGCATGTCGCCTCGTGAGGAAGATTGGTCTTCGGCCTCACCAGGATTCTTAAAAGCAATATGACCATGCATTTTTGTTTTTGGGTCAGTGGAGCCCATAGACATAGTGTTTTCTAAAATATGATGGAATGTTAGTAAGTAAGAGAAGAATACCTTTAATTAATTTGATACCCCACTTGGGTGTATGAGTTGAACATTCCTTAATTTAGGGTTTTTGTTAACCTAATTCTACAAAATAAATAACATTATACTGTTAAGTAACTATAGCATCATACACGAAAACTACGGTACCTAGAAAAGAAGACGGTATGTATCTAGCACATCTCCCATGACGTCACATGTGCTAAATAGCAAAAATGAACACACACATACTGTTCTAATTCCCGTAATCACAATTGCAGCTGATAATTGATACATAACTTGCTTAATATTTAGCTGAACGCTTCTATGCAATTGGTAGATTAAGTTACCAGTATTTAATAGAATAAACAAATCAGTTGATTTCACCCATATGACGTCAAAGTCTGCTGTGCAGCCTCGTCGTGATACACGGGAAATCTAGGAACCCTGGGGCAGAGATAAGAATTTTACCAAGATTGAGATCGGTGCCAATCGATTTATCGCGGTCGAAAATCCCTATATACATTTAAAAATTAAAAATCTTTGGAGCAAAAAAAGTTCATCCGGGCGTGGCTTGTTTTTGATAGTAAAATTATCTAAAACAATAATTTAGTATAGTAAAATTTAGTTAGTTACAATTTACTATAGTAAAGCAAGTAAATATTTTTGTAACTAATTAATTAAAATCAGTTAAACATTTTGAACTTAAAGATAAACCAATTAAACATTCTTTAATATGCTCTCTTAATTATAGGAATCATCCTTTAAAGATGCGCATATACAATTAAATACATAAAATAAGTCTATTTGTTACTATTGAGTGACTTTAACAGAGTGTTTATTTTAATCTAATACCACCAACCTTATCTATAAGAATAAATATTATATGTTTGTTAGAATCAGGTTGCTTCTTCATCTAAAGAAGTTCTTACACTACTTTTTACAGCTCCATATTTGTTATAGTACCCTCCTCCCTTAGTATTGTGTTGAAATATTAATAAAACAATTTATTATTCTTTTGGTGAAATTAAGTTTCTATTTATTTACTTAAAAACGTATGTTCAACCTAATACCAATATAGAGTTCTTTTACCTCTGGTTGTGATTACTATTTTTGCTCAAATAACTTATTTCAAACTCCTATCTACATCAATAACAATTTTAAATTATAGTATTACATTTCATTCTTTAAATGTACTTATCGATTTCATGAAGAAAATAAAAGTAACAAGTGTAATATTAAACCTAAAATAAAGTGTTTGTTAAAAACCCTAAACACAACTCCTAGGTAAACTATGTAGATTGAACTCAAAATAAACAAAAATCAGCATTAGTTATCAAGCAATGGTAAGAAGTGATGATGTAACAAGAAAGTGTGTTACACCTAGAGAGTCTGGAAGGTATTTGATGAAATTATAAATTACAGATGTTATGAGGGTAAAGCTGTTATAACATTGGAGGAGGGTGTAGAAGAAGGACTATTCTAATGTCAGAGGGAACATATAATGAAGTGCTTTACAGTACAATCTCCACTTACATTTACAATCTCAACTATATAAGCCATAAAATTTGTAGCTGCATTTTTACCTTTATATAAGTAAGGAAATTGAGGGAGATTATTTTTTTACGAATTGAAGTAAAGAATCTTCAGAAAAAGTATAGACAAAAGCTTATTGGTTCATGAACATTATTTAAAAATGTATCGTAGACAATGAGGTTCTTAATAATTTGTCGTGTACCAAATCCTTAAACATATAAAATATATTATTATATATTAAATATACATTAATAACTAAATGTATATAATTGATATACATTTATTAATAATGATTACTGTAAATGAATATAAAATACGTTATTTTATTATATTCTAAAATATTATAGTACGTGTTTGAATACAAGTCCAATTGAATATTTTAGAACAGGCATTTAATGCTCGAACAGGAAATAACCTATACGCTATGGATAGAAATAGCACTGGATATGTGTAAACTATAATAAACACGTCAATAAAAAAGTGTATAATAAAACAAATTTCCTGCAAAATGAAAACCACGTATTAGTTTACTTGATAACATTAAATTAACGATTGATATCAGGTTTTACAATTTATAATGAATGGTATAATAAAAATAGCAGCTCATTCCTGTAATATAAAATAAATGTTTGCAAAATTACGACTTGAATAAAATTAATAATGTCATGGTAGTAATTATGTGGGTTCGAGTTATGAAGGTTGTTCTCTAAGAAACTAAGACGCATTTGAAAAATAAAACTACCTCATTGGCTACCTCCTTTGATTGTGCGTTATGTCATACATATTTAAATTTTACAAGTTTTAAAAATGTTGGTCCTAGTAGGAACAAAAGAGTAACTAAAATTCACTGTCCATCAAATTTACACGTTTATTACTGAAAAATTCATCAATATACTGCTTTTATATTTCAATACGTAGTTGACCGGAAATTTTATACATTTCAAAGTTTTAGCATAGAAGAATAATAGAAGCTATTTTTGTAACTATATACTTTACTTTCACACGTTGTAGTTTATGACTTCACTACCCATATACTTACAGTGGTGATGACCCACCCACCCACTCGTACACGTACGGTGGTGATGACCCACCCACCCACCCATATACTTACAGTGGTGATGACCAATCCACCCACACATATGCTTACAGTGGTGATGATCCACCCACCCACCCATACACATACAGTGTTATTAAGTGGTATTAAGTCGTAAAATTAATTACTTGATTACGTTGTAATTCTTATGAAGTGATAGGCTACGATACATTACTTTAAATGCTAAAGTACACGTAGTGATTTTCTATTTATTTATATCATTTTAAAATCACTGCATGTACTTAAACATATAAAAGTAATGCATCGTAACTATAAATTTCATAAGAATAACGTGACCAAGTTATTTATTTTAGAATTTCTGGAAGCCAAGAAAACATTGTTCCGGGAAATTAATCACACATTTTTTCTTGAAAATTTAAAATTATGAAATTTATCATACTTGTACAACAATCCTGTCAACCACGTTTTGAAATGTACATGTGCTACACTAATTGGGTTCTGAGTAATAATTTGATGCACAGTGAAAACTAGAGACAATTCCGGTACTTTTTTTGTTCCAACTAGGAAAAAAAATTATTAACCTAGAATAACATTAAAACAATTATTTATGATTACGTATAGATAAAAGAGGAAAACGACGGTGTGATTGAATTGTTCATAGGCCTCATAATCTCTCAGTAAATAACCTTCAAATTCGAGTACACATAATGTCAGTGTTGAAAGGATGATGAGATACGTAATATAAACACAATTGATACAGTATAAAGACAGAATCTATATAAAACCTGTAAAAAGCATTTCTTTTAAATAAAGTAATAAATTTATGTAGTATAATTGTCTATGACCAATTTATTAAAGTAATATTGAAAATCTATCCAAAATTTGTTCATTTACTTAGCTAAATCCAATCCAGATATTTATATTTTCACATTATTAAATAAAACGTTTAGTAATAAAATGAGTTAAATGAAAAATATCAGCACAAAATGAAGTAACCTAAATCTAATTAACCTTATAGTTAGTAGTATATTTACTATCTTAGACTTAGAACCATTTTTGAAATAACTTAATGATGAAGTTAAGTATTAAATTAGAGCCATACATAAGTACAATTATCAGGCGTAAAACGAAATAAATTAACTTAATATTACAAAATTAGTAAACAAGTCAAGTATGGGTTAAAAGTGACTTTTAAATAAGCTTAATAATAAAGGTAGTCACTAAAGACACAAATATGCTAGTCAGAAAATCTATAGTGACTAAATATCTATTTTATAGTCTCAAAACTAAACTTAAGTTCCCAGGGTTAGTATCTAAAGATAGAGGGGTTTTTCCAGAGAGAAACTGTTAGATATTTTGCTGTGAATGAAACTTGCCATATTTATAGAAATGAGCCATATTTATACTCAATACAATGACGTAATTTGGACATGTGTAAAATGGACACGTGAGGGACAAAATGCAAACTCAAAGTACAGATGATAAAATATTGCATCGGCAAAATCGACTTAGAAAATATATAGTAATCTCTCTCCTACAGCAGAGGACACATCACCTGGTATAAACAGAAAATAATCTTACAGCTGACTTTCCCATCTGGGTTGGTTATTGAATTGTTGTAAAAATATTATTATTTGAATTCATACTGCATTTTTATGTCCAACGAGAAAAAAACTGTTTTAAACACAGCCTGGTTTTTTGCCATAGAGTTTTTAAAACATATTAAAATGAATTATTATATGAATGTCACCTACTCATAAAATAATATGTACTTTTTCAATACTCTTTCTAGAACTTAAAAGAGTTTTAAGATGGAACAATTTAAGTCTTCCATTCTGTCTTCAAAAGCACAAAGAGTTCTGGACCATCTTAATTTCTCCAAAAATAAAATCATTGCGTATAGGAGGTGATTAATGACTTGAGACCTGAATATTCTTGCAAATTAAAAAAAATACATGTGAAAAATTAACTCAACAAATCGATCATCGACCCACAAATGGTTGCCAACCATTTCAAAACTTTCTTTGCCAATATTGGTGACTAATTAGGTATCAATATATCTACACCACCTTCCATTACTACAAATTGGTTGACTCGTTCTTTCTTTATATTGCCTGCTACAGAGCAGGAAGTTGTAAAAGTAATAGCGAGTTTATCTTCTAGCTGTTCTTCGGGTGTTGATGGAGTGATCATCTGTTAAAAAAATGGGCAAAAAATTGCTTCCCCTCTTACACACCTAGTTAATTCTTCGTTCGCCTCTGGTTTTCCCCCTCTTCTTTAAAACAGGCAATTATAACACCTATTCATAAAACTAGTGATCAAACTGACTGTGTAAACTAAAGACCTATTTCCATTCTGTCATCCGTCTCTAAAGTTTTTAAGAAACTCATGCTCAACCGTCTTTTGCCCTATTTGGTAGCAAATAAGATTTTAATTCCAGCACAGTTAGGTTTCAGACCAGGCCTGTCAACCTTTGATGCCATGTACAACTTTATATCACAAGTAGTCATGAATTTGGATAGTAGAAAGCATACTATTGGACTTTTCTTCGATCTGAGTTGAACTTTTGACTAGGTTAACCATAAACCTCTTCTTGAAAAATTGCAGAACGCGGGCATTAGGGGTGTTGCCCTCGACTGGTTCTATTATTTTCATGTAGGTCACCATCAGTTTGTTAAGATTCCATAGTTGGATAATTTTAGATTCATGAGAAGTCAGTTATTAGAACGGAAATCAATTCTTACTAGGGTCTTCCAGAGGGCCAACTGGGACCAATTTAATTTTGTATATTTATTAATGACATCCCAAGCAATGTGAACCATGCCAACTTATGTCTATATGCGGATGACACCTCTTTACTAGTATCCAATCAAGATCGTTCAGCAGCAGAAATAGATGTTTTTTTTAAATGGTAGCACTTTGTTGCAGTGGTTTATAAGTAATCAACTTGTTGCCAATGCACAAAAGTCTAAAGTGGTTAGATTTCACATCCGTCATTTCAACTCCAACCTAGATCACAGTTTCATTATAGGTGACTCAGTGATAACGCCCAGTTCAGAGGTTGGTTTCCTAGGATTGGTAATTGACATCAAGCTTGTATACTCAATCCACATTGCCTTGGTGTCTAGCAAAATTAGCAAGAGGCTATTTATTCTACGGAGACTAGCTTGCTTTACGGATAGGCGGGTCCTACTATCAGCGTACTATGGGTGTGTATACCCACATTTGTCTTAAGCGGTGGCATCTGGGAGCTCAAAGTTTAAGTAATCTACACATTTTTAGATTAGAAAAGAAAGCCTTACACATAATTTGTGGCCTCTCTGCTAGGGAATCCTGTAGACACTTCTTCCACATGAAGAACCTGTTAACATTCCGATCGATCTATATTTTGGAACCAGTCACCTTTTTAAAAAGAAATTTTCATCTGTTTATTAACTGTGAATTATATAAAATACACTCTTACTTATTTCGAATTTATGACTTTTTAGATATTTTACTTCACCAATCATCTTTTTTCAGAAAAAAGTCCAGTTTAATTGCATTGAACTGTACAATGCTCTGCATCCTTATTTAAAGCCAATCGCCGATTTAAACAAGTTAAAAAAAACTTTAAAATAATTCTTAATACAAGGTGAATAATATTGCATCCGAGACTAGTTATGTAAATGACTTTATTTGTTCACTGTATGCATTGTTTTACTTATACCAAGATTAGTTGTATAAAATATGTTTTTTGACTATTACCTGTGACAATGTTTTTTTTTTTTTTTTTGTGAATAAAAATCTGAATCCGAATCTTAATTACTGGTTAAGGGAAACTAAGACTCCACCTGGTTGAGGAATAATCGTTCACTTAATTTGTATTCGTTAACCAGCTGCTATCCTATTATCCAGGTGAACGATATTGGGGTTTTTAAAATGAACAGAGTATTAGGATAGCAGAAGAGAAGAGATACATAAATCGTTGCGATGAAAGGCGTGAGCCAATACGTGTTGATATCGGATTGTTGGTGGTCAAATTATATATTAATAACTTTTCGGTTAAGTGGGGTCAAGTGATATGATAATGTCCTCATGATATTAGTTATAAATTTGTTAAATTATGTATTCGTTAAATTTTTAAATTTATATTGTGGTTAGTGGCATTAGTTATTGAAACATATCGAAAAACATGTTATGTTACGTTGTAATTCAGATAATATGGGAAATAAATTTTCAAAATAAGAGTAGTATTTAAGTAATTTTCATTGAAATTAAACAGAGTTTAAATTCAAAAAAGCTGATTGTGGTAATGTTAAATGGTTTTAACTGTAAGATTTAATAAACACTAAAGATGTAATAACCATCTAATATTACTCATGTTAAAGTCAACGAATAAATTATTTGTCATATTATAATTACCATTGACAGCACTGGTTGCGCAGTGCTGTAACCCAGCTACTTGGAGACAAATTGTTGTAGAGACTGTAGACAATAAGTTCTATGCTCGGTCATCTTAATACCGGTATGGCATCCACTCAATGGTTGCCATCGACCTGAACCCTATTAGAGGAGTCTGGTGTGTCCATGATGGATGGAAGTGAATATTGAGATGTTGGTCATGAAGCAAAATGAGTGGCAGGCGTGTCAGATTGCTGAAACTAAGACCAACATTACGTGGTTCGAAATGCAAGCAAAGCTTTAGATCCCTAAGTTACCTTGACTATTCGGCTATTAATAAATAGTGCTTTTTGAGGAACAGACGACTTTAGTTAGTAAAAATGACTACAACCGTTCATCTACACTTTCACACTCATTCGCCCCTCATATTCGTCCATATATTGACAATAAACGTCTTACTAATGAATAGTAATACTAATAATAATGATAAATACACAAAATACATAAACTCCCGGTGAATCACCTGAGGACTGCGCATGCGTGACAGTTTGTGTCCCCCAACACATCTGATTATAAACAGTCTAACTCAATACTCTCAATTCACTTTTTAATAATAGTGATTTATACACTGGAGCTACAATAGACAAGACATACAGTACTTGACCTTGTAGCAAGCATGCACTGGAGGGGAACTGTGGTGGGAGAAGTCCGTCCATATCACAATACTCATTCTACGCACCACTCGGTTAAGTTTGTTTAATAAACCAACCTTGCTGAACTTAGTCTGTTTGATAAATATTAGATTCAAATACCTCTATAAATAGGTATAAAATTACAAAAAATATTCAAAAAATGTCCAAAGACTCCTTGGACCTTTTCCGTTAATTTACTACCACAATTGTTTCCACCCCTTAACTACCAATTATTTTTTCATTGTAGTTACTTAGGTTAGGTTAGGTGTCTACTAAAGTTGATCAAAAACTGGTAAATCCAATTATTTACATATCGCCGAATGCGCTCTCCTTGTGTAAGTTCTTGGAAAGTAATACGATAAGGCCAGCGATATCGGATTCCTAGTGGACAAGAAATTCGCTAACAGTGGATGTAAAAATGTTTGGAGGAATCATTTTTAGGGCATTAGAATATTTGTCAAGCGGTAGTGGTAATAAATTAACGGACAAGATCGGACTCATTAATTTATATTATAGATAATAACTTGTATTGTTTAAAGTGGTCTCCTGTTTAGTGTGAGTGAGTTGCTTCCTAAACAGGAAACTAATTGTTACAAAGCTTTTAATAAATATTTAAACCAACGAAAAACACATTTAGGACTCGGAAATTGCAAGAAAGAATTTTTATCTAAAGAGGTTACATTTTGTTTCGATGAGTGTAAAATACAATGTAATTTGCAGTAAACCCAATGACTATAAGAGGCAGCGAGAGATAGCGTTAGTTTATGGTGAAAGGTATCGTGTATTGGATCTACCATTTACAAACTTTACTGGTGTTACAATATTCACACTTCTTTAGGTTGGACAAAAGTAACGTTTAGATATTACACTTTATTAGTAATTAGCTAAATATGTTATAAAAAGATTATTTATGACATTTTAAAGTGTCAACAATTCACCTGTTTCATTTATAAAAAGATAAACAAGTAAATAAATAGAATATGTACCAAGCAGTAACTATTATTATGAAAACGTGTTTATACAGGGTGTTTGGGAGGTCTTTAGCCAACATTTTGGATTTACTTCAGGACATAAACAAACAAAATATATCTTAAAGCAATACGGTATATCTCATTTCGTTAACCGTGTCCGTTTGTTTGTGATTTTTATTAAAAAAAAAAAAAAAAAAAAAGCAATAACGCAGGAATTACAAAATAAACAGATTTAAAATGCTGCATAATTTACGAATAAACATATCATGTTATATCAAAGTTGACTAATTATTTTCAATATGTTTGTTAAATCATTTGGGTAAAGTTTAAGTTTTAAATATCTAAATTTACAAATAAAACACTATTACTTATCCTATCCTAAGCTATTTCCTAACGGTTGAACAAAAAATATCGAACATAATTTTACGTTTAGGTGATATCAGCCTTACTAAGTATGAAACGTTTTAAATCTGTGGCATTCATGGTTCCTGAGTTATTATTTTGTTTATATAAAAATCACAAACATACGGAGGGACAGTTAACGAAGCGAAACAGACCATACTGCTATATGATATCTTTGTCCAGAACTAAATACAACAGTTTGGCTAAAGAGTTTCCAAACACCTTGTAGAAATGTTGTAAATACAATATGTCTAATTTGCATATCATGATACTACTGAAGTTAAAGGAAGTACAAATTCTTTGTATAATTAAAAATATATTATGACATTGAGTGAACTAAGTTCTGAAAATATTTAAACACAAAGTAAGTGTTATATAAACTGAACTTAGCTTCGGTTTATAAGCTTTTATTCGTAAGCTTTTGAGCTTACGAATAAAAATTCGTAAGCTCAAAAAAAGTAAAAAATAAGTAAACACCAAGAGAAGCAATAATTTATTAATATAAATATCTTTTAAATCATACAACATATTAAGCTCATTACTAAATTACATATTTAGGTCTTTATTTATTTTATTTAGTAATACTACATAACAGGTAAGAAAATCCATACATCGGATATTTGTGTACTAAATTTTACATCTACAAACACAATATAAATGTCAATATAATATATTGCTATTGTATAAATATAACTCTAGAAGATATATCAACAAAAATTAAAACCGATATAAATTATATACGACAATTGTAAGGATGATAAATATAAACATACTATTATAGGTAAACAATATGTCTAAGGCAACAGTCTGTAATGAATAAAAATGCATAAAAGAAAACATGTTTATAATTTATAGGACTAAACAATCTTTATGAAGAAAGTAAAAAAATATGTATAAAGGAATTATTTTATATTTTTTTTTAAATTTAATTATTTAAAAATATTTTTCATATGATAATATAGTGACAGATATTACGAAATAAAATTGTTCTACCCATTTGAAAATTCAGTAACAACCTCCTTAAAGTTCAAACTCATATATTCCACTCATTATGGAAAACACGTCGTAGAATCCATAATACGATATTCTATCGTAGGTTACATCACGTTTCGGCTTTATAACGGTGCTTTTAACTTAGACTCGTAACACAGGTCATTAAATATGGCTCTCATTAAAAGGTAACCTTTAATTTAGATACAAGAAAAAAGCACATTTTAAGGCTATCGTTTTAATTTTACACTAAACTCTCTCCAAATGAGTTTTTTTTTCTTTTTCGTTTTGAATCAAATAATATCACATTTAGACCAGGGCGGACCTCTTTTCAAAGTTATACGAGAGTTGGCACGCTAATTATTCTTTTTAACCCTCTAGAACAATACAAATAACAATAATTTAAATGTCCTTCATCTCAAAAAGTTGTGGAATATTTTTACTAACAAAAATGTCAATAACATTGAAAAAATAAATTTTTTCGTCCATTATCTTATATATCTTTGGAAGTACTGCCTTTGGAGGAAAGTTGAAGGGTGAAAAAAGTTTTGTAATTATATTTTGGGTAAGGTATAGTTGGTTAGAGCACTCGAAATTAAGTAACCTTGTTGCAAAATAACAATAACTTTTAAAAAAGCTGAAAAAAGTAATTTTGAAAAACTTTTCTGGAGCACTTAGATTTATCTGAGGACCTTTGTATTTCAATACAGAAAACTTCATACTATGAGAAAATCAATCCATCGAATTTCGTTAAATTCCATTGGATAATTTTTGCATAATAATTTTTAAATATAATTTTCTTTTTACAAACAAGCAATTCTTTAAATTTTAAATCGATGTTTCGTGAGTAGATAGTGCAAAATTAAACATATTTTGCATTCATATTGTAAACATATTGTATTCAGTAGGTTTCAATGTATAGTGAATAAAGTATTTCTTAAAAACGCATTACAAATCATAGATTACAATGTGCTTGAAGTAAAATGTGCAAATGCTATTATTTGTTTATACAAAAATGTATGCATGATAAACACTTGGCACTACTATATTTGAACTTCTCTACTCACGAAACATCGTATCAATGCTTGGAAGTCTATTGTCAGACAAATGGCAGGTATACATGTATTATTAATTGAAATCAGAAACCTTATAACCATCCGGATTTTTATCCCTAGAAAGTAGTATGTAAACGCTTTATTAGATGATGTTTGTGTTCGTTTTTATAACGCCTTTAACAATTCTATGAACAACCATTGCCACTGATGAAAGTCGGCTTGAAATAGTGATACACAAACATATTATGAACTTTTCCATGTTCTAACTGTAAAATCTAGGTGGATTGTAAATAGATTTGAGATTTTTAAGCAAAATTATACAAAAGTTAAAATTGGAAACCAGTGCACTAGATATCCGAACTAAAAAAGAAATGTACGTATGAACTAGTTATATAGTTCGATGTAAAACCTTTTTCTACAACTGAAAGTTTAATGAAATACTCTATTTAGTTTGTAGTGGAAATTAGTTTACCGTCTTATAATTAATTTTAAAGAATAATGGGGAAATTGCAATAATATTTTAATCAGTATATTTCAGAAGGAAATCATACTTGAAAGGTTATTGTTGTATAAATTAAATATCGAATAGGTGCAAGTGAATAACTATAGGTATTGGTATTTTCAATACAACTTGTAATGCATACGAAATGTAATTCCTTCGTACAATACAAGCAATACAGTTTTTATTCAATTCATATCCAAAGGTTATTTCACTAAGAATACTTCACTATTTTTAACAAGAATAGTGTTTTTGTGAATTAGGAACAAGAATAGTGAATTTTTTATAAATTTTAACAAGAAATTTATAAAACATTGTTATAAAAATAATTTTTAATTTAGTTTTTTGTTATTTTTATAACATTTTCCTTGTTACTACTGTACGTGTATCACATCACATTTTATTTATTTTTATAAATCAGTTTCTAAATTAATTATCAATTATTTTCATGTAATTTAATGTAATGATAAGAGATGCATAATTGATGGAAAATTAATGAACATCTTGAAAACAGCTGTTTTACCTCTCAGAAAGTAGAGAAGGTAGAAGTTTACGAAATAAATCTTAATGCAGATAATAAATTCACGTAAAAAATAGTACGTTGATTAATTTTATCCTCAAATGATTTATGGATGTTTAAAGTAAGCCATCTATCCTCTTTTTGGACCCAACTATAATTTTTATGGACGCATACATCATCTTTAATTGAACCACATATTCTGTTTTTGAATCTAGATCTACTTATCCTCTTTAAAGACTTATCTATTCTCTTTATGGATACACTTAGAATTTTTAATTAACCCACCTATTCTCTTTATCAACCTACACGTAGTATTTATGAATAAAAATATCTTGTTAATGGACCCAAATACCCTTACAAAAAAAGGAAACTTTTTTGTCTCATGAATATGAACAATAATTAAAGATCTTTTTAACAATATTAAAGATGATCCTTTTAAATTTATCGGGTACTTAGATAAAATATCAATACCAAGGAATCTCTCATTTTAGAAATATTTCAAAACAAAACTATATGCATGAATTAAGATGGAAAACTATGAATTAGTGATTTAAAATTACCTGTGGTAAGATTTATTTTTTCCCCGAATGAATTAAATCTGAATATATGTGAAAACATTTTACCTACAGGGAGGTAGGGTGTTAATTGAAATTCATGTATACAAATATAACAAAACTGGGAGAGTTGATCTAAGTAACTTTAAAAACCGTCAGATACACAGTGCAACTTTTAAAAGTAGTTCATCATAAAAACACTCTAAAAAATATTAAATCCAACATCAAATTACTTATAAAATCAATATAAAGTCATGTAATATAAATTAACTCTAAAAATTCGTCACAACTGTTGTAGAGACCAAAACTGCAGATGATCATACTAGTGTGAAATATCCGACATTTGTTAGTGACTAACTGTAGAACACGTTTAGATTCTTTTACACATTGGAAAATTTAATTTAAATTTGCATTTAACTCGTGAAGAAATTTGCAGATCAGCTTTACGCCTTAAATATACAAGTGTAAAGCTTCCAATACGAGACAGCTATCAATACATTTTTGTATAAACGATAACAATAACCTTTTTGAAATATAACTTACGTAAACATACATATAAGGCTATTAATTGATAACTCAAATGCATAAAATGTAATGAAGCACCTCAAAAAAATAAAAAATAAAAAAAATAAATAAATAAATAAAAAAAACTTCAAAATGTGTTTAACTATAAACTTAAAATGTTTATATGTTCTACATATGTACTTAATAATATTAATAGACATTTATTACTGAAGAGCCATAAACAATGTTTGTAAACATTTCAAACTAATTTGGTAACTAACCAATCAAAGAATATTTCAACAACCAACTATTTTTCATTAACTAAAGCAGAGTCAGTAATTATTTCTCTGTACTATAGCTATAACATATTAAATTCGGATTAGTCGATTAATGGAAATGTTTTAGCGGATAATTATAATTAGTGTAAATAATCCACTCAAACAGTTACATTTTGTTCAATTACACACTAAATCTATTTTTGTAGAAGTACTAAATATGTAATTAAACTGTCTCTTCGAAGATTAATTAAAATGACAGCGACAGCAATTAACAATAAAAATACGGATAAAGTGTATATTTGAGAAGAATAACTTTTTTATGTGTTTTATGTGATTGACATAATAAAAAAAATCTACATTTTATTCAAAATATGTATTTTCTAATGAAATTAAAAATCAAGCTTTCAGTTTAACTTTGATATTTACTGTTTCTTGCATGATGATATAATTAAGAACGTGTAAAAAATATAATTAAAAATATATTTAGTACCAGGGATAAGACACTTTAAGTTATATGTGACAGAAGAAAGAACCAGTATTTTAAAAAATATTTACAAATTAATTAAAATGGCTCTAAAGTATGCAAAGTATATAAAGTATCTTAACAATCTTTTCTGTTTATAGATACATTACGTTTACAAGAGAAATAGATTTTCAGTAAAACATTTAATTACATTGTAATATGTTAAATATTTAAAATTTTTTAAATCTTATTAAATTAAAGCGTCAAGTAGGCTACTTACCTAGGCGATGTTCCTTTGACTGGCATATAGTATATTGGGTAATATTTCAGGAAAAAACACCTTACTAAGGTCAATAAAAGGAGCGAGTTTTGCAGTTAGTTGATCCTAGATCGGTGGGCATAAGCAAATTACATTTAGTTTAGCGTTTTAAAAGTTAATAAATATTGTTATAAAATAAAATATTACGGTATTACTATACCATCGAAAAAGCTAGTTTTTATTAAAATATAGTGAGACTACTACCCTTACCCAAATAGAGGGGTTGAAGGGTACCATCCTGTTATTCTCATTTCTGTCTAAAAGCAAGAAGAATTCACAGAAGGATCCATGTGCTCACAAAAAGGCGGCTTCCAAATTAAAAATAATAATTAATTACATAAGAAAAGATTCTCTCAACGATCCATTTATCTAATTATTATCTTAGGGACTCCTTAAACTAGACACTGCCACTATCAGAATTCATAAAAAAAAAAAAAAAACAGAAAACAAAATCGTATACTTCTTGACTTCTAAGGTTATGAAGGAGGAAGCAAACTGTTGGGTTCATGCTTTTACTATGGGTTACCCTTTACTTTTCCAGATTTTTTTCGGATATATCCCTCACAAATCGATACTACGTTTTCAGTTAGTAATTTATTAACTAAATTGAGCCTATGAAAAAGTATGGTAGACACTATATAACTTATTTATAGACTTTTTTACCACGGTATTTTAACATTAATATAATATATTGTGAGAAATAAGTAAATGTTGTATTTTAAATTCAATATAATTAAACAAGTTTTGCCGCTAGTAAGTAATTTAGATGAAACATAGATAAATTATAAGTTCACAAGTAGTTAAAATAAATTTTAAAGTACTAATTGTTATTTATGAGGTAATATTAAACGCTACTTATATATTTAATAAATCAATAGCCCTTAATTTATTTTAATGTATATTATATACTGAAGGAAGAGTAAGAGGGAAATGAGTCATACAATAGGCGTGACTCAGCAACACGCTCGTCTCATATAACACAGCTGTACAAAGCCTTTAAGTACAATAGGCTTGTCTGGATGGCATTACACTGGGTATGAATAAAACACGAACACAATGCGATTTGATGGATTAATATTGTAATGTAATGATCAAATGCAATAAAAATTTAATTGCATTATTTTTATCAAGATTATTTTTAATGAAAAATATGAGAATTTATAAAATGAAATCTCAACAATTACACAGGAGACAGTTACATTTTTTATTTGAAAGTAAAGGTAAATGTGCTAACTTTTATTTCACAACTTTTAAATCACTTCTACCAACCAACTTAAATAATACTTTTTTTCATATATATGATATTTCTGATCTAAGAAAAAAAATCTGTTTCTTTAGTTAACACAACTAGTGAACTTAGTGGTCCTAAGGGTGCCGTTTAGCCCCATCCCCCCGCGGCCAAATACCTCCCCACAGCCGTGGCCAGTAATGAGGGACTTTGTATGCTCCTCTATTGTACAAGGGTCGGCTCTAGCACAGTGGTCATTTCATCTAAAATATTAGTATTAATAAAGTCAATGTCAGTCTGTTAAATTAATTTACGAAAGGTTAAATAAATAAAGCTACAATGGGTGTCTTTGAATTTTAAGATAATTTACTGACAATCTGTGTCGATAAAAATTACTACTGTTGTATTATTTATATAAGTTTCTTGCATAATCCAAAAGGAAAGATGAGGAACGTAAAAGAAATAGTGCATCCCAATATTTATATAACTAAATATTCACTGAAAGGAGAAACAAGTACTTTCTAAAAGTAAGAAGCCGGTTTTACTACTATAATTTCAAGAATATTTTCAAATTTAAAATCAAACAAAAGTTATAATTGTTTTTATAAAACATTGACTTAATATTTTACAGTTACTTAAATTCACTTGTAAAATTATCACAGAGAGAAAATTGATTTTTATCTACAATCCTTTGTAGTTTGGTTTATTTTGTAATCTTTTTAAGGTATCTAAAAATATATAGTTAGTTGGATGGATAATCCTAATTTAGTATATGGCATTAAAAATGCCAGAATTGTTTTAATTAAAAGTCTATTACTTGTCATTAAGTGAAAATTATTAAAAGCACATTTTATAAGTACAGTTGTATAATACAATATAGTAAGCAGCCTAGTGATATTTCACGTACATAGAACGCTATTTATGGCGATACTTTTAATGGAAGTGACGGAATAATTGTTTTTATTAACATTCCTTAAGAATATAGGTACAAAAATTTAGAAGAAGATAAATAAGAAGAAGATATTAAAGAATTACCACTTAATTATTGTACTTCAGATAAAAATTATATTTTCCAAACATGCAACACAGATGTTTTAAAATGTATTCTTTAATGTTTTTAAAATATGAAGAAGCTAACTCTCAATATATTTCTATAAACATTGTACATTAAAAAAAAGCTTTACTTAAGTCAAGATCACTGTGTTCAATAAGTGTAAAATATAAAGTAATTCACAGTAAACTCAATGTCTACAGAGATAAAGGTACTTTATGGGTGGAGATATCGGGTATTGGGTCTACCGTTTTACCAAATTTACTATGAAACAGTGTTTACAATGTTTATAAAATCAGTGTTTTTCAGAAGAAATTGAATTAAAAATATACTTGAAAG